>OU343225.1:195293008-195357783 GCA_910596185.1 Chrysanthemum makinoi | reverse complement strand
GGTGTCCTCCTTGTGTTAAAATGTATTTCGGGAGAGTCTTTCACTCTTGTCATCTTCCCTTGTTTGCTCATCTTGATAAGTACTTAATGGTCACCTAATAGATGTGCTAGGACTATGAAAATGGGTTTATTAACTACTTCGTAGTACCAAAGTGGCTTAATCATATTCACTAGTCGCAAGAGTCTCACAACATAAGATAGAGCATAAAACAAACTAGGTACAATTTCAAGTCTTGAAACCTATGTTATAATGCCTATATCTAACTTGAGGATACATTTGGCAACAACTTGACAATGTGTAACACTTCAAAACTATTAGTTATCTAATTCAAATGCTACATGTTAGTCTCCTTGTTTTCTCCTTGTTTTTCTTTTTTTTCCCATTCGTAAGCCTACGAAGAGGCCACGCCCAAGTCAAACTTAGTCTCATTAAAAGGGATATTAGCTAGTTTGGGCCCAAAACCCAAACCGGTACCCAATCAAGCATAACGCCGCCACAAAATTTCACAAAACTCGAGTGTCCATGAAAGTAAAATGAGCTAACACACGAGGAAAAGGATCTAAGTGTAAAACTATTATTCAATCCACGAATAAGTCTTTATACAATACGCAAGAATATATCACATAAGTTATAAGCGCATTTGAAGTTACCAAGTAAACAAGTGCAAAAACTATTTTCTTACATAACTATATAAGACAATAAAGGCTTAAAAACTTGACACTCAATAACCATGATTAACGACAATGGGTAGATATATATATATAATGTCAAGTAACGATCTCTAGTAGAGAACTATATATATATATATTAAAAACAAACTTTGATGAATAAAACAAGGACTACTATATCATTTTGGTCAACTATTAAACTTGAGAGTTTCCAAAAATTAACTCAAGTACTTTCTAAATTCAATTGGAAAATAGACAAACTAATAATTACTTTTGACAATATCATTTTGTGTCAACTTAAATAAGTATATATACATTTATATACTTATTAATGGAACATTCCAATTATTTATCTTAAATCAAACTTGGATCTTAAAATCCATACTAACGTAAAAATGAAAAGAGTATATATACATTCATATACTTACTAGTAAACCTATTAAATTATTTTACAAACTAAAGGTTGATTTTAAAACCATTATATAAGAATAATATTAATTGTACCATTTTAAGTAAGCCACTTAAGAACGATGAACTAAACATTGCCCTCCTTATCTAGGTCGGCGGTCGGCAGTTTGACTTCACAATATTCACTAAGTCCCACATTTGGATTTCACATTTGCTAAGGTATGTTTCATAGCCCCACTTTTACTTGATAAATTGTTTTATACATCTTGGGGTGAGAAATATGCAAAACATTTTATGGACCAAAACTATTACATGATTACTATTGCGCGGGTTTAGCCTAAGCCCTTATGTCCCTAGAGAATGCCCTTTTTTCATGAACCGTCAATTCCCCATTGGGAAACGCGAATGTTATAAATAGATCTATTGAGGGTGACTCCTCCCTTCGGTTGGCCATGCTTAGGCCAAGGCGAAACGTATACCATGTCGGAATCAAGTGTTGAGAGACAAAACACTTGCTATGGGCCCCTATATTGTATGATATCTTTTAGCATACAGAAACCGTCGTAGTATCGGTTGCATGAACTTAGAGCTAACGTAATAGACATTCATACATATATCATTATATTCGTTGTAATGATTATATGCCTTTGCTTATGGTCCAAGCTTACTATTTTAATTCAAACCTATGAACTCACCAACTTTTAGGTGACCTTTTAGCATATTTTCTCGGTCTTTTAAGATTTGTTCATGAAGGCAAGGCAAGAAGCGGATGTATGGTCGTAGAAATTTTAAAGAAGTGTTTTTACACAAAAATGATGTTTTTACTTTGGGACCACTAAAACTAATGGGATATACCCATTTGTTTAAACTATCTTTGTAAGATAATATTTTAAAACCATTTTATGAAATCAAACGGAGTATGTATTCCGTTCCTTATTACTTGTGTTATGATCCACCAACTCCGTAACGCTCCCGAATAACACGTATGCTTCCGCTTAACAAATTTGGGGGTGTTACAGATTGGCATCAGAGCCTAAGTTATAGAGAACTAGGTACATATAAACCCTAAACTATAACTACTTTTTAAAAAAACATCATACTACACCTAAGCGATTGCCGCTTGCCTTACTTGCCATTTTACTTAAAGTTCATTTAATAGGATTACATGTTTTATTTCCTATTTACTTATACGCTATTCCATATCCATCATGAGCATATTTTTCCGCATACTTACACATATGCACCGTCTTGTCACTGGATCCTTCCCGGCCTTTCCTCACGATGTTCGGAGGACATCCTACTAGCACACACTCACCGACCATCCGCCAGCCTTGCACACCCTCTACCACGACCATACGTAAGGCCACACTAGCAAAATCCGCCTATTGCACCTACTCCACTTATACCTACCCTCACCACCACTCCATCAGCTCTGTTGACACGCAGGCAAAAGCCCCGTATGATTGTGAGTACCGATATCGAGAGAGGTATTCATATGTTCTGCACTAGCTTCTCGGATGACCTGCGCTTACATGGGTCCTTCTACTACCGAGTCATTGACACCGTCACCCATGAGTCACCACCTCATGAGACTCAGAGATCACTGATTCTTACTCGAGGAAGATCGGAAGAAGATCCGGAAGAGGATCTCGAAGAGGAACTACCGAGCCTATACCGACGAGAGTGTCCTGGCTATGTTAGCATAGCAGCCAGATGTGAGTACACAGTGGTCGGAGATTGTCCAGAGTATACGGGAGCTAGGACAAAGCTCCGGATGGCTCAGAGATTAGGCGATGACATGGATATTGATGCACCATTTGGATTAGGGCAGAGGGCCGCTTTTCTCCACGGGGAGGAGAGTAGTGAGATTGATTGGAGAGATATTGATTGCTTGATCGTTCGGTACCACTTGTCACTAGTCCAGCTATAGTCCCGTCATCACCTTGTTTGTACCATCTGCAGCAGTGGATACTTGAGCGCACCACTATGCCGCTGAGACCATTGAGGAAGCCGCACCGGGAGGCATAGATCGAGCCGAGACTTGTCGGGATCTCCAGAAGGCGATCTGACCCTCACCGAGGATATTCATTCAGTTGGACTCTCATGAGACATTGCTAGAGAGTCCATTCGACGACTAGAGAGGATCGATCCAACACGCTTGCAAGCTTGCGAGCAGCGTGTTGTGGGTTTGCAGAGTCACCGATGTGTTGTTTGAGAGCATGGGACTCGAGAGACACGAGAGGATGCATGGATTTAGGGTTGAGACTCGTGTGAGGACGTCAGAGAGTTGGACGGCCAGTACGAGCTTTGGGTAGAGGTCGACTCAGATACAGGACGATTAGAGGAACTAGAGAGGCCCAGTGGATTGCGAGAGATACTGTCAGAGAGGGATGGCGAGAGGACTATGGTTTAGAGTCCATGTTGGCATCACAGATGAGGCGGATCGAGAGATTGGAGGATACACAGCGAGAGCTGATTGCTATCATAGAGCGATTACGTACCGATCATCCTTAGATTCCATTGCATGATTGTAGTACACTAAACTGAGCTATAACAGTTAGTGTTAGTCATTATCATCGTATTTCAGTTGTATGTTTCCATTGTATTTCCTTTGTATTCCGTTGTATTCCGGTTGTACTCCAGTTAGTATCTCATCATGTACCGTAGGAATCTTGTAACCGAAATTCTATCTATGACAAACTTATTTTCCTACCCAATTGTCTTTACGTTTATAGATTACACATATGATCTATCTACGATAACCACCCTATTACGTGGCACTTACCTTATTTAAAAGGTTCTATATCTCATCACCTTTCTTACTGCAGAAATGCCGCCAAAACAAAGATCAAAACGTACCAACCCTGGTGGAGCCTCCAATGCTCCCATCCCAGCGAGAGTCACTCGCAACCAAGCTGCAAATGCTGCTATTCCAAACAGAGTCACACCCGATCAGACTGCTGAAGCCACTACTCCTGCTAGGGCTACTCCAATCCAACCCATCATGAATCAAGCCATGATCGACCAACTGGTCAATGAGCGGGTGAACGCCGCTTTAGCTGCAGCAAATCACTCGTCTACTAATGCTGGAACTTCAAGACCACCCACTCACAACCGCACTTGTACTTATCAAGACTTTCGTAAAACCATGACTGGAAGCTTTAGTAGAAACCGAAGGGCGTTTGGTCGACTAGATGGATCGAAAAGCTCGAGACTGTATTCCGAATCTACAATTGTGAAGAAGATTCTAAGGTTAAGTATGCATCATTCACCTTCATGGATGCTGCTTTGACCTGGGAACAATTTTCGAAATCCGCTAGTATCGATGTTGCCTATGCCATGCCATGGGAGAAATTCAAGGAAATGGTACTTCAAAGTACTGTCCCGTAAATGAGATCAAGAAACTCGAGCATGAGTTTTGGAACCTAAAGGTTCAAGGTACCAATATGGCTGCTATAATCAGATTTCAAGAGCTAGCTTTATTGTGTCCCTAAATGGTTCCACCGAGACCCATTGTGGAGAGATACATCGGAGGATTGCCTCAACCTATCAAGGGCAATGTAACCACTTCTAAGGCTATTGATCTCCATGAAACCATCGAAGTAGCCAACAAACTCATGGACCAAGTGATTGAGGATTCCGTGGACAAAGTGGTTGATGTAAGAGGAAATGGGATGACCATTCTCAAGGTTACAACAACTATGAATACCGTGGTAACAACAATAGGAACAACCGCAACAATCAAAACAAAAGGCAAAATGTTGCTAGAGCTTATGCAGTGAATGTCGGAGAAAGAAAACCGTACTCAAGGACTGCACCATTGTGCAATCGATGCACACTGCATCACAAGGGGCAGAAAACCGTTAAGTTCAGAATTGTCAGAAGATCGGACACTTAACCGGAACCTGTGTCCAAATCATTGGCGCATTCAAAAGCTCCACCAGACCCAAAAGCTAATATAACTTGCTTTGGTTGTGGTGAAAAGGGGCATTATAAGAATGAATGCCGAAAGACCAGAAACCAAGGTCGTGAAGGAAATCCAGAAACCGAGGGAATCCAGGAAGCCATGGGAATGGCGGATTCAGGAAATGTTGGACAAACGGTAATCGGGAAATGGAGAAGGAGCTCGGAGAGTCTGCGGTAACCAAAGCGAACTCGAAGACCCAAATGTTGTGACGGGTACGTTCATTATAAATAACCGTTATGCATCCATATTGTTTGATACGCGATAGGAGTTTTGTTTCTAATACGTTTAGTCCACTACTCGATATTGCCCCAACCGCATTAGGAAATGCATACAACGTGGAACTAGCTAATGGTAACATAGAAAGAGTAAATACCATTATAAGAGGCTGCACCCTTAACCTGTTAAACCACCCATTCAATATCGATTTGATACCAGTAGCATTGGGTAGTTTCGATGTCATTGTCGGAATGGATTGGCTAGCAAAATATCATGCTGCCATCATTTGCGACGAGAAACTCGTTCGGATACCCTACCAGATGGTGCTAACAATGAAGGAGACGAAGTGACGAAGAAACGCTTCAAGATTGCATGTCATTTCCTGCAAGGTATTAAGTGTATCGAGGAAGGATGTCATATCTTCCTAGCACAAGTCACCGGAAAGGACGAAGACGAAGGAGAAGAAAAACGTCTGGAGGACGTGCCAATAGTAAGAGAATTCCCGAAGTCTTTCCCGAAGACTTGCAGGGACTTCCGCCGACTCGACGTTGAATTTCGATCGATTTAGTGCCCGGTGCCGCACCAGTGGCAAGAGCACCTTATCGATTAGCTCCAACGGAACTTCAGGAGTTATCAAACCAGTTGTCGGAACTTGCGGAAAAAGGATTCGTCAGACCAAGCTCATCGCCATGGGGAGCACCCCACCGTTCGTCAAGAAGAAAAGACGGAACCTTCAGGATGTGCATCGACTATCGTGAGTTGAATAAACTAACCATCAAGAACCGTTACCCACTCCCGAGAATCGATGACTTATTCGATCAACTTCAAGGTTCGAGTGTTTATTCTAAAATCGACTTAAGGTCTGGATACCATCAACTAAGAGTTCGAGAAGAAGACATTCCCAAGACCGCCTTCAGAACTCGTTATGGACATTACGAGTTCCAAGTCATGCCTTTTGGGTTAACCAACGCACCAACTGTGTTCATGGACCTCATGAACCGAGTGTGTAAACCCTACTTGGATAAATTTGTGATCATATTCATTGACGACATCCTAATTTATTCCAAGAGTGCGAAAGAACACGAAGAGCACCTTAGATTAATCTTAGAATTGTTGAAGAAGGAAGAATCTGATGCGAAATTCTCGTGTGAATTTTGGATACCTAACGTGCAATTCTTAGGTCATGTAATCGGTCAAGGCATACATGTAGACCCGCTAAGATCGAGTCAATAAAGGATTGGGCGACACCCACAACTCCTACCGAAATACGCCAATTCTTAGGACTTGCTGGGTACTACATGAGATTTATTGACGGTTTCTCAAAGATTGCCAAATCTTTAACCAAGCTAACCCAGAAAAACGCTAAGTTTGACTGGGAGAGAGAAGAAGAAGCTTTTCAACTCCTTAAAGAAAAGTTGTGTAGTGCACCTGTTCTGGCCTTACCAGAAGGTAGTGAAGACTTTGTTGTATATTGCAACGCTTCACATAAGGGGCTCGAGCAGATAATGCAAAAAGTGAGTAGGTGATGCCTCTCACAATTGAAGACTCACGAGAAGAACTACACGCACACGATTTGGAGTTAGGAGCAGTTGTGTCGCGCACTCAGAATTTGGAGACACTACTTGTATGGCACAAAGTGTGTTGTATACACCGATCACAAAAGTCTACAACACATTTTGGATCAGAAAGAACTGAACATGAGACAGCGCCGATGGTTGGAATTACTCAATGATTACGACTGCGAAATTCGTTACCATCCGGGTAAAGCGAATGTAGTTGTTGATGCTCTCAGTAGGAAAGAGCAACCAAAACCTCTTAGAGTCAGATCCTTGGGTATGACGATTAGTTCACCTCTTCCAACCAAGATTCTTGAGGCTCAATTGGAAGCACTCAAAGAGGAAAATCGTCCGAAGGAAAACCTTTACGGAATGCCAAAAAGTGAAAATGGATTCTAAAAGGTCGGACGGAACTCTGTGTTTCAAAGAGCGAAGTTGGATACCACTCTACGGAGGAATTCGCGACATCATTATGCATGAATCCCACAAGTCTAAACACTCCATCCACCCAGATCCGACAAAAATACCTTGATTTGAAGAAATTGTACTGGTGGCCTAACATGAAAGCCGACATTGCAACATATGTCGACCATGTTTAACTTGTTCAAAGGTTAAAGCTGAACATCAGAGACCCTCAGGTCTACTAGTACAACCCGAAATCCCCGAGTGGAAATAGGAACGCATAGCAATGGACTTTATCACTAAGTTACCTAAAACCTCTAGAGGCTACGACACTATCTGGGTAATAGTGGACCGTCTACCAAGTCAGCCATTTCCTACCGATGAAGGAAAGTGATGGAATGGAAAAACTAGCTCAACTATACCTGAAAGAAATCATCGCACGCCATGGTGTACCAATTTCCATCATTTCAGACAGAGATAGCCGTTTCACCTCAAACTTCTGGAAATCACTTCAAGACGCTTTAGGATCTAATCTCGACATGAAAGCGCCTACCATCCTCGACTGATGGACAGAGCGAGAGAACAATCCAAACACTAGAGGATATGCTAAGAGCATGTGTGATAGACTTTGGAAATGGCTGGGATAAACACTTACCATTAGCCGAGTTTTCTTACAATAACAGCTATCACACAAGTATCAAAGCCGCACCATATGAAGCACTCTATGGTCGGAAGTGTAGATCACCTGTGTGCTGGGCCGAAGTTGGAGAAAGTCAACTTACTGGTCCGGAGTTAATCCAAGAAACTACCGAGAAGATTGTACAAATCAAAAGCCGACTACAAGCAGCTCGTGACCGCCAAAAGAGCTACGTTGGTGTAGTGTGGTAGTAGTTCCTCCATTGCAATGGAACTAGGTGCTTAGCCTAGTACCTAATAAAGGGTAGGCGACGTTGTAAAAGGTGTAGTTCACTTATGAAAAGAACTAGGTACTTAGCCGGTACCTTATAAAGGGTAGGCTAATCTGTGTAGGTGTGGTTCACCTTGGAGTGAAAGAACCCGGTGGTTAGCCTAGCACCGGGGGTAGGCGACGTTGTGAAGGCTTCTCCGCCATAAGGAGATTGTGTGTAGTGATTACTAACTCTCGGTAGGTGACTGGGAGTGGAGTAGGGCAAGGAAGGTGTCCTTGGCAAACCACTATAAATAAATCGTGTTGTGGTTTTGTGCTTTTACTCTTATCTTTTCATTACTTACCTTTATATGCTTGTTTATCAACATCCAACACACACATCCAAATTGATTGACATAAGTCAATCTAAATAGGAAAAAGGAAGTTTTAATTGGCAAAACTATTCAACCCCCCCTTCTAGTTTTCCACATGATCGTGTCCACTTTTCTCTTCTTCTACAAAGAATCAACAACTACCGCCCACCATTGGTTCATCCACGATACAACACACCAACCACCACGAGTTATTTGTCCTATTTTGTGACACACGGTAAATTTTCACCAAAATTTAACTGATAATTAGTAACTCATTTTACTAAGCCAAATTTATTAAGCATGCATAAGCTTTGCCTAATCATTTGAGTAGCTAACTCGCATACAGTAGGTAACTGCACCACTTTTGCATTCATATCATTTTATGAATATTATATTTTGTCTTATGATTTAAATTATAAGACGGGAGGTTATCTCGTTCTTCCCAGTGACCGACACCACACGCGTACCGACACTATGATAAGGACTCGCTAAAACAATTAACAAATGTCAGCGACATGGAATATTACAAGGATGAAATAATTCAAACACATAACAATAAAATACCACGGGTAAAAAGTTGTCAAACGATGATACCTTGGTCACAATATGACTTCGCGGGACACAAATACTTAAACACATTATCACTTAAACAAAGGCTTGATAAGACTCAAGTGCAAACATGCATAACTATAATGTAAATGCACACATTTTATACAAAAATTATCTCACTTACAAATACTTATACAAAATAAACAAGTATGCAATACATCTACTTTACTTACATTAACATTTTATTAAAAACTCTTACTATACCTTACAAGAAAAGAGTTGATAAAATTTAAAACACCAACCCTTTTGTCTTACCTCCCCACTCACGGCAAGACCAAGAACCAAGAAAAAAAGAATCAAATCCATCTTCAACCTCTATCTTGTACTCCCTCCCTAGGCCGAATATTTCCATTTGAAGATAAGCCAACATCTTCATCCAACACACTCACCTCTCTCATACCTAATCCATGATAAACCTTGCTTCTCAAATCTCCCTAGATGCTCCTCTATCTTCGAAGGGATCCAAGGAAGATCAAAACAAATCACAAGGAAGAAGTAAAGATCTTTGCACCACTATATCTTTTATATCCAAAAATTCGGATGTCTTGGAAGTAAGCCATTTTTGGCTTCAAACAAAACTCCAAGATGAAGAGAGATGACCAAGGACTTTCCTCTTAACCTCTTCATAAGAAACATTGAGAGACCAAGGACACCCACAAATCAAAAACTCAAACTCACCACAAGAGAGTAATATTCTCAAAGTGACCAAGAAGTTGTTGGGTTTGCTCAAAAATTCGGTATACGGGTTGATTTGTGTGGAGGTCCCTCGACTTGGCTCTCATCAACATACTCACATTTCATTCTTGATAAGGTTCATAGTCTTTTCCTTCCTCATGATTTCTATTTTTTTTCGTTGTTATGTAAACATTCATAATAAAGTTGTTTTTGTGATGTCTTGTTTTCATTTAAGTTTGTAAGTATAAGATGTACAACTTTACAAAATGAGTATAGTTTTGTTACTTTAGAGCTTGATCTAGTCATGTTGAGGTTTATGTTGTCATTGGGTTGTGATTACCGTCGAGAAGCAAGCCAAGAAAATGAGGGCTTGGTCTTATAGGAACTTAGTAATTTGACTATGTAACTAGGTACTTTGATGTTGTAATACTTGCGTTTTGATAAACAAATAATGGAAACTAGTCTTAAGTGGTCATTGTGCAACGGTGTGTTGGTTTTTCTGTCGAGACAAGGACAAGGACAAAGTAAATGAGTCAAGTTTTGTTTACAAGACTACTAGTAAAACTATGTCAAGACTCACATTTTTCCGTCAACATTCACATCATTTAAAAGTATGTCGGAAACTTGATTTTTAACCTTGCTTGTACCGAAACATGCTAGTCTTTATTTGTCTTGTAACTCAAAGATGAACCATGGGTCAAAGCCTCCTTGTACGCCTAGTGAGAAACCCGAGTCGAGAGTGTCCTTGTGTTAAAATGTATTTCGAGAGTCTTTCACTTGTCATCTTCCCTTGTTTGCTCATCTTTGATAAGTACTTAATGGTCATCGAATAGATGTGCTAGGGACTATGAAAATGGGTCGACAACTACTTCTTGGTAGTACCAAAGTGGCGAATCATATTCACTAGTCGAGAGTCTCGACAACATAAGATAGAGCATAAACAAACTAGGTACACTTCAAGTCTTGAAACCTATGTTATACGCCTATATCTAACTTGAGGATACATTTGGCAACAACTTGACAATGTGTAACACTTCAAAACTATTAGTTATCTAATTCAAATGCTACATGTTAGTCTCCTTGTTTTCTCCTTGTTTTTCTTTTTTTCCCATTCGTGTAAGCCACAGAAAGAGGCCACAGCCCAAGTCAAACTTAGTCTCATTAAAAGGGATTATTAGCTAGTTTGGGCCCAAAACCCAAACTGGGTACCCAACTGCTACTAACGCCGGACCACAGCCCACAAAACTTCGAGTGTCCAGTCGAGTAAAATGAGCTAACACACGAGGAAAGGATCTAAGTGTAAAACTATTATTCAACGACGAATAAGTCTTTATACACATACGCGCAATATATCACATAAGTTATAAGCGCGTCACGAAGTTACCAAGTAAACAAGTGCAAAAACTATTTTCTTACATAACTATATAAGACAATAAAGGCTTAAAAACTTGACACTCAATAACCATGATTAACGACAATGGGTAGATATATATATATACGTGTCAAGTAACGATCTCTAGTAGAGAACTATATATATATATATTAAAAACAAACTTTGATGAATAAAACAAGGACTACTATATCATTTTGGTCAACTATTAAACTTGAGAGTTTCCAAAAATTAACTCAAGTACTTTCTAAATTCAATTGGAAAATAGACAAACTAATAATTACTTTTGACAATATCATTTTGTGTCAACTTAAATAAGTATATATACATTTATATACTTATTAATGGAACATTCCAATTATTTATCTTAAATCAAACTTGGATCTTAAAATCCATACTAACGTCAAAATGAAAAGAGTATATATACATTCATATACTTACTAGTAAACCTATTAAATTATTTTCTTTTACAAACTAAAGGTTGATTTTAAAACCATTATATAAGAATAAAATTAATTGTACCATTTTAAGTAAGCAATACTTAAGAACGATGAACTAAACATTGCCCTCCTTATCTAGGTCGCGTGTCGGTGCAGCTTCACAATATTCACTAAGTCCCACATTTGATTTCACATTGCAAGTGAGTTTAAAGCCCCACTTTTACTTGATAAATTGTTTTATACATCTTGGGGTGAGAAATATGCAAAACATTTTATGGACCAAAACTATTACATGATTACTATTACGCGGTTTAGCCTAAGCCCTTATGTCCCTAGAGAATGCCCTTTTTCATGAACCGTCCATTCCCCATTGGGAAACGCGAATGTTATAAATAGATCTATTGAGGGTGACTCCTCCGTTCGGTTGGCCATGCTTAGGCCAAAGCGAAATGTATACCATGTCGGAATCAGTGTTGAGGACAAAACACTTGCTAGGCCCCTATATTGTATGATATCTTTTAGCATACGAAACTAGTCGTAGTTCGGTTGCATGAACTTAGAGCTAACGTAATAGACATTCATACATATATCATTATATTCGTTGTAATGATTATATGCCTTTGCTTATGGTCCAAGCTTACTATTTTAATTTAAACATATGAACTCACCAGCTTTTAAATGACCTTTTAGATATTTTCTCAGGTCTTTAAGATTTGTTCATAAAAGGCAGGCAGCGGATGTATTGTAGAAATTTTAAAGAAGTGTTTTTACACAAAAATGATGTTTTTACTTTGGGACCACTATAACTAATGGGATATACCCATTTGTTTAAACTATGCTGTAAGATAATATTTTAAAACCATTTTATGAAATCAAACGGAGTATGTATTCCGTTCTTTATTACTTGTGTTATGATCCACCAACTCCGTAACGCTCCCGAATAACACGTATGCTTCCGCTTAACAAATTTGGGGGTGTTACATATTTCATCGAGAGACTTTGTTGGGTTGTCCTTCTCTTGGGCTTGGAGAAGGGCTGTTCAGTCACAAGACGAACTATTGGAGCTTATTGATCTTCAAAATTTGATAATAAACCTTCATCTCTCTATGGAACAAGATACATGGGAATTTACCCCTGAGCCATCAAGATTTTTCAAGGTCAACACAATGCGTAAGATCATTTCAAATACATCGACTGATACTGCCTCTCAACAACGATGGAACAAGATCCTTCAAAAGTAAACATCCTGCATGGCGTTCTACTCCATAGGCGTCCAACTAGGGCCAACCTTGATCATCGTGGGATTGACCTTGACTCGGTTCGAAGCCCCTTATGCAATGATGATATTGAAACAGAAACCCATGTTTTCGTTAACTGCTCACTTGCGTTGCATCTGAAAGACGTCTTCTCATGGTAGCTCCGGAAACATCCATCACAAACTTAGATGATCTGTTCTCCTTGTCCGATCGTGTTACCATGGAATCTAAGCTCAAGCCTTTCTGTGATGTGGTAGTGCACACAACTGTTTGGTCATTGTGGAGCTACAGGAATAAAGTGCTTTTTAACATTAAACGGCCTCAAAAAAATCTAATTTTCAACGAGATTAAGCTTTCGTCGTTCAATTGGATTACTAGTAGAAGCAAACGAAAGTTTCTTTTAGATGGTTAGATTGGTTTAGCAATTCATGCATCTCTTGATCTTCGTACTATTTGTATTTGTTTTTCCTAGCGTTTTGCTAGTTGTTTAATTGAAATGCCGTTAAAAAAAAACTTGAGAAAATAAGTTAAAATACTAGTTTCATTAGCTTTAACATCAATCTCAACAAGCTACATTTTGAAGAAGTTAACCGTAGAACAAGAAGCTATAGAAAATATATATATTGAAGCATCTTAAGAGTCCGATAAAAATTCTTTGATGTATTTATACTCAAATTAGAAATAAAAAATTAAATTTGAATTTTGTTTGAAATATGGGAAGAGAAGAAACTTGAAACTCACTTGATATTTAAAAGAATGGCAAATAACCTATTAAAGTACTATATTGTTAAAAATGCCGCTTCATAGAATAACTAAAAATAACCTTTAAACATTAATGTGGACATTTTGTTTCAAGTGAGTAATAAAAGATAAAAATGAAATGACCATTTTACCCTGAATTTTTAAAAATTGCATCCATTGTCCCAAGGGTAAATTACATAAATGGTCCCTCTACTTTTTAATCTAAAAAAAAAATCGCATGTCACAAAAAAAAATTATTTCGAAAAAATTTCAAAAATAATTTCAAAAAAATCGAAAATTTTTATACGTTTTAATTCGTTTTATATCGTTTCACCTGCTTTTTTATTCACTTTTGATTTTTGTCACAAGTAATTTTTATCTATTTTTTATTACAAAATATTACAAAAATCAATTTTTTCGTGTCACAAAAAAAAAAATTATAAAAAACACATTTAAAAATTGAAAAAAGTATTTTGAAAAAAAAATTAGAAAAAAATTGAACAAAAATTTAAAAAAAGAAATTCAAAAAAATATTTTAAAAAATTAAAAAGTATTTCAAAAATAAATTCGAAAAAAAAAATTGGAACAAAAATTTCAAAAAAAAAGGGACGATAGACGCAATTTTTTCCAAACGACGGGTCCCATTTATGTAATTAAAGCTCATGGACGATGGATGCAATTTTCGAAAACCCACACAATTTATGTAATCTTAAGTAAAAGGCCATAATATCAAGAAAGAAAAAATGTCAAATAATGTTCTAAAAGAAATATTTTTAGTCATTATGCCAGAACTACCATTTTGACAACTATATTAACCCTTAAAAGAATTTGAGTTTTAAGAAAATAAATTCAATCAATCTAATTTTCGAAATCTAAAAGCTCACTTTCATCTATTTACTTATAACAAAACTAGCTGCTATTTTGCACATGCACGACGTGTTAACAATTTCCCTTTTATTTTATTATTATTATTTTTTTTTCAATTTGCTTTTTCATTTATTCTTAATTTCATCTAATGATAACGCCTTTCAAAGAATAATCATCTAATAATAACGATCGTTTTCAAATGTTCATTATCATACTTGAATCTTAAAGAGCACAAATATACACTACGTAATTCAAATATTGTTTCGATATCATATGTACATAGAATATATTGGAATTCTTTGTTGTTTAGATATGATGATCAGGACATTTAAGAAATTTTACTGTTAAAAGATGCAGTACCCTTATACTTATTCTAAAAATTTACTTCCTTTTCTAGGTTGGGCCAATATAACCACCTAGTGGTGATGCGAGAATAGTTTAAACTTTTTTTGTTAAAGTCTCATAGGTATCACATGTAATGGCAACCATTTTAAAAAAGAAATTTGAAACGAGTGGTGTGCACTTTGACCATTTGTACAATTTTCATTAACTATGACTAGAATCAGCCAAAAGCAATGCCATATACTTCATATGGCCTTCATGAGCCCCATGTGATTTATCATCCAACTTTTGCAATCCCTGAAACCCTAATGACTAGGGGTCATTAACCAAAAATCTTTTTGATTATGATGTCCATCAATGTTAGCAAATTGTCACGGAGTCAAAAATCATGTCACCATTAAAAGATCTCAAATGAGAAAACAATCAATTTGTGTTCACTAGCTGATTCGCAAAATAGGGTTTTCTGTTTAAGGTACATACCAAGCTAAAACACCTTTTTATGTAATATGAATAGTTATTTAGAAAGCGTATTACGAATTTAACATTGCTGGTCTTGTAAACATAGTCCAAAATGGAATTTTAATTTGTTTAAGTGGCATCATAATCTCAACAATTCGACCCCTACTTAAGAGGATAAAATCATCATTTCATACCTTCTTATCAGGTCCTGTGTGTATTCGAACAAAAGTTCATTACGTAAAGATTCATGCATGGTACGCTCCTACAAAACAGATATAGAAGGAAACGTCGTACAATCAAAAGGGTAACTTTCACAAAGTTTGTATCTGGCCTATAATGTCGTTTCTGGTGGCGACTCTTACACGTCTCATCGTGAATTAACAAGCCCGTCGTTGCACAGCTAGCTACCGTTTCAACCGTTTACAATCTAAAAAAAGTTTGTTACCAACTACATTTTTACTTCAATAACATGAATTTACAAACAGAAGATGCACTGATCATATGATCATATATTCCTAATCATCTCAATCAAATTAATATTTTTTGAAAATTTTAATTTAAAATAAATCCAAGAACATTTTGCGCATATCCATGTTAAGTCGTTATTATTAATTGTACATTTTTGTATGCAGTATATATTTGCCACAAATACGTACCATAGTTGGTAGTATATTGGAAAAAATACGTATATGTCACAACTCACATCTAACTTTCCTTATATAGAAAATCTGAATTTTCATAAAAATAAAAAAGTTTTAGACTATTTGAAAATATTTAGAAATTATTGATTATATATTTTAATAATCGGTGAAAATCATGAAATAGTAACGTAACCAAGTTTGAATTTTGTTTCGATTTATCCGCTCTAAATTTCTTTTGATCATAAATAATCAAAGTTTCAATAGTATTTCATTATTATTAAATTTTTATGTTTGAGTGACTAAAATGAAACATTTTTCAAAAGGACATTTTCAAAAGGACATTTGCATATTTATATTAAATTTTTATGTTTAAGTGATTAAAATGAAACATTTTTCAAAAGGACATTTCACATCTAACTTTCCTTATATAGAAACTATGACTTACTTTGTGCCATATTATTAAAATTGTGAATATTTTTCTATATGTCAAGAGTACTCTCTTCTCACATACAACATAACTCTTACGCACTCTTACATCATTGTCTCCTCATATATATATAGTTCGCTACTTTTGGTTTAGTACGCATCGTAATTGATTAAATATTACGATATGGTTTTATAAACCTTAAAAATTAAGAATCAAAATTTTTTAAAACTTTATAGAAGATTAAATTTTAAGATATTCGATATAAACGAGAAAAAAAAAATTTCATGCATTGCGGTGGTGTACTGGTTGATCACTTAAATCGTTTAATTACTTTATTTTCTTTGCATAACAAATATTGCATATGTCTATATAATTTGATTTCATGCGTTTTCATATAACTAAATTTTATATTATTTTGACATATTACCCAAAAAATAAGAAGTTGATTTTAATTTTTTGATCATTATCTTTTATAAAATCATACGTTAGTCAAAAGCAATGTAATATTCGGCTCATTTTATTCGAAATTTTAAAACCTTTTTATTGGCATATTCTTATAGCAAATTGCTAAATTTTGACCTATTACCAGAAAAAATAAAGTTTATTTTGAAATATTAATCCTTATTTTTTAATAAGATTGTACGTAAATGAAATTTATTGCAATACTAGGCTCATTTTAATTGATATTTAAAGATCTTTTTATTGGTATATTTTTTATAAGAAAACTGCTAAATATTTGTTAGGTCTTTGATAAATAATATTTGATATAATAAAAAGATTTATAAAAGGTAAAATGCTAAGGTAATGTTTGTAACTTGTTACATAGTTTAGGAGCGTTACTTGATTTCCTTTTATGAAATTAATATATATTATATATAAATGTAAAGAATAAAAGGTTCGGGTAGTTATGGTAAATAGTTTAGATATTTTAAGCGTGTGTTTTGAATTTTAATTTATTTTTGCAAAAACATGTATTAAACTTCATTATTTTTTTTATAAAATCATATAAGTATAAAATATTTCAATATTTGACTTATTTTGTTCAAGAATTTAAATACCTTTTCATTGGTATATTTTCTAAAAAGAAATCGCTAAATATTTTTTAGATGCTGGATAAGTAAAGTTTGTATATGAAAAACCAGAAAAGCTAGAAGTATCCGTTAATTTTCGTAACTTACCACACAGTTTGGGGTGGAGTTTTTTTTTTCACCCAAAATAGGGGTATGCGTAATATATAAGGGTATAATTGTTTGATAATTTAAGTTATTAATTGTATATATTTTATAAAGTGTGTAGATATTTTTTTAAAAGGTTTTGCTAATAACATTCCTAAGGGTTGTGGTTAAGAATACAATTTTTATTACATTATTACAATGAATGATTATGACTGAATGAAAAATCCGTAAAAGCGTAGACAATTCCTAAAAATACGGATTTTAACTAAACACTTGAAACTGATTGGATTATACCCAAAACTCTCTTTTTTAACCACAGCCTTTAGGGTTGTCATTAACAAAACTCATATCTTAAACATAACATTTTCTTAAAAAAAAAAAAAAAAAAAAAAAAATACTTTCTGCGATTAATTTAAAGTTTGAATTACTTAATTAAATCAATGACCGACATTTCCCATGGATAATCAAACTCACGAGAGGCGTCTGCAATTTGCCCATATCCTGCTACCGTGATCCTTACTGCAACATAGACCATTTCGCATGAAGAAGTCAAAGAAGATCAACGCGCTTGGTCAGGGTTGCACTTACAAATCTATTTTTGGAAGGTTTTTATCTCGTCAAAAATTTAATTATACTAAATTGTCATTGTCATATACGTAAGAAGACTTGCTCTATATTTTTATCTCAAACAACTCTGATGGATTATATAAAAAAGATTCAAGAGATGCATGGTTAAACAATTTTGTATGAAAATGATCTATCATAAATGAGATCTGATAATTTCGATCCTTTATCTGTTTAGTACAAGTGAAATTCATTCATATAAGACGCTTGTATTTGTGTTAACTAGTACCCCGTATAAGATTACCAGTGAAAGAAGTGTCCTCTTATATATACGACCTAATACATCACTAGGAAGGTACGCCTTGACTTGATCTTACGAAACTTGTTACAACACTTTGTGTTAGGACCGATTATTTGGTACCAATACAAGTCTTAATGCAACACGTTCATATATATAGGGAAGGGATCCAGTAAGAAGAAAAACTAAAATGAGAAGAATAAGAAGAATTTCTAGCCACACATTTCATATGAGGAGAATTTAGGGGAGATGCATCCATTTTTGTAGATGCATCTGAAATGAGTGGTTGTAGTTTCTTCTTATCATTCTTATTTTAATTTTTCTTCTTATTTGATCCTAACTCTATATATATATATATATATATATATATATATATATACAAACATTTTTAGGACACTAATTAATATGCATCTCAAAAGGTAAATCGTACTGGCTAGCAAGCATTTTAGGACTTAATGAAGTATCCTATTATGTGACATATTATTAATATATATAATTTTATGGGACTGTAGAACTCGTTTCATAATGTTGGGGCTTCTTAGAACGCTCTTAAACATCCTAACCACTTTATGCAACTATACAACCCTTTATTGTGAGACACTTATACCACTTTATGCCACCCTTTATTGTGAGACACTTTTACTTCGGTCCTATCAAGTTACTTTTCATTTCAAAAAAGAGGCAAAAAAACTGATGGACACAAGCTTAATTTGGCGATCTGACCTCATTGATGATGCAACTACGGTTGCCCACAAGTGGGGACGCATCAAAAAACGACTCCAATTTTTTTTTTTCTTTTTTGGTAATCATAATTTCTGATCATTTGGCCGATTAATCCACGGAGTTTGAACCACCGCTATACAAACTCAAACCAGGCAAAGCCTTCCATTTTCAGGAGGTTGGCGGACCATTTAGTACATAAGACGCGCCTGAATCCCATGATCTCTCGCTACATGTTTAAAGCTAATATAACAAGACACTACTATTCCAATAAGAAGGAAACGTGTGACTACCCACTAGAATACATCTAACTCAAAACCAAATATAAACTAACGTCTAATTTGACTACAAATATTTATATCAAACGCATCACAGAACGCTAGTTGTTCTTCAGTTAACTCTTCACGTTCATAGTCATCATACGGATCTTCATCATAATCCTATTTCCAACGCTCATACAGGCTCTTGTTCCCAATACCACTTCCACCTTTTGATTTTTTGAAGCCATGAAGTTCACAGTTTTGTCATACACATCTTTCACATCACACTTTCTTCAACAACATTTTCAATTGAATTTCCACCCTTATTAATATTAGACTAAAATACACTATTGGTCCCTAAACTTGTTACTGCGCATCGCGATGGGACAAAGTTGGGCGTTATCATCGCTGGAGGTCCAAAACATGGGGTTTATATGCCAAACTCGTCCCTTGACCATTAACGCCAATGTCAACGTTCCGTTATACTCCAAGTAAACCCCGTTATCCCTTCTTGTTGAGGGTAGAATAGTCTTATTACCTTGATGTACTATAGCAGATGTCTTGTCCAATTTTCCGCCATTATGTAGAATATAACAAAGCTGTGTACTCATTGCTCATCCCCAAACTTTTTTTTGAAGCCTACCCAAAAAACCCTAATGCAATGTCAATCATCAAATCAAATAATCTAAGTAAGAAAATAACAAACACCAACCTTGGATTTACTCTATGGCGAATTAGAGAATATCCTTTCTTTGATGACCATGTAATTGAGGAAAAAGCTGCAATCATGAGATATTGTAAGTGTTTTTTGGTTATAGTCTATTACAATCATATGTTAGTACGATTGTTTAAGTTATTCCCCTTTTAGGTAACTTTATCGTAACATTGTTTTTTGTACATTTTTATACAAGGGTCAACCAGATCCTTTAGCATGAGGTTCCATTATGAAGGTACATTCAAATACTTTCCAGGTAGAATATATCAAGGAGGCAAGAAATGCCTTGTTGATCATGTGAAAATAAAAGAGGTATCTGTTGATGAAATGGATGCTCTCATGACCCAAATCGGTTATGAGATTGGACAAACCAATTATTTCTACTTTCTTAAGCCTGGTTGTACATTGGACGGCGGATTGTTTAGTTTGCGTGAAGCTGCTAATGTTGAGTTGTTGAAAGATGTTGTCAAAGACCATAAGTTGATAGATGTGTATGTGGAAATAGGTAAGACAAGATTAGAGCTGTCTGAAATGTCCCCACAATCTATTAAGACTGTCTTTTGGGAGATGGATGAAGATAGGAGAAAAGTTGCTACTGCTGCTATTCAATCTTGTTGTATACGATTGGTGTTAGATGATCTTGATAATGAACCTGCACTAGATCCTTGTATGCAACTTACACAAGTGCCTATGGACCTCAATGATATTGGTGAATCTAGAAATTTGCCAAACATTGAGCCTGTATTTTTCACCCTAGACACATCATTTGCTAGCCAACCTGTTCATAACAGTGAGCGTGCTTTAGTACTTATTGATGAAGACAATGCTATTAAGGAGCCTGATAATCTTGAGGTTAATCTGTTCCGAGTGACTCAGGGGAAGCACTTAAAGAAAGTAGGAAGAGCACTAGTTGATGTCAATAACAGGTTTGAGGAGCCTGATGTTGATGTAAATTTGTTTCAATTGACTTGGGGGAAGCACTTAGAGAAAGTAGGAAGAGCACTAGATGATCTCAATAACAGGTTTGAGGATCCTGATATGGATGTAACTCTATTTCAATTAACCTAGGATAATCATTTTGTAGGATGCGCATCTGTTTATGACAATAGCATGGAACAGGATCTTGTTGTTGATGTTACTTAGTTACAAGTGTGTGACACTAGTGACTTAGGCAATGCAGTTGATGATTCAATTCAAGCAAATGAAGAGAATACTTTTCAGGATAATGATGCACAACTTGCTATGGTCCAAGTAGGTCAGAGTAATGAGTTAGGTCAAGCAGGAACAACCAGTAATATAAGTGATGACATGCATTTGGAAAATGATTTACCTGTGATGGTTGATGATGTCTTTTGTAGTGAGTATGTTTCTTTCCGACATGCATACTTTGCAAATGGAGTCTATACCACATTCTTCTATTCCAGTGAGTTTCCTACTGCAGTGGATGTCAAAACTAAGGTAAGAGAGCATTCAATATAAACTATGAGGAGTTGTTTTTGTGAAGAATGACAAGAATAAGGGTCGATGTAAGGGTTGTGTTCCACTTTCGTGCCCGTGAAGGTCCTGAATGGATATAGGCCCATCTAGAAGTCCATAAGGGGGTATAAATGCATTGCTTCTGGCAAAAAGAACCCTTCAAAATACCATGGCTATTGTTTGTCGCAGAATGGTGAGACGTACATGGTCAGAACGTATAATGAGCAACACACTTGTTTGCAATCAAGGGCAGTCAGAGCTTTTGACCTTAACTATATCTCAAAGCAAATTACAGCACAAATTGAAACCAATCCACTGGTTCCTGTCAAGTATGTGCATAATCAACTTACCAACCAATACGAGCTTCAAGTGTCCTTACAAAAGGTTTTAAGGACCAAAAACTTAGCAATAACAACCATCAGGGGTCAATTCAAGCTACGATTTACCATGTTGAGAGATTATGTTCAAGAGTTGCAGAAGATAAACCCTAATACAACAGTTGTGATGAATGTGGAACGACCTGCAGATGAGGCTCTTCCAACGAGAGAATTCAAGAGAGTGTATGTTTGTTTAGGTGCATTGAATGAAGGATTTAAAGCGTGTGGGAGATCGTTGTTAGGGCTGGGTGCTTTTCCAATTCGTGGTCATTTGAATGGTCAACTGATGACAGCTGTGGGAATTGATAGCAACAATGGTATATTCCCTTTATCTTATGCTTTTGTTGTATCAAAAAACATAGGATCGTAGACTTGGTTTCTTCATTGTTTATCCGATAATATAGCACTTGAGCCAATCTCAAGCATCATTTTTATTACTTACATGCAAAAGGTACTCCCTTAATCTGTTCATGAATTTAAGTCTCTCTGTTTTGAAACAGACAGTAAACATATTTGATTTTGTGCAGGATATAAGTAGAGCTTTAGGAGATGTTTTTCCAAATGCAGAACACATATTCTGTATTAGAAGCATTCATGAGAAAATGAAACTTCAATGGAAAGGTAGGGCCTACAAAGACCATTTGTGGAAATGTGCAAATGCCTCAACTGTTGCAGTTTGAAAAGCTATGGCTTATTTCAAGAAATTTAATCAACCGACCCATGATTTGTTAAGTAAGATACCACCGATCCATTGGTCAAGGTCACATTTTTCATGTAAGTCATCTATCTGTTTCAGGTAATTTGTATTTGTTAATGCAGTATAAACAATTATAATTAATACATGTTTATTACTGTTTATCTTTAGGGAGAGCTACTTCTGATGTGTTACTTAATAACATGTATCAAGTGTTTCATGACAAATAATTGAGGATTTAAACAAACCAATTATTACAACCTTAGAATACATCAGGGAATACTGTATGAAGAGGATAATGCATGTTCTTTTGGTGATTGAGAAGAGTGATGGGCCACTAACACCAACTGCACAACACATGCTAGAGGATATTAAGAAAGAGGTTATTAAGTATAATGTTTTATGGAATGGGGGAACTAAGTTTCAGGTTAGTAGATCATGGGGTGACCAATGTGTAGTTAATGTTGTACACAAGTCTTTTACTTGCAGAAGATGGGAGATAACAGGTTTACCATGTAAACATGTTGTTGCTACCAATTGGAATATGGCTTTAAATGAGCAACAAGTAGGAGCTGTAGAAATATGGGCTCATCCTTGTTACTATCTTCTCACTTGGGAAGCAACCTACCATCACCATGTCAAGCCTATAACTACCAGCGAACATTGGGAAAAATCAACTGTGCCAACAACAATTGTTCCACCGAAATCCGAAACAAAGCCGCCTAGCTCAAGAGGTAGAAAAAGAGTTAGGATAGCTCCTGAAAGTGAAGAGATTGTGAAGAATGGTAAGCTATCAAGGGCTTGGAAGAGTGTTAAGTGTATTTGTGGCATTGCCTGGACACAACCGGAAAACATGTCTAGGGTATGGTGGAGCTGAAAGTAGTCAAACTGTCAATAAGGGAAATGTCAAACAAGTGGCTACAAAAGCCTGCAAAAAAGACACATCCTAAAGGTAACAAAGTAGCAAGCAACAAAGACACATCCTAAAGGTACAAGTGTTGTTGAAAGTCAAGTTAGTGCAGTTCAAGGAAGTGGTGTTCAATCTGAAAATCAAGATCAAGCAATTGAAGATCCCATCATACATGATGCATCCCTGTCTCAATCCCAGCAACATCAAGATGAAGCAACAGAAGATCCCAGGAGACAAGATGAATCCCTCTCTCAATCCCAGCAACATCAAGATGAAGCAATTGCCGATCCCAGCATGCATGAGCAATCCCAGTGTCAATCCCACCAACATGATCAATCACAGTCTGATTCTCAGCTGCAGTCAAGTGATGTGCAAGCGGTTTCGCTTCAACCCAGCTGCTACGAAGAATGACTAGGCAGCAGGCTGCACTGGAAAGAATGATGGCCTCACCATAGGTCAATTCTGTTATGCTAATTAGCTAGACAATGTTTCATCTAGTTTATTTCCTATGGACAAGTTATGTACTCTAAAAACATATGTTTGTGTGCCTACCTGTAGTTATCATGCTTTGAAAAGTATGCAATTTTATGCATTTGGAATTATATCCATTTGCATTAACTATGAAACCATGTCATTATTGTGTAATTTTATAGATTGACTAAGCTTGATGTGTGAATAATTTGCATCAAAAGTAACCAAAGGTAAACAGAACCTCATAAGAATGTTGACAATTAAAAGTCAAACCTAAAGAAATTGCTAACCATCTGCATACCCATAAGGCATTGAAAGTCAAAAACTAACCAAACTGAATACTTCATAACAATGTTGACAATTAAAAGTCAACTTTAATCTTAACCATGTGCATAAAGCCATAAACATACGGTAAACAGATCATAATAACAAGATTTATAACCTTCTAGGACACAACGTTACTACAATTCAAGATAATGAACATTAACCATCTCGCCTCATTACATAAAAGCTAAAAGGTTATCCCAATGTATAAACAATCAAGAACAATATCCAACTGAGCACCAGATAAATCTTCCACTTCCACACATCACCTTGAGCAGCTACTAATCTTGCCTCAAGCTCATTTCTCCCCCTCAAAAGGCCTGGTGTGATCATTCTTGAACGAGCATAGATTTCAGGATCATACCATCGTATCCACCGACAAGAAGACCCATATTCATGATTATGACAAGTTATTAAACAACCACCATTGTTACAATGTACTTTGCTGCTTGCGAAAACAAACTAATACAATAAATATTAAGACGCACTTACTTCAACAGGACAACCAAAGAATCGACACCCTGGGTTGGCAGAGGTCCACGAAGTGCGAATAATAGCTTGCTTACCACACCAGCAACGTACCATGTTGAAACGATTATCGTTTTGTAGAAGACTGTTTTTGTAGGATAGTTTAGGGATGGATGATAACTGACGACCAAACCGTGTTACACGGACATATAGTAGCTACAAACATTGTACAATGGTTTGTATAGAGTACGCTATAGTGAAAGACGGTTTTGCCCTCAACAACATAACGTTGACATCGGCGTTAATGGTCAAGGGACGAGTTTGGCATATAAACCTCTTGTTTTGGACCTCCAGCGATGATAACGCCCAACTTTGTCCCATCGCAATGCGCATGAACAAGTTTAGGGACCAACGGTGTATTTTAGTCTTAATATTATTACTACTAGTCCCTACTCTTTCAACACAAGGGACGACTGTATGATTACTAGACGCCTCAGAATCAACCTTCCCCGCATTACCCCATTTGCTCCTACATGTTCATCATTTCCAATAGAATTTAGTGAATCAAGAGGATTTGAAGTAACTACCTTGGTACTCGCCATATCTGGAAGCTTCTTCGTGCCACTCGTACTAGCCCCATTCTTCTTTGACACAGGTTTATATACCTATTTAGTTGGTTTAAATTGAAATTTTGGTCTAGTATAAACAAGAGGGCCACGGATTGTCTTTTTGGGAGCATATTGAAAACCGCCATTTGATTTCATAGTTTGCTTCTTACGTTCATCAACAACGCATTTTGAACAAGTTATGTCATCATGACCAAACACTATGCATACTCTACATCTAGTTGGTTTCCATTCATATTCCACTCTAACGGTATGAAACACATCACCCTTACCCTCCAAACTCGGAATAATAATAACCATGGTATCCTTAAGCTCCCAATCAGCTCTAATATCAATCAAAGCACGAACACAATTCAAAAGCCCCTATGAGTGCATGCACATATAACTAGTGTAAGAATCAAGCATAGTCAAAATTACCAAGTCTAGTAGCCATTGCATTCAATCTTTCCTCAGTAAATGAAAGGATTGTGTGCGTAGAAACAACACCTTTCGTGAAGTTCATCAAGCTAATTATTGTAGACTTGATGAACATACATCACATATCAGCAAGACCTAACGATTCAATGCATAAAGATACATGAATGCACGGTGCATTACACGATGCAAAGGCTACTTCTAAGGAGCCAATGCCTATTCTACAAGCATTGTTGGATCTTGTTGTTACAACCAAAAAGGTAGAACAGGAGTTTGTACGAGTAGGTTGCGTTTCTATGGAAAGATCAAAACTGAGCGGACCTGCCCAGGAAATGCATAGGAAAGTTGAGTCTAGCGCCAATCTAGGAATTAAGAAGGGTAGTGTTGGTGAAATGATGACCAAATCCCAATTTCAAAGAGAAAGAGAAGAACCATTGGACAATAGATGTCAGGTAACAACGTATACACTTGTACAAGTCCAAGATCGTTTAGTTAACCATTTGGTAACTTAGTGAAATAGGTTAGTACATTTGGTGCAATGAGCCCTTCTTACTTCGAAAAAAAGGGGAGAAGGAAAGTAAAATTGAAAATGCAAAAGTGTTCAAGATATTCACCAAATTACATATGAACAAGTAAAGCATGGCTAGCTATATCTCCAAGTGTCTAAAAGTCAAAGACCTTCAAGCTAGCAAGTTCGAGACAAAAGCTACATCAACAAAGTTCTCCTCATGCTTCGTAATTAATTTTATTTGCTTTCGAAAATATATTTGGCCTCATCATAAAAGGGGAGATTGTTGGTGCAATGATTAGCAAAGGCCTTATAATGTTTTAATGATGAAAAATATACATTCGAAGTACTTAAAATCACAAGAGATAGCCAAAAACTGAAAGATCAGGAATCTTGGGCTTGACGCGCTGCCTGACACGAGCTACACATTGCCAGCACGCCAACCTCGATTTCCCATTGCGTTTCGGTTTTTCTAATTTGACTTTCCTCTTACCCGACTAAGGTTCTTCTTTCAATTAAGGTTGGTACATGATATTTGAGAAGTTTACTTTAACACTTAAAGAGAGGTTTCTAAAACAAGTCCTCCGATTTTACAAAAATGCCAATTCATAAACGTTTTTACAAAGCCTCGAGCCAAGGAAAAATTGTTTTTCCTTAAACCTATGAGGTTTATACTTTCGCTAGAACTTCAAAGAAAAGTATTCAAGTACCCATAATCCTTACGTCTACCTTTACTAATCATGTAACGAGTTTACTCTCTTATTGGTCAATTAAGCCGAGGTCACTTTGCCTAAAGGAAAGTAATAGATTATGATGAGACCTATGCTCCAGTTGCACATTTAGAGTCTATTAGAACTTTACTTGCTTAAGCATGTAGTTATATTTTCAAACTTTATCAAATGGATGCCAAAAGTGCTTTTCTAAATGGAGTTATCAAAGAGGAAGTGTATGTTGCACAACCTCTCAATTTTATAGATTTTCAAAAACCCGGTCATGTTTATAAGCTTAAGAAGGCTTTGTATGGATTTAAGCAAGCTCGTAAAGCTTGGTATAATAGATTATAATATTTTCTTGTGCACAATGGTTAAATAATAGGAATGGTATATAATATATTAATTACTAAAACAAAGAATGAACATCGAATTATTATTAAAATTTACCTTGCTGACATTATATTTGGTTCTACTTGCCAATTGCTTTGTGATGAGTTTTCAAAATTAATTCATGGAGAATTTGAGATGAGAATGACAGGAGAGATTAGTTTCTTTTTAGGCTTACAAATTAAACAACTTAGTGAACGAATATTCTTTAATCAATCTAAATACATTGGGGAGATGCTAAAGAAATTTGGTTTGAAAAACTCCAAAAGTACCAAAACACCAATGTCTAAGAAAAGGGTCCTTACCATAGACAAATATAATTTATCCGTAGATAGCACTAAGTAGAGAGGAATGATAGAAAGTTTCCTTTATCTCAAAAGTAGGCCATATATAATGTTTAGTGTTTGCCTTTGCGCTAGATTTCATGAGGATCTTAAGATTTTACACTTAGAAGTCTGAGGATATTTAGGTATGTTAAAGGAACTCAGCATCTAGGTCATTGGTATCGAAATGATACGATGGTAAAAGTGTTGGTATATGCCAACTTGGATCATGCGGGTGATATAGTTGATATGAAAAGCATAAGTGGAATATGCACATTTGTAGGAGCTTGTTTATCATCATGGATTTCTAAGAAACAAATTTCACTTGCAAATTGCATAATATAATCCGATTATGTTGCGGTTGTAAGGGCATGTCAACAAGCGTTATAGATGAAACAAGCATTTGTTAACTATAACATTATGCTAGATGAAGTTCTTATATTATGTGACAATAAGTGTTCTATCAATTTAACGTCAAGTTCCGTTGATTAACCTCGGACTAAGAGCATAGAAATTAAGCATCACTTTTTAAGAGATAAAATGGAAAAGAAATATATCACTATAGAGAAAATACGCTTAAAAGAAAATATTGCATACATTTTAGCCAAGCCTTTAGAAAAAAGATCAATTTAATCTACTAAGACTAGCATTAGGAATGAGGTTGCATGAAAAAGAAGAAGAAAATGATGAAAAAGAGATAGTGGAGGTACCTTAAATAATTAAACTCATCATCTTTTCATAAAAACCCACAAAACAAAGTCTTGCACAATTAACCATGTACTTAAGATCTAATACTCTCCAAATTTTCTTATTATCTAATAAACAATCTTTTTTCGACATCTTTTAATCCACCTATATCAAAAACTCATCTTCCATAAAAACCCATAACTTCTTAAATCAAGAATAAAGAAGAAGTGAAATCAAAGGCTTTGAACAAGTAAGTAATCTCAAAATCTTCTTAATTCATGAGTCATGAAAAACTTTTGAAAACCCTATATGGTTGTTTGAACCATCATAGGAGGAAAATTTGATTTTCCTTCTTGTGCGTTGTTATTTAAATTGATGCATGAGTCAAAACCCTTTTTTCAGAAATGGAAAATCTTTTTTTTTTGTTAAAAACACACGAGCACACATACAGACACTCCACTATCTCTAAGTATGCAACTCTCATGATAGGAAACATGTCTAACACGGAAATATTGGTGAATAACAATCAAGGGACTTTAAACCCGGAGAGTTCTAAGAGGTTGAAAAGGAAATTTGAGTCTATGATGAGGAATGAAGGTGATGATATGATATTTTTTGAATATGCATTGAGGAGATTTTCGGAAAGTGAGGTGTGAGACTTAATTAAGGAACCCTTAAGTCCTAAGTTGTATGAATTTATTTGTTGTGAGAAAACCGTACACATGGTTAATGCTCTTAAGGAGTCAAGGACTGATCTTGCATCCAGACTTCATTGAATAATAATTAAATGATGTATACAACATATATAGCACTTATTCTTTACGCCGTATATAACTCTTAATGCAGATTTCCACTAATATCGTCCAAGTTAAGTCCTTTTGCATATATTTTCGTTCCAATGCCTCCGTTAATCTGAATATGCAAATAAGAAAGAATTAAGTACCATATTCGAATAAAACAATATAAAAACAAGGCAATAAACATGGGATATCGATAGTAAAATATATATACTATTTGATATTCTCACATGATAAGGGGGCGGATCAGGAGAAAAGTGAACATTCTAAGGAGGATAAGGATAGTTCGGTGGATACGACTAGAAGTGATCGTCCGGATGATGATGATGGAGATGATAAGGGTGACGGAGTTGAGTCACGTTTGCGTCTAGAGGAGATTAGGACAAAGAAGGATCCTGGAAACAGTAGTTCTCTAAGGGCCTCTGAGTTAGACAAACTCATTAACTATGAAGCTTCTAAAAATCCTCTGTGAATTTTGAAACATGGATAGTGGATTCTTTAATTGAATCTTCACGAGGATCGCCTGGAAATCTGGCCAGAGTTATCATCACTTCAGCTATGAAAGCCGATCGAACAACTCCTATATCATTATTTGATACCGTGACAAGTTCGGTAATGGGTACTCTAAGTGAGCCTGATTCGTTATCGATTATCTAGAAGGAGGAGGTCTCGTCACCATTAACATCACCAACAACAACACAACCAACAACGTCAACAACATAAACAACAACACCAATAACAACACCGACACCAACATCCCATACCAATTACGACATCTGCAACAACACCACCAATACCCATTCCAACTGCTCCAAGGAGTACATACGGAGAACCTTTGCGGTTTTTTACTGAGGGTTTTGTTCATAGGGTTGTGGATATTTATTCTGGGAGACTAAGTGAAAGAATTTTGGCACTTGAGAAAAGGCAGGCAACATCTAGCTCATCTCAGCAACATCAGTTTTCATTTCAAGAGCTCAAGTCATAGATGGTAGAAAGGCTACTATATGATGAGTCCATCCATAATGCACAACCAAACCTCTTAGAGTTTCTATTAGAACGCTCAACTGAATCACAAACTGAAACACTCATTCGTCGGTGTTTCCAGGATCTCAGTGAGAGGATGGAAAAATCGACGTCAAACCTTGGTAAGACAATATCTAAACTTATTAATAAAGTTTTTTCATTGGAGCAAACTTGGCGACCACAATATCAAAGGCGTCGTTAGGACAATCCTGGTCGGGATGATCATGAGGGTGAGAAAGGGCCCTAGAGATTGAGATCTTCAGTAGCTGCTGGTACTACAACCATGGAAGAACTACATCATCTCACCAACAACCAGGAACCTATCCATCTCATCAAAGCCTATTAAAGATCCCAAAGAACACTCCTTAGAGAAGATCCAGAAGACGTTTTAGAAAATGTTGTGATTGAAGATGAAAGTGTAGCAGCTGATGTATTTTGGGTAGAGTTACAAAAAGAGGGAATAAAACAGAGCATGAGTTGGTTAAAGAAGGGTTAGTTGAAGAAGATGAGGAGATGTAAATGCAAGATGAAAACCCAATGGTTGAAAAGCCCGAGGAAGTATCATCTGTATTTGGTAAGTCTGCTGCTGTAAGTAGTGAGGAGTATGATGAAGGGCTAAAAAAATAATGCAAGATGTCTTCTACAAGCTGAACAATGAAAGAAATTTCTACAGAAGATACATCAATGAACATATTGAAAATATGTTCAATGCCCCATCTACTTGGGAACCGTGTAGATCTGACTATGGTATTATGAGAGATATCTTTAAGAAAGTCAAAGCTCCACCCAAACATCCAGTTACTCACAATATCCTTACAGGATTCAATTATCCAGAACTGAAAGATTATGTCAACTACGATTTATTGTACCTCACGTGCAGTCATGATAAATACAAACCATCTATTAAGAGACGTGCATTGTTTGAGGAGATTTTAGACAGACATTTGGAAAAAGGTTCACATTTGAAGAAGTTCATCAAAGTTCAGCTAAAACCAGGGTTGCACAACATCGATGCATATCTTGGGATAACGTCATCTTGTTTACTTTCTTCACAAGATCATGGATTATGTAAGCGTCAAAACAGAGCACGAATTTAGACATGGATTATGTAAGCGTCAAAATCGAGCACATATTTTTAGACAAATTTAGACTTGAATTTTTTGGTTTTAAGTTCATTGAATATGTTGCTCCTTAGATTGTTTTGATTTATTTCTGTTTGTGACTTGGGAATGTTTCCCCTATGTTTCAATTTGTCTTTGGTATGTTATATTTTTGTGGTTTTATTGATTTGTTCAATAATTTACTAAAAGAATTATCACAAAGAAGAATATCATAGAGACTAAAAATGGAGGGGCTGGTCGCTCCATTTTTTTTCTCAAGAAAGACAGACTCACCAATAGCCAAACACACAGTTTCTGGTCCTATTCTTACTGACTTTCTCCTCGCCCGAAGGTCACTTCACTCTTTATAGCAAGGAGCCAAAGAGCTGACCTAAAAGTAGAAGCGTCCGGATCTGATCTATCTACTCGGCAATTCATCCGGTGACTTCACGGTCGTCTCTCCGATGGATGAGCGAAGAATAGCATTCTGATATGATTTCTTAATCAAACCTCAGTGGGGCGTGCCCCAACCAAAATCCAAGCGGGCCCAATGAGAAGAGACCCACCCTCCCACTCTCTCTCATTTATTCAGCGAAAAAAACTACATAACGGGGGCCCTTCCGTTCAGAGGTAACGAATCGACTTTTTTTTCAAGGGGTGATGGGAGAGAGCACAAAAGATTGTTACTTCTATTGATAGTTGTATTATAATTAATTGTTACAATCGTCTACTCTGAATTTTGGAGAGTAAAGAGATTTGTAACGAAGAACTAATACACTCGTCTACAGTTGAAGCGATTTAACCACAATTATCTATAGTAAAATTCCTATAATTCTACTAAAAATCCATTTATCAAGCTTGTTCAATCTTCAACATTGATCGATTTTGCGTCTCGTTTCTTCCATTACTTCAAGCTTGTTGGATCGATCTTGTTTTAAATCATTACCAACTAAAGCATGGTTAAAGAATTTTAACAAGCTTGAAGTGCAATATATAAACTCTGGAGAGTTGTAACGTTCCTTATAAGTCATATGATGAAACATACACTTAATGACGACCAAGAACCGGTAACTCTCCTATATTGTCAAGGAAGTATGACGCCTTTAAAGTTAGTGACCAAGTCTTCTCTTGTAATATGCTGTAGTGAGAAAGGCTTCTCTTGTAATTGATTGACTTGGTCAAAGAGGGTGAAATTTTTGCATTTTCCTTTAAATTTTTTAAGCAACAACTTCAAAAGTAATTTGGGCAAAGATGGGCGGCAGTGACTTGAGAGAGAATGTGGAATTAAACATAAGTCCACGTTATTTAGAGTGAAAATTTAGATTGGATTATATAGTGTAAAACAATTTCGTACGCGCTTCATAATAAATGAAAGAGTTGATACGCCTACTTTCTCTTTTGATATCATACACAATTGTACAAGCGTACAAAGCATGATTTAAGTATGGTACAACTATGTGATGTGTGAAATAGTGTGTCCGAATGAAAAGAATTGAGTTCAAATCAATTCCCCATAAATAGTTGTATTGTTTCTCAGTACTATGTTTCTCAATCATGACCGTCGTTGAGATATCAAAAAAAGGTTTTGGCGGCAAAAGAAACCGATCAACTATGATTATCGGTCAACTATGATTTCCAGTCACGCCGTTTCATTTAACTCCATGCTATTATATAAACTAAAGTAGCATTTTCCATTTCTCACTTTTAGAGAATCATCTTCCTCATCCGTTTATGCCAACAAATTCCAAGCGAAGTTTAACCACTGGCATCCTCACCTTCCTCTTCTTCCAAAAAAAACACCATAATAAATAAGTTAACAATAAAAGAAAAATAAGTCCATCACCACCACCATCGTGCTAAATGGTGCTCTCATTATCCACACATGCGCCAAAAGTTTGCCTATACGCGGGGGTCTCCCAAGAAATTTAGGGGAGGTACAACAAAGGAAAAAATTATATAGAATTGCTTTTGATTGAGGATTATGTCAAATTGATCAAACGGTCAAAATCAGAAAAACAAAAAAGATGAAAATGCTATAAGCAAGAGACAACCGGGAAGATTTTATACAAGACTTGATTGAAGCAATAGAAAGACGACACAAAAAAATAGCAAAGTGGGAAGATCAATTAACGGCACAAATAAAGAGGATTTACGACCTTATTATTAGATCACCAAAAAATCGAGTCTAAGTTAAAATAAATGTCATCTTAATTCACATTTTTGCAAATTACACAAATAAAATAAAATAAACTAACATAAACATTCTCTCGCAACACAAACTAGTAATGTAGTAATTTATTGTGAGTAACTAAAACAAATTACGTTTAATATAATATTTCCATAGCAGATAATACTTTCTTGGGACCTGCTACGCAGGCACCCCATAGAAGGGAAAATAGGGGGTGTTTGGGTTTTCTCTCTCCTAGCCAATCATTGGGGTGCATGGATTTCCGTGCCAAAATTTGGGGTGTTTTGTGTTGTGTTTGTATGAGTTTGATTTTTTTACAATCTTATTTTTTACAACTTATTTTCTTAAAAGTTTTTTTTACAAGTTTTTTTTTGGTGTGAATCAGTTTATAAGTTTAAAAAAAAAACGTAGTCGGAAAATTTTTGAGGCTCAGATTCGAATGTTGCAAAGTGAGATTTTATCTCACTTTGCCGTCCATTTGGTTTCGGTTATCATCATCGCCTCGGAAAATTTTAAGGCTAAAAAATCATCATCGCCTCGGAAAATTTTTCGGCTCAAACCCAAAGGTTGCAAAGTGAGATTTGATCTCAATTTTCCGTCCCTTCGGTTTCGGTTATCATCATCGCCTCGGAAAATTTTAAGTCACAACTGCACAAAGTCACAAGTTCACAGGAACTGCACAAAGTCACAAGTTCACAGGAACTGCACAAGTCTCACAAGTGCAAAACTGCACAAGTCTCACAAGTCTCAAACTGCACAAAGTCTCACAAGTCTCAAACTGCACAAGGACACAAGCCTCACAAGTTCAACAATATTCACAAGTTACACGTTTTCAACATGAGTGTGGTAAGTAGGATTCCAAAACTGCAAAAGTTCACAAGAAAATAACTAAGATTCTCAAAGGGGAGCTGCATAGCAGGCACATGAGGCATATAATGCCACATGAAAGCAACAACACCACAACACCAACAAGAAAGCTACAACACAAGTTCATCTTCTAAACCTTCTAAACCAACAGAAAGCTACAACACCCCATAATCCAGTTCCCAAGCAGATAGGGGCTATAAGTACTCTATCGAATTTAAGTGTTCTAGACATGGGACGTCTGCACGTGAAGGTTTAGAAGATGAACTTGAACGGCAGACTAGTACCGCTAAAATTAATTGCCCATTCAGATTACTAGCGAAATTTATAAAAGGTCGAACTGGTAACACTAAAACTAGTGGTTGGATCTTGAGGGTCAAGTGTCCGAGGCATAATCATGATTTTGTAGACTCGTTCCATGGTTTTTCACAGGCCATGCGATTAAAAGAAAGTGGGTTAGTTTTGGTGGACCAGTTGACAAAACATCAAGTAGCACCACGAATTATACTTTCTTCACTAAAAGAGAGCGATCCGAATAACGTGTCTAGCCTTAAAACGGTATATAATGCACAAGACAAGATACGTCGCTCCAGTGGTGATGATTTGACTCCGATACAACTCCTTTTAGTACATTTGAGGCGTCAAGGTTGTACATATTACCACAGGGTAAATGAGCACACTGATGAGCTGGAGGAAATATTTTTTGTTCACCCGACGTCATATGCCTTGTGGACAACATTCCCGGAAATCATGCTGATGGACTCCACATACAACACCACGTTGTTTAAACTGCCATTCTTTAAAATTGTTGGAGTTACTTCAACAAACCGAACATTCTCAATGGCGTTTAGCTTTTTAGACTGTGAAAAAGAGCCAAATTTCAAATGGGTGTTGGAATGTGTTAAGTTGGTGATACAAGAACAATATTACCAGCGGGTTATCGTCACCGACAGAGATTTAGCGTTGCTTGGGGCATGCAGAGAAGAATTCCAAAATGCTAACAGACTGTCGATGGCATATCAATCAAAATTTGCTCAAGCATTGCAGACACAAATTCGATACGGTAAAGGTGTGTGAGTCCGTTAGATGGACATGGGATTTGATGGTTACAGCTCCGACCGAAGATGTGTTCATGCACTATTATCGTCACCTACAGGATTTATTGGTCCAAAAACAGGGTACTTACCCATTAATACATTTTTTTTAATTATTTAATAAATAACTACTCGAATTGTTTTCTCACTTTATTACTCCCTCCGTCCCATTTTTATTGTCCATGTTTCCTTTTTGGGATGTCCCAAATTAATTGTCCCCTTCCATAAATGGAAAGAGAATATAAATCAAGTTTACCATATTACCCTCAATTAAATTTATTATTACAAACTTTAAAGAAGTTAGAAATTAATTAGTTAAGGGTAAAACTGTCATTGTGCAAAAAGTAGGAGAGAGAAAGCTGTAATTATGATGTTTTTCTTAAACTATATGTTTTTTGTCGGTGGACAATAATTTTGGGACGGAGGGTGTAATTCTTTGTTTTCTCAGATGTTTTGCGGTATTTTCGTAACTGGCTGCAACATTACGACCGCATGTTTGTGTCGTACATTACCGATCAATATTGCAGCTTCGGGCAGACAACAACATGTAGAGTTGAGAGTCAACACGCGTTGTTGAAGTTATACTTGGGCTCCACACAATCCAGCTTAGACACGTTGTTGTGTTCGGTCGACAAGATTATAGCTGCGCAAGAAACTGCGATACGAGCCTCTTTGAATACAAGCAAAATCAGAAACTGCATTCGTGTAAGGGCACACTATTTAACGAATTGCGGTATAATGTTTCAAGAGATGTTTTACTACTCATACTGTAGAAAGTAACGGGATGTGGACCTACATGAATGTGGTCATCTGTTGCGGTTAGTTTATGGTTTACCATGCTATCACGAACTGTATTACCTTCAAGTAAACGGTATGTATTTTAAATTTATGCCTATCAAGTTATTCTCCCCGTCAATACCGATAATTTTAACTAGTCACTTTTTTCGAATACAGGATTGCCTATTACGCTTGATTTTGTTGATAATTTTTGGAGAACACTAAGCGTTCCCTGGCCTGTTGTCCGACATACACCTGGAGAGCCTCAAGAGCCTGAATATCTTTCTTGTAAAAATGACGTAGAAAATTTCCAAAATGTTTTTACCAAAGCATCGTCATTTGTCAAGAAAAATATGTTAAACATGCTCTGAGGTATATACTCACGAATGCGTGTCAACCCAACAACCTGTTGTTAAAGAAAATACTCGTGGACGTCCGAGCGCTTGAAGGACAAAAAAATCCAAGGCTAAACAAAATATCCCGATTTGAACAAAGAACCCCCACGGGCACGCGCTTGAAACTATACAAAACCTAAAAAAGTCCTAGAATTAAATGAAGAAACTGCGAGACATAGTTCATACGTGGGAGAGCCTTCTAACGTCCCAGACTTGAACGAAGAACCTAGCGAGGGATATTTAAGACACGGGTTATACATTCCAGATGACAGTAGCGAATATTTTATGGCTCGAATTCCACCTCTTTTCCGTCGATGGATCCTAGGGATCGTTAACGTGGAAGGTGATGGAAATTGTGGGTATCGAGCTCTTGCCTTAGGTCTTGGTCATCCCGAACAAATATGGCCCAGACTTAGACAGATTGTCATGGAAGAGGTAGACAATAACCGGGAAGTTTACATGCAAATGTGGGGGACGGTATGGTTTACAACTTTGGTCAACTCGCTGAATTGGTTTGAATCAGGTCCAGCACCCTACGGTTACTGGATGATTATGCCAGACACGGGCGTGGTTATTGCTACAGCTCTTAACCGTCCCATTGTATGCATATCCAATTCACAATCTGTTACGTGTCTTCCGCTGAGAGATGGTCCAAATACAGCACAAATATTGTCCCCCGTTGTGGTTCTTCGTGTGGGGGAAGACCAAGCTGCTCACTTCGTTCATGCGGTTCTGGACGAAAACTGACCACTCCCGCTCACTCACCCACAATGGAGATGATTCGAAATGACTTGGCAGCGGGATGGGCACATCGCTTCGAACGACGAGTATGTTTAGAAGGGACGTAGTATAGACATATGTTGCAAACGATTCGATTTATAGAAAATGATTATTGATTTATATTGTAAATGACAAAACATGTATAGCGATTCATTGATTTATATTGTAAAGCGATAAAACATGTATAGACGATTACGGATTACTGATTTATAGTAACGATTCTGATTTATAGTAGCGACTCCTCATCTTTTGTTGATTTCTGCTCTGCTCCGGTTCTTCCTCAACCGTTGTTACAGAGAATCGGATGACATTGATGGAGGGACATTCATTGTGTCAACAACACACCCGTTCGTGTTGAGAGTCCAGATTATGTGCCTTCTTCTCCATCTTATGTGCCTCCCTCTCCGGCTATATCTCCAGCTGCAGATGAGGAGAATTTTATACACCGTCCTCCGGTTCTTCCTCATCTTTTGTTACAGCCGTCTCGCGTTGACGAGTACGAGATTGCCGGATTGAGGAGACGCATTTCGAGTTAGAGTTTCGTGTGGGACGGATGGCAGCATCATTGGAGCGACCTCGGGCATGATTGATCTTAGTTTCTAGTTATATTGTTATTTTGTGAACCATGTATCAACTATTAATCTATAACAAGATTGGTTATTTATGTATTAGAAGCTTCTAATTTTGTGAACCATGATATTACTGATTTATGTTGTGAATAATTATACAAATTCTTTTGGCCAGATGCAACAAGAAAATCCTTTCTTGTGTCGTTGTCGACGAGGATTTATAATTGAAGAACATCCCAAGCCCAAAACTTACGGTGCGAAGTATTATGCATGTCCTTTGTCAAATGTAAATAATTAAACGTTTTCTTATTTACGTAAATATATCAATAACTTGTTTGTTAATAATACATTTCTTATAATTGTTTCATCATGTAACAGCCAGGGACTGAAGACTATGGGTGTCGATACTTTATGTGGAAGGAAATATTTCAACAAAAGTACTTTGGTCAAGCCTCTTCTTCAACGTAGTGCTCAAACTGCGAAACTAAAGATCACACGATCAACATGCTATTGGCTCAAAACAATTTGTTTAAGGCAAGAATAAAGACGTTGGAGGCATTACTGGAATTGGCAAGAAATCCAGTTGATCACGCATGTCAGTCTAGTGGAATACTCTATGAGCTTATAGATGACATTAATAATCTTCATGTGGAGTAGATTTCGTTGTAATATTAGTAACATTTGTTGTTGTACTTGTTTAATGTTTTAATGTCTAATGTTTTATTGTTATTATTTAATTAAATGGAAACAATACACAATTAAAAAAACATAATGTAAAAAACTACACAAATAAACTCTACATATAAAAACACTACACAAATAAATACACTATACATATTAAAACACTACGCAAATAAAATACGCTACACAAATTTATTATACACAACTAAAAAAAAAAAAAAAATAGCCAATGATTTGGGCAATCATTGGATCGTAGGCCCTATCCTATGAGGTGCATGGAATAGAGATCATGGAGTGTTAGGGTAGATTATGGGTTGTACTATATGAACCCTCCTTATGGGGTCAAATAATAAGGAATGGGGTGATCTAATATTGCACCCCATGAAATCCTTCCTTTGCACCCCATAGTAGGCCAATCATTGGCCAATCATTGGCCCAATGATTGGTTTGTCTTTTTTTTTTTTTTTTTTTTTTTTTTTTTTTTTTGTTTTGTGTTTGTGTATAATTTATATTTGTGTAATGTATATATATAGTGTTTTTATTTGTAGAGTATATATAGTGTGTATTTATTTGTGTAGTGTTTTTATATGTATAGTGTATTTAATTGTGTAGTGTTTTTATATGATATTTATTTTACGTTATGCCTTTTAATTGTGTGTTTGTTTCCATTTAATTAAACAATAACAATAAAACATTAAACAAGTAAAACAACAATGTTTTTAATATTACAACGAAATCTACTCCACATGAAGATTATTAATTTCATCTATAAGCTCATAGAGTATTCCACTCGGCCGACATCGCGTGATCAACGGATTTCTTGCCAATTCCAGTGATGCCTCCAACGCTTTATTTTGCCGCAACAAATTGTTTTCAGCCAATAGCATGTTGATCGTTGTATCTTTAGTTTCGCAGTTTGAGCAATGCGTTGAAGAAGAGGCTTCACCAAAGTACTTTTGTTGAAATATTTCCTTCCACATGAAGTATCGACACCCATAGTCTTTAGTCCCTGGGTGTTACATGACGAAACAATTATAAGAAATGTATTCTAAACAAACAAGTTATTGATATATTTACGCAAATAAGCAAACTTTTAATTATTTACCTTGAGAAAGGGCATGCATAATACTTCGACCACAAGTTTTGGGCTTGTGTGATGTTCTTTCAATTATTAATCCACGTTGACAACGACACAAGTAAGGATTTTGTTGTTGCATCTGGCCAAAAGAATTTGTATAATTATTCACAACATAAATTAGTAATATCATGGTTCACAAGAACCAATCTTGTTATAGATTAATAGTTGATACATGGTTCACAAAATTACAATATAACTAGAAATTAAGAAATCTGTAACAAAAGATGACGAGTCGTTTGCTATAAATCAATAATCGTCTATACATGTTTTGTCATTTACAATATAAATCGGTAATCGTCTATACATGTTTTGTCATTTACAATATAAATCAATAATCGTCTATACATGTTGTGTCATTTACAATATAAATCAATAACTGTTTTCTACGTATATCTAAACATCCTCTGTCGTTGAGAAAACACATGTTCCCATGGCGGCCTCGGCATTTCTAAAATGTCTCCATTGTGGGTGATTATACGGGAGTGGTGAGTCTTCATCATCAAGAAACGCAAGAACGAAGTGAGCACATTCGTCGCTCCCCACACGAAGAATCACAACCGGAGACAATATTTCTGCGAATCGGAGAACCTCTTAGCGAAGACACAAAGAGATTGTGAATTGGTTATACATACAATAGGACGGTTAAGAGATGTAGCAATAACCACTCCCATTTCTGGCATAGCCATCCAATAACGCCGGGGTCTGCACCCTAAACCAATTCATCGAGTTACGTGTAGATGTAAAAGAATCACCCCACATTTCCTCAGAAACAATCTCGTTATTGTCTACCTCTTCCCTAGCAAGAGCTTCAATTCTGGGCCACATTTCTTGATGATGGCCAAGACCTACGGCAAGAGCTCAATAGCCACAATTTCCATCACCCTCCACGTTAAAGATCCCTAGGATCCAGTCGGAAAATAGCCGGAATTTCGGTCATACAATATTCGCTAAAGTAACTGAACGCATAAGTGGTGTCTTAAGTCGCCCTCGCTAGGTCCTTCGTTTAAGTCCGAGGACGTTAGAAGGCCCTCCCACATAAGAACTGTGTCTCGCGGGTTCTTCATTGAAGTCTGGACTTTTTAGGTTTTGTGTAGCTTCCGCGGTGCCTTGTGGGGGTTCTTCGTTCAAATCGGGATCTTTTGTTTAGAATTGGATTTGTTGTCCTTTTTCGGGACGTCCACGATTATCGTCTTTAACAAAGAAGTTGTTGGGGTGACCACGATTCGGAGCGTATATACCTCGATCCTGTTTAACATATTTTTTTGACAAACGACGATGCTTTGCTAAAAACACCTTTGAATTTTTGTACGTCATCTTGACAAGAAAAATATTCAGGCTCTTCAGGCCCTTGAGGATCTTGAGGATGTTCAGGGCTCTTCGAGCTCTTGAGTATTTGGACAAAGGGCGAGGAACGCTTAGTGTTCTCCAAAATTATCAACATAATCAAGCGGAATTGGCAATCCTGTATTCGAAAAAAGAACTTGTTAAAATTATCGGTATTGACGGGAAGAATAATTTGATAGGCATACCGTTTGCTTGAAGCCAAAACAGTTGGTGATAGCATGGTAAACCATATACTAACCGCAACTCATGATCACATGCTTGTGGGTCAACATCCCGCTTACTTTCTGAGTATGAGCCGTAAAGCATCCATTGAAACATTATACCGCAATTCGTTAAATAGAGTGCTCTTACAAGCATGCAGTTTCTTGATTTTGATTGTATTCAAAGAGGCTCGATCGCAGTTTCTTGGCGCAGCTATAATCTTGTCGACCGAACACAACAACGTGTCTAAGCTGGACTGTGTGTTGCCCAAGTATAACTTCAGCAGCACGTGTTGACTCTCAACTCTACATGTTGTTGTCGGCGAAGCTGCGATATTGATCGGTAATATATGACACAAACATGTTGTCGTAATCTTGCGCCATTACGGAAATACCGAAAAACATCTGATAAAACAAAGAATTAACAAAGTGAGAAAACAATTCGAGTAGTTATTCATTAAATAATAAAAAAAATGTATTAATGGTTAAGTACCCTTTTTTGACCAAGTAAATCCGTAGGTGCTGATAATATTGCCTGAACACATCTTCGGTCCGATGTAACCATCAAATCCATGTCCATCTAACGGACTCATACTCCTTTACCGTATCGAATTTGTCTCTGCAATACTTTAGCACATTTTGATTGATATGCCATCGGCAGAGTAATCTGTTAGCGTTGGGAATTCTTGCGCATGCCCCAAGCAACGCTAAATCTCTGTCGGTGACGATAACCCGCGGGTAATATTGTTCTTGTATCACCAACTTAACACATTCCAACACCCATTTAAAATTTAGCTTTTTTTCCTTGTCCAAAAAGCTAAACGCCATTGAGAATGTTGTGTTTGTTGGAGTAACCCCAACAATTGTAAAGAATGGCAGTTTAAACATCGTGGTGTTGTATGTGGAGTCCATCGACATGATTTCGGATATGTTGTCCACAAGGCATATGACGTCGGGTGAACAAAAAATATTTCATCCAGTTCATTTGTGTGGTCATTTATCCTAGGGTAATATGTATAACCTTGACGCTGCAAATGTACTAACAGGAGTTGTATCAGAGTCAAATCACCACGATTGGCGGACGTATCTTGTCTTGTGCATTGTATATCGTTTTAATGCCGAACACGTTATTCGATCACTCTCTTTTATTGCAGAAAGTATAATTCGTGGTGCTACATGCTGTTATGTCATCTGCTTCACCAAAACGAACTCATTTTCTTTTAATCGCATGGCTTGTGAAAAACCATGGAACGAGTCTACGAATACATGATTATGCCTCAGACACTTGACATTCAATATCCAACCATTTTTACGTTTATGAAATTTCGCTAGTAATCTGAATGGGCAATTAATTTTAGCGGTACTAGTCTGCCGTTCAAGTTCATCTTCTAAACCTTCACGTGCAGACGTCCCATATCTAGAACACAACAATTCGCTAGAGTACTTATAGCCCTATCTGTTTACTTCTTCCTTTAACAATAAGAAAACCAATCGATTCAGCAGTAGATTTCACCCAATTAATTAAAGCATCTTCATTACCGAACACCTAAAAAAAAAAAACACAAAGAACTTTTATTTTTAACAAACCTTACATAAATTTACAAACCTTACGCAAATTTACGTTTACTTTTGAAATAACTTTTTTTTAACTACTTTACAAATAACTTTTTTTTTTTACATTTTCTTTACAAATACTTTTTTTTAACTACTTTACAAAAAAAAAATAAAAATAAAAAAATACAAAACCGGTTTTGGCAAAACCGTGTGCGCCCCCCGTTTGGCTTTTACTCAGCTCAATATCCAACCACTTGACTATCTCACTCAATAGTTACCTCTCACCCTCTCTCACTCATAATTATCTCTCACCCTCTCTCACTCAATAATACAAAGTTTTCTCTCACTCTCTCACTAAACCGGCGACCTTAAAACTTTCCGGCCAATATTCTGGCCACGCACCACCGGAAATTTTCACCTCATATACCAAACGATAGATCGGGAAAAGGTGATCATTTTAACATAGGGCACGCGCGGTATTTCTCACCGACGCGCCCTACATCTAAAGTTTTAGATTCGTGATGGTTCGTTTTTGGTTGTATTCGTGATGATAAAAGATTCCTTACATGATGAGAGTGTGCTAGAAAGATAGAGTTGAGCTGTTTTGTGAGTGTGAAGGAAAGGTAGCAAAAAAAAAGATGGATGAGCAAATCAACAAATGACGGGTCAACTTAATATTCAATCTAAAGTTGAGTTGTTTTGTGTTGCTTATCTGGTAAAGTGTTCGATGAGCAAATTAACAAATGACGGCAAGGTAGCAAAAAAAAAAGATGGAATATGTTATTATCTATTTGTCATTTACATACTTATCAAAGATTTTGATATCTTAAGCCTTTTACAAATAAACCATGCGTTAAAATAAATAAACAACATTTTAAAATATTAGTAAAAAAGTTGACTTAGTCTTGATTTGATTTTATACTACTTAGATTGAATATTAAGTTGATCCGGCGACTTATAAGGGTTTATAAACTTGATTAAAGGTTGATTATTTTTTTTTCAACTTTTGGTTCATAAAGTTTTCAGGTTCATAAATTTGATTAATGTTGATACCGTGGGTCTAATATATTGCAGGTTCATAAAGTTTTCAAATTTTGGTTGCTTATCTGAAACAGTTTCTAATAAGCAGTTTCTAATAAGCAGTTTCTAATGGCGATGATGATAAAAAAAAAAAAAAAAAAAAAAGTTTTGTTGATTTGCAGCCAAAATGATTTGGCATGGCAAAATGATTTGGCGTGGCATAATCGAATGGACGGTAAAATGAGTTTTTTTCCATTTTGCAACCTTCAAATTTGCGTACCAAAATGATAAAACATAATAATCTGAGCCTATTAAAATGTAAAATTTGTTACCTCATTGGTGTAAAATGATGACCCAGACATGGTTGTTTGTTGGTGCTGTTGTTGCATTTTGTTGTTGCTTTCTTTGTTTGGTGTTGTTGTGTTGTAGCCTTCTGTTGGTGTTGTGCTTTCGTGGTGTTGTGGTGTTGGTGCTGATGGTGTAGCTTGTGTTGTAAACTTTCTTTGTTGGTGTTGTGGTGATGTTGCTTTCATGTGGTATTATAAGCTTGTGAATGCCTGCTATCGGTACCCCTTTGAGAATCTTTGTTACTTTTCGTGAATGGGCGCTATCTTGTTTGCAGTTTGAGAATCTTTGTTACTTTCTGTGAATGCCCGCCTGCTTGTGAGGCTTGTGGGACTTTGTCCTTGTGCATGGGAAGGAAATATTGGGGTGCAAGATTAGATTGTTTCTTGTGGGATTGTGACTTTGCGAGTTGTGACTTAAAAATTTTCGAGGCGATGATGATAAAACCGAATGGACGGTAAAAGTGAGATCAAATCTCACTTTGCAACCTTCGGGTTTGAGCCTAAAAATTTTTCGAGGCGATGATGATTTTTGAGCCTAAAAATTTTCAGAGGCGATGATGAAAACCGAATGGACGGCAAAGTGAGATAAAATCTCACATTTGCAACCTTCGAATGAGCCTCAAAAATCTCCGACTACGTTTTTTAAGCTTTAAAAGCGATTCTTGTTAAACAACTGGAACTTGTAAAAAAAAACTTGTATTAAGTAAAAACTGATTCTTGTAAACAACTGGAACTTAAAAACTTGTAAAGAAAATAAAGTGTATAAGTAAAAAAAAACTGGAACTTGTAAAAAAAAATATATAACTTGCAAAAAAAACAAATGGTGAAAGTGACAAGGCACGGAAACCAATGTCCCAATCATTTGAGAGGAGAGAGGAAACGCAGGCACCCCCTAATATTTTTCTAGGGGGTGCAACATTAGTAGGACCCTAAGGAATATTCCTTTTGTCCCTTCACTTTTTTCAGTACAACACAGTTTTTTGTCAGTTTCTGTTTCGTATTTATGACAGTTTTAAGCGTTTGACTTATTAAACTTTATATTTACTGTTCCGCATTTTCAGGTTTATAGCTTTTTGATATAAACAAAATTATAAAAAAAAAATAATAAATAAAAGGAGTCAATCTAAAAAAGTAAACACCGTCCCAATAACCCAACCCTAGATTATCCCTACTTTCTTTAGTACTTTCTAGTTTGGTTTATTTTTGCAAATAACGATGCAGCCGCCCCTTCCTCCAATTAGAAACCTAGTCTAAACCTACGCATTGCACGCCCACTCTGTCTCCCTTATCCCCTCCTCTTTTTATATTCATTCAAACAACCCCCTTCTACTTTTATATATATATTTTTACACAAACACACACACACCTACACAATCTCTGCTACATTATTCTTGAAGCAAACCTTGTTTCCACTTATAATAATAAACCAATTCCATCTTTTGCGTCTTCATCTCATACTAGATCTTACCTTTTTTATGATTAATATTTTTGGTTTTCTAGTTAATATTATTTAGTTGAAAAATGCGTTCGTTGCTGCGATTCATCAAGTCGACAACGCGAAAAAAGCTGTTGCTTAAATACGATCAGTTTACGTTCACTGGCGCTGTTAATTTCCGTGCTAGAGAACACGATCAGTTCTAGATTTATTTAGATACTCATTTAGAAGCAAAAAAACAAAGTTTATTAGATTTTACAACTTCGTTTTATTTTCTTTTGTACTAAATAAAGGTTTTGTGAAAATGCCGCATAGAACAACTTATATTTTTCCAAGAAAATTTCCCGAAAGTGGTGTAGCCACAAATACTTCCTCTAAATCCGAAGACATATCGAAACAATCTTCGATTTTCATGATCAATGACGATCACGAGAGCGATCGATTATCACAAGAACGAAGCCACAGTAAGAAAAAGAAGCAGCAGCTGACCGCATTCGTAAACTGGCTAGTCGAGAAAAAAACACACGAGAGTCATCCCATGACATCAAATCCCGAAGAACTCAACCAGTTGTTACCGGTTGCGAAAGACATTGTTCAGGACGTTGTTCACGACGAGTGGCGCGATTATCATCATCATCACCCGATAAGCCGAAACACGTCTCTACGAAGGCTATCTAGCGACGCTTGTAGTAGCTATGCAGCTAGTTTGTTTTCGGGCACAGTTGCGACTTCTAGCTCTGCTGTTTTTGGTAAGGACTCCTTGATGGAAGAAGATGTTGTTATTGGTGGTCCAAATGATCATCATCGAGAACATTGTAGTAAAGATGAGGGGTGTTGTAGGGATCGTGTGAGGAAATGGAGAGATGGGTATTACTTGCAGCTTACGCTAGCCAAAAGGTTGACTCGACAAGCGACTATTGGTGATGAGCCTACGCTTATTCAAGGCCGTGGCTATGATGGTGGTGCTCCCGTTGTTACGTGTTACGATGCTGAGGCTGTTTCCTATCGTCTATGGGTATGTTTTCACTTACTTTTTCAGTATTAATTCATTAATCGTTCACTTTTAAAATGCATATAGTTCTAGATTTCTAGAGAATGCTTAATATTTGATACTTATTTTTGAAATAAACTAAAAAAAGAAGATAAATGTTAATATGTCAGACGAATCGTTTATCTACTTTTATTTCGTTTTAAGTTTCATACGTCATTTTATGTAGTTGCATTTTGTTATTTAGTTTGTTGTTTTTACCTGTTCATAATGTGCTACACGTTAGAAAGCTATAACGGATCGGTTAGCCACCATAGCATACCGGACAAAATGTTTTCTAGGTTTCTTATAGCAAACGCGAACATTTTGATTATAAAAAGATGTATTACTTTATTTGAATAAAATGAAATTTCCGATACTTTTCTTTTAGATTCACGAGATGTATGTCGTGTTTACTTTTTTTCTACCTAATAACTCTGCTTTATCATTTTAATACTCCGTAGTAAAAAGATGTCATTTAGCAAATTTGCAATTTCTAATGATTATAGTGTCTAAAAATAGAAAGTTATAAAATATCTATGCAACGTATTATAGTTTAATATATTTGATTGTAGAACATTTTGATTTTGTGGTCTCAAATAAATATTCTTATAAACACATTTACCAAGGCCCGTCAACGTATTTTTAGAGAAGAAATAATTTCATATTTAACCAACTTAAATATCAAAATTCCATATTTACCAAAAACACAAGTTTTTAGTGCATAAATACAATGCTTTTAAAGCATATGTTAAAGAGAGAAGGAATCATAATGTTTAAGTTGGGTATATATGAAATTGCCCCTAATAGAAAAGTTTAATATATATCATAAATTTTTAAATATCGTGGTCATTTACATTTCATTAAAATATAAAAACTCGCTTTCATTATCTTTTATAAAAAGATAAATATTTTACAAACTGTTAATCGTTACGTTGAATCAATCATACCATCACGACGGGAATTAAATCATTCATATATAGAGGGAACCTTTTAAGTACTCTCAACGAACCTTTTCGAGTTTTTTTTAATGTTGAAATTTCCGTAAAGAAAATCGCATATAATTTGTAAAATCACAAATGATTTGTGATTTTAAAATCACATGTGTTTTGTGAAATCACACGTGATTTGTGATATCACATAATCACATAAGAGTTTTATAATAACAAATCACATGTGATTTTACATCCACATGTGATTGATTTGTGAAATCACGTGTTATTTGTAAAATTATATCTGATTTTTCATTACAGAAATTTCAAACACTAGAATAAAAAGCTCGAACAAAAAGTTGTCCAAAATATATCAAAATGCCCATCTACTTAAAGATAAATAAATTTACTTCACGATGTTGTATTTTTTGTCGATTGACGATTTACCGTTTGCAAGATATTTTACTTTTAGAAGAAAAAAAAAATTGAAAATAAATAGTTAAGATTTGCCCATTTGATATTTAGAGAATTTGTGATATATGCAGATCTGACCTCTTATTTTAATTTTTCCTCCAAAATAAAATTAAACTTTATTCTGTAAGTTAGTATTGCAAGTCTAACTAAAATAGTTTTCAAAGATTTAAATCGGCGAGATAACCCTAAACCCGTGCAATTCTTTTGGGTGTCGACCGACATTTTTCCAAAAATCCAGCTGCACACAATGATGTAGGACTAAGCATCGGGTCAAAACCGACCCAAAATGATCAAAACTGAACCAAACTAAAAACTGATTTTGTGAAAAACATGAACCGAGAACCGAACCGAAGTGACTTGGTTCGATTCGGTTTTGTGTCGGTCTATTCGGTTCGGTTCGATTTATACGGTTTATGTGTGTTTTTCTCGGTTTTGGCTCGATCAAAACCGAATATCATAAATATATAGAACTGAAAACCAAACTGATTATGCTCGGTTCGGTCCGGTTTTCTGTTTTGCTTAGCCTTATAAGAGCATGGGGTGTCGAGGGTTTTGCTCCTCGCCGAATCCGACGTGTCACCCTCGTCGGTTTGCTTCGTGCCTCGCCGCCACACCATTGAAGCTCGCCACTTGAGGATTCGTCGTTGCAACGACGAGAATAAAGACAAAAGCAAGTGTGTTTGTGTTTGTGTTTGTGATGTGTTTGTGAGGGTGGGTGGGGCCCAAATGAAGAGTTTTGAGTTAGTTGTGATTGGGGGGTATTTTTAAGTGAGTGTGTTGGAGTGATGTGGAGGTGATGTGGCACACGTGGAGCCCAAATAAAGAGAAGTGGGCAACCCACGACACCCCATGCTCTAATGATGTCTGTTTTATTGACTTTTAGCTCAAAGTTGATATTGAACTCTCAACTAATAGTATTGTTAGGGAAGACTTTTCCTTTTAGAAAAGAAAAACGATTTGGGTTTCAGCTTTAAAGTTGTTACTCTAATAAACAAATGGTTTGGTATAGTTGTTGATACCAAGCTAGATCTTGGTCCTTGTATCACTAGTTTATGGGTGCACCTTATCTCTAATTTATGGTTATCTATTGAGGACGTATGGCAACGTTTTTAAATTGTGTTTTAAGGTGCTGTTAAAATGAAACGTTAGTATGGAATGATTACATGTGGTATTATTGTACATCATTATAAAATTTTCATGTACTGGTAATTTTTATTGACAAAAAATTATATTCAAAGGCATCATCGGTATCAATAATTATTTTGTTTGTTTAAGGATATTTATTTCTTCAACTTTGTGTTGATTTTTTTTCGCTAAATATAAACGCTTTAAACCAAAAACACAAATATATGCTCTACATCCATGCTGATGACATTTGTAACACTTATTCTGAATTGTTTTCTTGAATAACGACTTACAAGCTAGACCAATATCTTCACCGATATTAGATATAAGTTGAATAATATGATCTATTTTAAACAGATTCTCTTGTTGTATGTTTTATAGAAAGGTGTTTTAGTTTACACTTTGAAAAATACAAGTTTAATATAATATTTCATTGCGTAACAAATCTAATACTTTTAAACTTCCCTATCAACTTAAACATCATTCATCATTTCCTCTTTTCATATGATGAGTGATTGTGATTTCTCTTTTGTTATTTTTCTATGTTCATCAAGCTTTCATTTTCTTGCTAGATTTCTAATAAATGTGTTCTTTGCGGTTAGTTATACCCTATTATATTTTTATTTTTGTGTTTATTGAAATCTTCAGTTTGATGAAAATACTACTACACATAGTAAGAAGACCCTGCTTTTAGACATTCGTTCATCATGAAAATGCAAACTAGATTAACATCTTGTCATTTTATATATGTTACAAATTCCTTGATTTAATTTAGTGTTACATGACACAAGAAATATTTTTATTGGCACCATAATAGGCTAGTTATGATTGTTGAGAATAATGATTGATGGTCATTTATTTATATTAGAGGATCAAACACATGTTAGTAATAATTATCCTTGCGTCAAATTTGTTTAAATAACATGTAACTTATGCTTGAAGACTTGATGCACAACTTGGAGTTTATTACAATTTGTTGATGTAAGAACCGGCCGGGATATCAAGAATTATGTTAGATAATTACTTGACGTATGATAAACAACTTGGAGTTTATTACATTTTTAGATGTAAGCTCGTTAGTCGTTTTCCCTTATTGTATATTTAACACCAAAAGTAACCTTATAGTATATTTTATGGTGGTAGTCAGGTAGTGCATCTTGAACACATTTTGTGGTGGTACTGTCATGGAGACCTTTTTAAATGTTTTTTTTCTTTGAATGGATAACAGTTTACTTGTCATCAAGGTCCACATCTTATTTGTAGTGAGGTTAAATCATCAAATAGTTTGGTCATTTCGTGATTATAGTGGACGTGATTGACATGATTAATCATCGTATCTTTTGAGTTTATGCTCTTATGCATTGTTAATGTGTTAGTCTTTCCAATTCCTAAGAAGTCATCTTTAAGTTTTAGACGTGCACTTTTAAATTAATAGTTACTTTTGCCTGTAAAAAGTTATTGTATGATAATTACATTATTAATTCACTATTTATCCCTAGATTGGATTTTCATATATTTATATAAGGGGAAGGTTATGTAAAAAAAGCTCTTAGATGCATGTAAACCGTTGAAAAAGTATTTTCATATATCTTTTCGGATGCTTATTATTTCATTAGCACTTTAGGAATTTTGTTCATCATGATGGTCGGATCTTTTAAATATTTTGACAGTTACAACCCTAAAAGTGTTTTTTACTTGATTTTGATCATATTTATTACTCTTATTAGGTTGCATGTAAAACGAACTATTGCATTTCTATAACAAGATGGAATAACTTCTTAGGCGGTTCCAAGTTGATTGAATATATGACCTCTTGGGGACATATCTTTTAATGGTCTTTCCGGATTGTTTGTAGCTATAATATACATTTAAGATTGTGTTTTTGACTTCCAAACCATGTTGCTTGACTTTTTGTGCTTTCTATCAAAAATGTCAAAACATAATGTTAATTAAAGCAACATAAACTAATGGTGTATGATCCATGTGCTATGGACATATGCAATCATGTTCATACCAACACTCCATAGAATTAGGATGTAACTAAAGGACTTGATAAAAGGTTGGATTTGATAGCACTTGTAGGATTCTCAGTGTCAATTATGGGGGAGGAATTAACATGTATATATATTACAATTTCCATCTTTAGAGGAACAAATTAAGTTGTCAACATTGTGTTGCTTTCGCATCTGGATTTTGATAATTAGAGCAACATGCTTTGTTTCTGCAAGCTATTCCATTTATATCTTCAATAATCATGATTAGTGGGCGATAAGCCGATAAAGGAACACGTTAAAATATTGTGAATTTAAAGATACCAAAATAATATGGTATCTTATGATAGCATGCATATAAGAGCCATAATGAGATTCTATGGCACAACCAGCCATGACTCTTTTCACCCAAGAAGAATGTAGTTTAAGGCTTTTAAGCATGTTTTTTTTTTGTTATAAAAGCGCATTCTCAAATGAGATAAGTGAATGTTCCTTCAAGTTATCATCACCAGTACGTATTAATGCAAGCTGAATTTATTAATGATATAAAGTAACATTTTGAGATGTTAAGTTTAAGTTAAGTTCTGATACTAAAAGGTCATATGTATGATGGATTGTTCAGGTTAATGGTACCTTGTCATATAACGATAAGATATCAGATGGATTTTATAATATCCTTGGAATGGATCCATATATGTGGATGATGTGCAACGATGCAGAAGAAGGAAAACACCTACCATCTTTACTATCACTCAAAGCCGTGAATCCCAGTACTACAACAATGGAGGTGGTTCTTGTTGATAGATACAGGGACTCAAAGCTTAGGGACTTGGAGGATAGAGCACAAGAGCTTTATTTTTCAGCAGAAAACAATCTTATGTTGGCTGAAAAGCTTGGAAAACTTGTTGCTTCTACTATGGGGTACAAAACTAGCATTTCAAACTTTCGGCTACTTTTGCATTAATTATTGTTTAAGCTTTTTCCATCTTGACTGTGTTAATTTTGCAATTTTAGGGGCTCATTCCAGATAGAACAAGATGATCTACGCGCTCGTTGGGAATCAGCAAGCACAAGACTGAGGGATCTTCAGAATGGGATTCTAGTTCCGGTTGGCAGCTTGTCTGTGGGACTCTGTAGGCACAGAGCTATTCTTTTCAAGGTTATATTTTAAATTATATGTGTAAGTTGTTTGGTTTTGGTCAGAATCATGAACGCAACTTACAATTTCTTTGTTCAAATCTTTATATACTTAACTGAACCGAAAAAGTCAATTTTCTTTCAGTTTGGTTTAGTCTAGTGGTTTAAAATTGTTTATTTTCTGATTAGAAATAAACTTAATTTATGCTAGGAATTCAGATATATGTTGCTTTGTGTTGCTGTGGAATCTAGTGTGCAAGTAGACCTAGACTATTATACTGATGGAATATGGATTTTGATATGCAGAAATTGGCTGACTACGTGGGACTACCCTGCCGTATAGCTCGAGGATGCAAGTATTGTGTTGAAGATCATAGATCTTCATGCCTTGTCAAAATCCAAGACGATAAGTCCACCAGGTTAAATTCTTATTCTGTTTTATTTAAAGCATCTACTTCACTGTGTGAAAATGTCAAAAAATGTATCATTTTTCAGTTTAGTTGTAATCAGAAAATATGATATATCTATACTCGTCTTGTATTCAGGGAGTATGTAATGGATCTAATTGGGGAACCAGGAACTCTGTATAATCCGGACTCCTCTATAAATGGAGACATACTTTCTTCAGTGCCTTCACCGTTTCAAAGCTCACATTTGAAAGAAGTTCAACAAGTCTATGTGGACCGGGCCTCGATTTCTCAAGTCAAGAGTATGTTCTAAGTACTCACAAAAAGAATTTTATGTTTTGCAAATGTCAAACATGAATACAGGATGGTCAAAGTACAAAAGAAAAATAACATACATAAGATGTTCGTAACCAGTGAATGTAAATTTGTAATCCTATGTTTTCCATTGTAGGAAGAGGGTGCTTAATTTGAGTTTTAGAAGTGATAATGTTAGATAGGATAATTAGGGAACGCGTTACTTTAGACATGGCATATGAGATGGTCTCTGGATATGCTTTTGTTTCTATGACAAATTTCATTTATTTAAGGAAGTAATAAATAAGATAAAAATATGGTAAACGTATATTTGTAACTTAACTCTCCTTGCAGCCACTATGAAATGGCCTATTTAATAGTAATTACTTGACCCCTGAATAATTGGATAATTGTTACAAGCCATTATATGATCAATCACATGCAGGCATCGAAGGAGGACCAAATGTATCAAATGAAGAAACTATCATCAACAGAGAATCGAAGGAGATGAGATGTGTACCACTTGATGTGAACTATAGAGTCTGTGAGCCGATTGAAACACCAAAACTCAAAGTTATTCAATTAGATCCGCTAAAGGTTGAGAGTGAAGGAAAATGTAGAGGAAACTTTCCGGTGACTACTCCAAGGTACTTGACACTTGAGCCGTCTCTCGCAATGGACTGGCTTGAGATAGCTTGGGATGAGTTGCATATCAAGGAGCGTATCGGTGCTGGTAAGTGTTTATTACTCTTGTTGGTTGCTAATTTGTTCTTGAAATGCTTAGTTTAGCTGAAAGTGGCTAACTTTTACCATTCATTTTTAGGTTCCTTTGGGACCGTTCATCGTGCAGAGTGGCATGGATCGGTTAGTACTTCTTGCTATAGTTTCTTAACGTCAACTTTATTTTTATATTGGAATATATTTTGAGCATTGCACATGTCTTTAATAACTCGGTTAACTCAATTTGGTTTGAATGTCATAAAATCCCGAAAGAAATTGAAAACTTGAATATTTTAAGGATAACTTCTGGAATGATTATATTCTGAAGTCAAACACAAGAAGAGTTGATCGGTTTTATTGTAGGATGTTGCTGTTAAGGTCTTAACAGTCCAGGACTTTCAAGATGATCAACTAAAGGAGTTCCTGAGAGAGGTATAACACCATTTCCAGATTTTAAATAAACTTTTTTGTTACATTTTCTCAATAATCATGCTAGGCTATATATGGTGGTTAATTTTTTCTTTTAAGGTCTCCATCATGAAACGTGTACGCCATCCAAATGTGGTTCTCTTCATGGGTGCGGTCACTGTTCGTCCACATTTTTCAATTGTGACCGAATATCTACCTAGGTAAGCTTCTTTTATTCTACAAGACAAACCGTTATTCTTGCAAAAATTCAGAATTGAGTTTGACGAAAATAAATGACCATTGCGGTTATCATATACTGTCCATAGTCGATTTAGTCATTAGTTCATGTTAATTATAGAAATTCTGTAACATTTTGGGTTTAAAGGTTAATGACTTAACTATATCAACATACTTAAATTTTTTTATAATTATTATGAAACTGTCCATAGTCGATTTAGTCATTAGTTCATGTTAATTATAGAAATTCTGTAACATTTTGGGTTTAAAGGTTAATGACTTAACTATATCAACATACTTAAATTTTTTTATAATTATTATGAAACTGTCCATAGTCGATTTAGTCATTAGTTCATGTTAATTATAGAAATTCTGTAACATTTTGGGTTTAAAGGTTAATGACTTAACTATATCAACATACTTAAATTTTTTTATAATTATTATGAAACAGGGGTAGCCTATTTCGCCTTATTCACCGACCAGCAGCTGGTGAAATTATGGATCAAAGACGACGTCTAAGAATGGCTTTGGATGTGGTATGTACCACATATTGTCTTTCAGTATTTTCTTAGATTATCTAGCTTGAGTTTGATACCTATTTCTTTTGAGTCGAGTAAGTGATTGTTTAGATTTACAGTCATTTAATGTGTTTTGGTAGTTTTATTCCCCTTAAATTCCAAGAGCAAAGTTCTATGAACCTTGAACTTGAAAGGTAGTCCTTTTTACCTCATAAGTCAAGCTTCGTATTATTGTTTGTCATTTTGACGTCTGTTTTTATGTTAGAAGTCAAATGTGATTTGAACCGTGAAAACATACTGACTGGCTATTTATGCTGCAGGCAAAGGGCATCAATTATCTTCATTGTCTTAGCCCTCCAATCGTTCATTGGGATCTTAAATCTCCTAATTTATTGGTTGACAAAAACTGGACTGTGAAGGTACGTGGATGCCAACACTTATCAACTGTAGTGTTCTGCTGTGGTCCTTTTGAATCAACATGTGACTTGGATTCCGTTGTTTTGACATGTAGGTTTGTGATTTCGGGTTATCGAGATTTAAAGCTAATACTTTCATATCATCAAAATCTGTCGCGGGAACGGTAAGTGGACTAGTTTGATAAGACGTTATCTGTACTGTTGAACGACTGTTTTATAAGTATTCGAATGAATAATATTTGTTTCTGAACAGACTTATTCATAATTCATTTTGTAGCCTACAACCAAACCTAATCCTGTTGTTTTTTAATCTCAGCCTGAATGGATGGCACCTGAATTCCTCCGAGGGGAGCCCTCAAACGAAAAATCCGATGTCTATAGTTTTGGCGTGATCTTATGGGAGCTCGTGACCATGCAGCAACCATGGAACGGACTTAGCCCAGCTCAGGTTAGTCCTCAAAACCTAGTCATTGCTGCAAAAAAATGGGTTGGATTGGGTTATGGGTCATCTTTGGTACTGTTTGGGTTCAATTGACTCTGAAACATTTTTTGTCCAAATCTTTTGATTTTTTTTAAATAAAAAAAAGATCAGGGGATATGCATATAAAAATACACACTTTAGGTGACTTTCAACCCATTTGGCACATTTCTTGTTATACTGTTAAATTCATTGACAATTAAACATATCCTAAATAGACCCATTCACAAGCAAAATGATTCAAAATTGCAACCTCTAGAAAAGTCCACCACAATCCCTTTATTTGCCAATACATACCCAAGTTTCTATTGGATGACATAAGATTCGGATTTCAGGTTGTTGGAGCGGTGGCTTTCCAGAACAGAAAACTAACGATACCTGTCAACACTCCTCCGGCTTTAACTTCACTCATGGAATCCTGCTGGGCCGAGTAAGAACACTTTGCATCAAAAAATTTCACTCTTCTATCTCGTCTAGTTTTCTAAGCTAACCTTTGCAATGTTGAAACAGTGACCCTACACAACGACCAACTTTTAAGAGCATTGTTAACTCATTAAAGAAGTTACTAAAGTCTCCAACAGCACAAATGGGAGGTCCATGAGGACTACATTGTCCTCTTCTTTGTTTAGCATCTATACATATTTAGTTTCAATCTATCATAAATCAAAAATCCTGGTGAGGATTAGCTATAGAATATGATAAAGCTAAAGGGCTTTGAATTCATGGAGTCTGCAATTCCCTTATATGTATTTAAGTTTTAAGCAATACAACATGGATATGAATATTTCTTAATTATATAACTGTCTACTTTAGTTCTTGTTAATTACCAAATTGACAGATGTATTGCTGCTAGTCCTCAGTTAACGAGTAGATGTTTAGCGGTTAATTCTACGCGAGACCTGTTAATATGTAGTCGTGGCTCTCATGTAAGTATATGATTGACAGATCGAAGTTAGCATAATAATGGTTCTTGTCAACTATGTAATAACTTTTGAATCGTTTAATAAAAATTATTTACCAATTCAATTTCATAGAGTTACAGAGGGGTGTGAAGCAGTCGACCTATTATATTTTTCAAGCCACTCGAGCTTTGGTTTGAGATTAAGATTGCTAGAGTCTAGCTTTTATGGAGCTCGAGCATCATAAGCGAGCTCCAAATATGTAACGAGTAGAGCTCGACCTCGCTATGTTTGGCGCGGAGCTTTTTGAGACGATGAGCGGTGAGCAATGAGCTTTTTGATTTTTAATGTTTTTTGGCAAAAGAGCGGTGAGTTTTACTATTTTTTTTTTAAGAAAACTCATTTTTCCAATGCTTATTTAAGAAGCAGTGACCGGTGAGCTATGAAAACTGCTCACAGCTACTGTTTAGCTACTTTTAACAAACACAACCTTAATCTTGGCTCCATTCGAGTATTTATCAAGCCTTTGGTAATATGTATTTGTAAAAGGTGTTGTTATTAATGCGCACTAATAATTAAAGTGTAATATTTATGCACAAACATAATAATTGGTCCTTTTTATGTACTTTAGTAGTGAAATCTTAGGGCCGTTTGGTATATAAGTAGGTTTAGAATTATAATTTGGATTTGGATTTGAATTTAATGTGTGAGAGAGGAAAAAAGAAATTGGTAAGAGAAAATAATATATTTAAATTAAAAATAGATATTTTAATAATTACTAAAAGTATTTAAAATTGATTTTAATAAATTTATATAAAAAGAAAAGTAGTATAGAGAGACTTCTAATAGTGGCTCATCATTGTCAGAATTCCGGTTGAAAATCAAACTACCCATCCAACATTTGGAACAGTGGCTCTGAAACCTAATTTCAAAAGTCAACTTTTAAACTTTCATTCATGGGTCCCGCAAAACTAATCCAACCCCCAAAACCAAACGGGCCCTTAATCGAGGTTTTAGGTTTGAACCTCTCGGTGAACATTTTTGGGGTGGTCATGGTAAAGGTTTAGAAAAGATTACGAGATACCCAAGCAGATCACATGTTTTAAAGTCAAAGATTTGCATTAACAAAAACATATTATGCGTTTAACCATTTAACTCCTAGTTGATGTTGTTATCTGACGACGTATATGGTCCTTCGGTCAACGACCGAAAGACCTGGAACACCACCGAAAGGTTCTCCGATAGACACTCCGGCAGGCTACCGCCGAAGGGCGAGTTGACCTGACAGTACCTTTGGCACCTTGCCTGGACACAATTCGTCTCATTCTCCTGAATGTCAGAAAGTACACCAGAGACAGTGTCAGGGACAGTGTCAGTCCTGATGACACTAGTGGTCCCATAAAGTACAACGGTCTCAGGGACCAGATAGTGACACCAAGTAGTATAAATACGCATACAATAGTTGGAGACAAAGGTATCATATCTCTCACACACACATTTATACTACACCTTTCGGTAAAACACATACTTACTCTTACGCCGGAGTCGGGTCCTGGGATAACACCCGGGGCGAGACTAACGCGTTATTCATCTTAGCATGTATCTAGAAGGCTATTCCGAGGTGAAAGATAACTGCAGCAACCACAAAAAATACTTCGACATTGGCGCCATCCGTGGGACCCGCATTCAATCTACTAGAGCTATAGAATGACGGGTTCGACACCACCTGAAGCTTCCGGAAGAGGAGAAGGAAGTTCCACACATTGACGCAGAGAGCAATTAGAAGCGGTATGTGCAGCTCTCAAGTCTATGATAAAAGAGCCAACAGTAGGAGGGAACTGTTGAGCCAATACGATTGATTTGAAGATGAAGCGACTCTTGACAAGGGCGAGCGGCGGATAAGAAGAAAGAAATAGTCACTGAGTGTAAAGTGAAAGACGAAGACCTGCAAAGCCCTTCAAGGAAGTCTCGAATCTCCATTCAGAGGTGAATCATCGAGTTCCTGCCCGAACACAAGATGCCCACCCACATCAAGTTATACGACGGGTCAACGGATCCTCAAGATCATCTCAACAGGTTCACAGGGGCCGCAGGGCATGGAGAATGGCTAATGCCCGTGTGGTGCCGCATGTTTCAGCAAACTTTGGACGAAGGCCGGGGATGGGATGGTTTGATGGACTCTCACCGGGAAGCATAGACGAATGGGCAGCTTTCAGGGACCAGTTTGAGACTCGCTTCTCCTTGCACAAAGCTTGTGTTAAAGACCCTACCGAGATCACCAAAATAGTAAGGAAGGCTAACGAATCACGCGGAATTCAAAGAAAGGTGGACCACAGAGACGGGATTCATACAGGGAGCTCCGGAGATAATGAGAATCTCTTCGTTCATGGACGGGTGTAAATGTACCGAGTTAGCCAAGCCTGTTCGCGATACGATCCCTAAAACCGCAGAAGAGATGATGACTAGGGTCGACGACTTTGTGAGATCGAAGCAGCTTCGCCAAGACTGAATGCCCGAGGAGAGCATTATGATACGACAAGAAGAGCCTCAACGGACCATTCGGAAGGATGAAAAAGTCGAGGAACCAATATGGAGGGGACATGAAGAATGAAGGACGTTACACCTATTCAGGGAAGGATAGGGGTAGCACACACCGTCACGCGGATCGGCAGCGCCCTATCTACCCCATCGCGGCGATCACTTGAATCGAGGCAGTCCCGCCGACCTTGGACTCGCCATCAAACCTCCAAAGGAAATTTTAGCCACGGAACACCAGCTCCGCTGCTCCTCCCGAAACCGATGCGCGACCCACCCCGCAGGGAAAACCAAGACAGTAATGCGACTATCAGAGAAAAAGGGCATTACACGAATGACTGTTATCAGCTCAAGAGGCAATTGGAGCTTGCATTGGAGTCGGAAAACTGAATCATCCGTCAGGATCTCAGACAGAAGGGAAGGAGAGAACCCCAAAGCATGACGCGGAAGGAGTCAAGGACAAGGTCATCAACATGATCCGAACCCGCCCGAGAACGAAGGAAGAGGAATGTCGGAACAAGGGGAAAGATGGATGAATGTCCCCATAACTTCCCTCCTCTCCCGATGGAGACATATCGGACGATCCTTCATAGTTGAAGCCACAATGGAGGGATACCTAGTAGGAGAGTCTCGTAGATGAAGGAGCTTCGGTGGAGGTAATGTTCAACACCGCTTCAACAACTTGCCTCGGAAGTAAGGGCTCGAATGAAACAGAACAAACAGATCTGCTAGGGTCGCCGGACAAGTGACGTTCGCTGGGAAAAATCGAATTAGATGTGTCATTCGGAGATGAGGGTTATACAGGAAGGTCAGATGAAATTCACGGTATTGGGCACCGTCACCCTATAATGTTATCTTAGGAAGGACCGGATTGAAGATCCTGCGAGCCATACCTTCTACGGTCCATTCCATGATGAAATTCCCAACCCCTCAAGGAATTGCCACATTGGTCACTCGTTCCGTCATCATTTCGGAATGTAGAAGATTGGAAAGATTGCAGACTATTGTTCCGGAGCAAGGTAAGGAAGAAACAGGAGGCACAGGAGAGGTGGGTTTAACGGAGGAAGTGACGATCAACCCAGCCTTCCCCGAACAAGCAGTAACGATAGGGGGTGCGCTATCTGTGGAGGGCAAAAGACGCCTCAAAGAACTATTACAAAGGAACCTCGACATATTCGCATGGGAGCCAGCGGATATGACAGGAGTCCCCAGAGGGATAATTGAGCACACCCTGAATGCAAACCTTCGTAAACCGCGGTATGTCAAAAACGCCGACGTTGGCGGCGGATCGGAGCCATCGGTCACGAAGGAAGTAGAAGAATGGGTCAAGGCGGCATTGTCGTCGGTGAAGTACCCTACCCGGATATCCAACACCGCTCGTAAAGAAAGTGTGACGGAGTGGCGGATGTGTATTGACTTCAAGAACATCAATTCCGCCTGTCTAAAAGACTATTACCCCTTACCGGAGATCGACTGGAAGATCGAGTCGGTCATGGGGTATAAATACAAGTGTTTCTTGGATGCTTATAAAGGGTATCACCAGTGCGATGGCAAGGAAAGACGCGAAAAAACAGCGTTCTACACTGAGCAAGGAACCTACTGTTACACCAAGATGCCATTCGGCTTGAAGAATGCCGGAGCCACCTATCAACGGATGATAGACTCCGCTTTCCAATCACAGATAGGGAGGAACCTTGAGGCATATGTGGACGACATGGTCATCAAGAGCAGGGAAGAGTAGGGAATGCTAGCGGACATAGCGGAGACATTCGATAACCTTCGGAGGATCAACATGAAGTTAAATCCTAAAAAATGCTCCTTCAGAATGGAGGAAGGAAAATTCCTAGGGTATATGGTAACTCGAATGAATTCGGGCAAACCCAAAGAAGACGAAGGCAATAATGGACATGCAATCGCCGAAGACCCTCAAAGAAATGCAGAGCCTCAGCGGCAAATTGGCGGCGCTCAATCGCTTCTTGGCTCGTTTAGCTGAACGATCCTTACCATTCTTCGAAACACTCAAAAACATCACTAAGGAGAATAAAGAGGAATATCGGTGGAGGAGAGGCAGAGTCGGCATTCCAAGAGATGAAAAGTTGATAACGGATCTTCCTCACTAACAACACCAACGGCAAAGGAAACATCAGTACGTGTATCTAGCGGCCGCGGAGAGGAAAGCGGTCAGGCGGTTCTCCTCACAGAAAGAAAGGGAAGACAATTACCAAAACGCTATGTAAGTCGAACACTCAACGGCCGAGAGAGGAACTACGCCACGATCGAGAAACTAGCATGTGTCGGTGCACATGTCAAGAAGGCTCTCAGGAGATACTTCAAGCACACCCTATAAAGGTAGTCACAGACCAACCAATAAAGTAGATCCTCAACAAGCCGGAGGCGTCGGAAGTGGCTAAGTACTCGGTGGAGCTGGGTGCATACAACATAACCTACGAGCCCCGGAACGCAATCAAAGGTCAAGTGCTAGCAGGCTTCCTGCCGGAAGCTCCCATCGGAGAAAGCAACGACAAGTACTTCAATCAGCCGGCGATGAAGAAAAAAGGAGGAGAAATGGCTTTTGTATACGGAAGAGCATCCATAACAAAGGCTCCGGAGCGGGTCTTGTACTAATCAATCCGAGGAATGGGGTTCACTTATGCCATCGGCTTGAGTTCGACAACATAATAACGGTCGAATACGAGCCCACTGGCGGGGATAAGGATGGCGGAGAGAGTATGCAAGTCCGTAGCCTTGAGGTGGGTGGACTCTAAGTGGTGGCTAATCGATAAATGGGGATTATGTGGCGAGTCACGAAAGTATGATCAAATACCTAGCAAAGGCAAAGGAGTACATAGCTAGTTTTGAAAACTTCACCATCCGGAACATCCCTCGAGGTCAGAATCAAAAGGCAGATATCCTTAGTAAACTAGCCACGGTCGCTTTTGACCACTTGACGAAGGAAGTACTAGTGGAGGTGCTAAGGGAAAGGTCGACGGAAAGCAAGGAAGTTAATAATGTCGTTGAAGAAGAAGGAGAAACTGGGATGACCCTATCATCCCGGTGTCTTGAGGAAGTAATTTGGCCGTAAGACCCTAATGAAGCCCGCAACCTAAGGATGAAAATCAGCCAATATGTCATAGAAGATGGTATACTCTACAAAAAACCTACTTGGTGCCCATGATGAGGTGCGTGGGTCCCTTACAAGCAAATTACGTTATAAGGGAGATACACATGGGAGCTTGTGGAATGCATTCGTCGCGCTGCGTGGCGAAGGCCATGCGGAAGGAACTACCGCCTACAATGCACGGGATGCTAGAAACGAAAATAATAGTGTGACTCCTGCAGATCCATTCCCCAGTGCCGCAGCTTCCAAAAACCAAGCTAACACCAATCATGGCTCCATGGCCCTTTACAATGGGGTATGGACATAGTGGGACCTCTACCATCGGCAGCGGAAGGTCAAGTTCTCTTAGTTGCCAAATTATTTCACCAAGTGGATGAAGCCAAACCGTTGGCAAATATTACGGGGAAAGATGTCACGAAGTTTGTGTGGGATAACATAGTATGCCGCTCGGTCTCCCCGCCATCATCGCCACGACAATGCTAAGCAGTCGTAGACAACCCCTTCAAAAGCCGGTGCTAAAAACTCAACATCAAGCAGATTAATACAGCGTGGCCCATCAAGGCCAACGGATGGTAGAAAGGGCCAACAAAAGCTTGATGGAGGGAATCAAAACAAGGTTGGGGCGTGCAAAAGCCGGATGGTGGACGAGTTACGAATGTCCTTTGGGCACACGGACATCCATCAAGACTAGCAACGGAGAAACACCCTTCAGGCACCTATGGAAGCGAAGCGGTCATACCGGCAGAAATAGACATGCCAACATACAAAGTAAGGCGGATAAGGGAAGGGCTCGAAGAGGACGATGAAGAAGACATCCGTCTCAACCTCGACCTGCTACAAGAACGGAGGGAAGAAGCCGTGTGATGGGGCCGATACAAAACGAATTGAAAAGTACTACAACGGAAAGCCCGGTGGTTCCTTCAAGCCAAGGGAGTTTGTGTATCGAAAAAACGAGGCTAGCAGAGCCGAAGATCAAGGAAAATTGGGACCCAAGTGGGAAGGCCCCTATCGGATCAAAGAGACAAATCTAACCGGCTCGCACAAGTTGGAAACTTGGATGAAGCAGAAGTGCCCGGACGTGGCACGCCATGAATTTGAAGAAATGTTTTCTTTGAACAACAAATGAATGCATTGTAAGCTTACGGGCATGAACTACTTTGTTTTACTTTCAGTTAAGCAATGATATATATTCCCTACCTATGACGGAGGAGGAAAATTTTCCATGATCATATCGCGTGCTTAAGGACGGACCTACGGAGATTAGCTACCTCCGACCGCGATCCGAAAAACCCCTTAATTAAATTAATTTACCCCCGTAAGTGCAATGACACTAGGGAAGGCCACATACCATTCGGTAGGCGACTGCATACCCCGAATAATGCTAAGACATTAAGGGATGAGCCGAGGCATATGGCCTAAACGCACGCAGATATCCGGAGGCGTGACGACGCCAGGGAGGAGCGCCGTTGGAGGAGCCACCGTAAATTTACCAACAAAGCGAAACATTACCCCAAAAGTGCTAAGTCACAAGGGGAAGGCCGGGGTATATTTACTTACCGCACATTTTAGAGGAAAAGTGCTAAGTCACTAACGAAAAACGCAAAGAGACAAGAATATACATATCAAAAAGTGGCCGTCCGAAATAGGATGACTTAAAATAGCATTAAAAGGTGTAAAAATAAACTGCTCAAATTACAACCAGAGGCGCCGAGGGCCCATACAATACAAACAAAACACTGTCTTAAACATTGAATAGGCTACAAAATAAGGTAGGCTAAGATCTCTCCTAAGTGCCACCGGGTGGCCCCGTTCCCTCGGGAAGAATGTTCATCAAATCAGCCAAAGGGAGATGATAGGATCTTTTGATTTTTTCTATATATGGGTAGCTTCGGTGAACATCAGATCATAAACCTTAGTAAATTCCAGCACGGCCTCCATATCGAATCATTCTGAGCAAGAGAGAACAACGATCCTTTTCGACCTCTTCCGATCGTTCCTCCTGACCCCGGCCCAACCAGCCGAAATCAATAGCAGATTGAAGACGCCCCGTGCTTGCGGTAATCTTACTACCCTGAACCGCGAATTACGTAGGGGATCAACTCTTTAACATAGTTGAACGCTAAAGATCTCCTCCCGGCCAGCTCGGATGGAAACTTCTTGCATATTCTTTCAACTGAGGGTCTCTCTCGATTCCTCTAGCTGAATTTTTCTTCTCCAACGACTCCTCCAATGACCGATCCTCTCGGCCTGCTCCGTATCCTTAGCCTTCAAAGCATCGCAACCTCACCTCCAAACCCTCCAGCTTCGCCAAATCCCCTT
>OU343225.1:195138044-195292908 GCA_910596185.1 Chrysanthemum makinoi | reverse complement strand
GACGAAACTCACTTGTCTTTGAGTGCTCTGAGGAAGATAGAAAATTAGAAGAAGTCTCTAGAAAAAATTGGATGATAAATTTAATAGTCCCTTGTGCATAAGAGATAAAATCATCGTTAAAACACCAAATTATTCTAAGGATAACTAGATTGCCTTTAATAAGTTTAGACCTCAGACCCAGCTGACCCCAGAACAAATTTTCTGGAAAAAGGATCTGGACAAACAAAAAGCTGATGATTTTATTGAAAATAATTCCCTTTTTAGGAAATTGCCTCCAGCCACTATGTATCCCCCAAATACACCAATGCGTTTAGTGCTTAGAAATCTTCCCACTAATAGCAAGACCTTAATCAGCCTTTACGTAGTTTACCAACTATTTGTTGATTTTGAGAAAACGTGTAAAAAACGAATCACACCCACTGGGATAACTGAAGGGGAAAGGGGTTTTGAACAAACTAAAGAATGCTATTTAACTGAGGTCATGCCTTTCTTTAAAAAACTTAAAGGATAATTTGAGAGTCTTCAAAAGGTAATAGACATAGAGATTAAAGAAATGAAAAAGATGTTTAATGATATGGAATTTGAGGTTAGTATGTATGAACGTGAGCTTAAGAGTAATGAAATAGAGATAAAGAATCTGCACATCATTAATGATATTTTGATCTCTCAATGTGTTCTTTGAAGATGTGTTCTACATCGCTACAAATTATTCTATTTCGTGTCTCAATTTCATGAATTAACTGTTACATTAAAAGTTTCCCATGATCGTGTCATTGAGCTTGAACCCACAAATTCAAAATTGCATGATAAAGTAGAAGGCGGATGATCATGATAATTTGGTAAAACATTATTCCAAACTGGAAGTTGAACATTTTAATTTGCAACTAAAATATCAACATCTCAAAGAAAATGTTAAAACCTCGAATATCAAGACATCCTCGGATGTTCCTGAGTTTGATGTAGTTTTTGAAATAAACAAACGTGACGAACAGATACGAGCTCACTGTAACATGATCAGAAGGATGAAAACCCAAATTTCACAATTAAAGGGTGAAAAGAACAATGTGAATCGCTCCCAAATGCCTCCTCCTTTAGATTCTCAGTATTCTCAAAACTTTCATCTTCAAAACATCATTAATGTATTACACCAAGAAAATGAGAGTTTTCTAGAAGAAAATGAAAAGGTTAAACGACACTTTAAAGAGTTATATGATTCAATGAAAGTCACTCGTGACAAGAACAATGAAAAATAACTTCTTTGCAAAAGGAAATTGAGAATCTCAAAAGTCAGGTAAAAGGAAAAATGCCACTTGTCTCAGAATGAGAATGTTGCATCAAAGGCATCTGCAGATTCTAAGTATCTGTGATCGTAAAATATATTCCTCCTCACCTTAGAAATAACGAACTTGGGTTTCAAGAATATTTTTCGTACCTTAAGGATAGTCTGGAATGTCTCCGTGTGATTGTCGAAGAGGATATCATAAATAAACCACTTGATAGTGAAGTTAGGTATGCATGCTTATATGCCAAACGATCTCATGAACTTTTAGAATGCTTAAGAGCAACATGCCCTAAATCCTTTTGTAAGAAAGATAAAGTCGTTATGCCTTGCTCTATGCCTAGTGTTAAGTATGCAACCCATGATATGCCTTGTTCTGTGCCGAAAGTCAAGCATGTTAACTTTGATGTGCCTGCAAGTACTTCATATCCCAAAGACTTCTAGATCAGAATGCATAAAGTAGTAAAACCAACTAATGTTCCCATCATTCCCTCTACCAGAGTAATCAGTGACACTAAGGCAAGCGGGTCAAAGCCTCCAGGCAATACAAAGCAAGATAGGACCTCGCAAGATAAGTGTGATCAATGGAAGAAAGTAGAAGACCACCCTAGGAACAATAAGTTTATGTTGAATAAGACGAATCATGTTGATTCTAGTATTTGCTATAAGCGCATCTTGTAATTAATTTGAATTTTGCTACTTCTTGCAAAACATGTAATGAATGTTTGATTTCTGGTATTAATCATGAATGTGTTGTGATTGATGTGAACAATTCTGTCATATATCTCGGTAAAAGCTGTTAACACTAGAAAACAGGTTAAGAAGGTCAGAAGACCAAGGTGGAAGAGGGCTAGAAAACATTAGAAACCAACAGGAAGAAAATTTAGTAATGTAGGTTATCATTGGATACCTACTGGTCGTAAATTCAATCTTTATGAGTTGTGCCCTAAATTATCTAGATCAATGCCTATTAGGAAATGGATGCCTCTAAGGTAGAACTATACCTTTAAGAAGTGAACATACTTTGAATAGATCTATCTGTTACTACTAGCCCGCATCTACCTCTAATGATTTCATTGACTCTTTTTCGATGTGGATGTTCCAATCTCATTTTCTAACCAAGTGGAACCCATTCTCGCATGGGGATCCAAACTATCCAGTCATCCATTCTTGTCTGTGTTCAACCGCGGTCGTTCAAATCTTTTGTGGTACGGACTCAGCCGTATACCAAGCACATGACTGGAGATCGCTCACGGCTCATGACCATCGTCAGTAAATTTATCGGGACTGTTAGATTCAGGAACGACCATTTTGGGGAAATTATAGGTTATGGAGATTATGTGGTTGGTGATAGTGTAATTTCCCGGGTATACTATGTTGAAGGTCTTAGTCATAATTTGTTTTCTGTCGGTCAATTCTGTGATTCTGATTTAGAAGTGGCTTTTAGAAAACATACTTGTTTCGTTAGAGAATTTGATGGTGTGGAACTTTTAAGAGGAAAACGTAGAACAAACCTATACACCATCTCTATCGAAGATATGATGAAATGTTCTCCAATCTGCTTGTTATCTAAAGCCTCTAAAACAAAGTCATGGCTATGGCATCGCCGTCTCAACCACTTGAACTTCGGAACCATAAATGATTTGTATAGAAAGGATCTCATAAGAGGATTACCCAGATTGAAGTATGAAAAAGATCATCTTTGTTCAGCATGCCAATTCGTAAAAAGCAAGAAATATGCCCATAAACCCAAACCTGCAAACTCGGTTATGGAAGTTCTTCATACCCTTCACATGGATTTGTGTGGACCCATGAGAGTGCAAACTATAAACGGGAAGAAATATGTGTTAGTCGTGGTCGATGATTATTCTCGGTTCACTTGGGTTAAGTTTTTGAGGTCAAAGGATGAAACTCCAGATGTCATCATCAAACTTATTAAGTGACATTACAGTTCGACTTAATAAAACTGTCGAGAATTATCCGAACCGACAATGGAATTGAGTTTGTTAACAAAGAACTGAGTCAGTTCTATGAAAGCATTGGGATCAGTCATCAAAGAAGTGTTCCACGTACTCCTCAACAGAACGGTGTTGTTGAAAGACGAAATCGGACTCTTGTTAAAGCTGCAAGAACTATGCTGATCTTCTCAAAGGTTCCAATGTTTCTCTGGGCTGAAGCCATTGCTACTTCTTGCTACACCCAAAACCGTTCCCTTATTCACACCTCTCATGGAAAGACTCCTTACGAACTTGTCCACAACCGAAAACCTGATCTATCTTTCCTTCGTGTGTTCGGTGCCTTATGTTATCCAACGAACGATGGTCAAGACTTAGGAAAGTTAAGAGCTAAGGCGAACATTGGAGTTTTTGTTGGATATGCACCAAACCGGAAGGGTTACCGAATCTACAATAAAAGAACCTGAGATATCATGGAAACAATTCACGTCACGTTCGATGAGCTTTCTGAGCAAATGGCTCCAAGACAATTAAGTTCTGGACCCGCAACTCAACATTTATCTTGTAGTCCTATCAGTTCCTCTCTTGTACAAAATCCATCACCTGCAGTTCCTTATGTACCTCCTTCTGAAGAAGAATTGAAGAAATTGTTTGATCTGATGTTTGATGAATACTATGAGCCTATTGCTAATGATCAGTCTAATCCATCAACAGTGGTTGCCCCTAACCCAGTCAACGTAGATAACCCTTCAGTTTCTATGTCACTGAGTCAAGAAGCGCCTATTGCAGATCACTCATCATCATCATCAAATCCTCAATCATCGAGTGTACATCATGGAAATTTTTCTAGCAACTATGATGGAGATAACCCCTTTGCTACTCTCGAAGATGCTCCATTTGAGAACATATGTTCTCCTGAACCAACTTCAGAACCATCTTCATCAGGAGATCCAAACTCTGCTACTTCAGTCCCTCAACAACAACCACACGAGCACCTTAGAAAATGGACACATGACCATCCATTGGACAACATCATTGGGAACCCTTCTCGTCCAGTATCCACTAGTAAACAACTTGAAACTGATGCCTTGTGGTGCTTCTTCAACTCCGTACTATCTAAGGTCGAACCAAAAGACGTTAAAAGCGACCATGACTGAAGACAAATTTGGTTCAATGCCATGCAAGAATAAATTTATGAGTTTGATCGACTAGATGTATGGGAATTAGTACCGCTCTGAATGTGCTATGATCATTGCTCTAAAATAGATCTTCAAAGTAAAACTTGATGAACATGGTGATGTGCTAAAGAACAAGGCTCGACTGGTTGCGAAAGGATACCTTCAAGAGGAAGGTATTGACTTTGAAGAATAATTTGCTCTAGTTGCACGTCGAGGCAATCGTAATCTTCTTGGCTAATGCTGCTAGTAAGAACATGGTAGTCTATCAGATGGATGTAAAGACTACTTTTCTTAACGGAGATCTGAAATAGGTAGTATACGTCAGTCAGCCCGAAGGTTTTGTGAATCCGGAGCACCCTACTCATGTCTATCGCTTGAAGAAGGCCCTTTACGGTTTGAAGCAAGCTCCAAGGGCATGGTACGGCACACTATCGAAATTTCTTGTATCTAATGGATTCAAAGAAAGGAGCAGTTGATCCGACATTGTTCACCAGAAAGTCAGGGAGCAAGTGGAGAACGGTGTGGTGGAACTATATTTTGTGAAGACTGAATATCAGCTTAGAGACATCTTCACCAAAGCTCTTCCTAGAGAATGTTTTGAGTTTATCCTTCCACGACTTGGTCTAAAGAGTCTACAACCGGAAACACTCAAACGTCTTCAAGAGGAAGACGAGGAGTAAAAGTTTTTTCTTCATCCCTCTCTTGTAAATATTTATTCAAAAAGCAAAATACAAAATTATAAAACCCACAAAAAGAAAATAGAAAAATATAAAATTTTAAAAATCCATAAAAATTAGGAAATCTTTGAAAAAGCTCAAAAATATTATTTTTCCCATCTTTTTCTATTCTTCGATAACATCTACGGTCTTTGCTTTGTCACTCTAAGAATGACACAGGTCTTTAGATTAAGTTCGATTGTACATAAACTTAAAAAAAAAAATTGGATGGAGAAAAATGATGGTCCATTGTCATTTCAGGCAGTAACCAGTTTTAAAAGAAAGAACAGAGCCATGCTTAAACTAACTTTTGAATCTTCATGCTCTGATTCTAAAAACAAATGCGTCTCACAAATATTTTTCCTTCTATAAATTCTTCTGAAAAATATTTGTCATCTAATGAAAACAAAAGTGCTTTGAAAATAACTTCGACTCTAGTTTTGAAAATCATCTGGACGTATCACTTGTCAAAATCTCTATCTCTCAATCAACAACTAACGTCATTTATTGAGGGGGAGAATGATTTCAATCAAATCAAAAGGTTATTTTTCAAACATTTTGGCATGTATTCAAACAAGGTCTACTTTTGGAAAATCAAAAAGAACAATGTTTTACATTGTTTTTATACAATTGGACCCAGACCTAGGTTGTGCTTTCATAAGATACTTATGCATGTTTGATCAATGGAGTTTAAAGTCTCAAAATTTGATCCTCATCAGTTATAATGTTTTTCAAATACAATTCACTATTCTTCTCAAAAGTTTTCAAAGTTAAATCAATAGAGATCACAAATCTTAAAGGATTTGAAAATTGTGATCGGGGGAGAATTTGTTATTTAAATTGGATACAAACTGATAATTCAATAAATGGTTTAGAAATATTAACAAGCTCTCCTCCCTACATGTGCCAAAAGATTTCAAATTTTCCATGCACATGTTAAGGGGGAGCATATATCTTAAACCATAAGGAATTGAAACGTGACTGATTTGTCTCAAAGTGTATGTTCCCTCTAATGTGTGCAAAACTCTTTCGAATCTCGATGCACATATTGAGGGGGAGCAACTTTATGAAAACCACATCCTTTCCAAAAAATATCTTTAACAAAGTATTTATAATACTAACTTTGATCGGGGAAGTGATGTCGATATTTTTTAGAAAATGTTGATCAAAGAAGTGAATTCTTAATTCTTAATCTAAGATTTCAAGTCCTCTTGCCTCCATGTGCTAAAGTAATTTCAAATCAATGATACACATGTTGAGGGGGAGCTTTTTCTGAAATATCAAAAACAATTCAGGTACAAAATGCATTGATCATGTATCACAAGTACCTGGATTGATTTTCAAATGGTTTTCAATGGGTTTCAATGGCAGAAGAACAATACCAAATAGACCGACCAATTTACTTTATGCATGGTGTTATAAGGATAGTTAGGTTAGGTATTCGTTCCCACTATCCCGCCAGAGCCGGAGGGATCTACCCAGGGACAATCCACTTGATAGTGTAGAAGTCCTTAGGTATGATTAAAAAAGGAGAAAAATGAGAATATGGGAAGAGTGCAGACTGAGATAGAACTAGAACTGGAACAAACCCAACAAGGTTCTAGTTATGAAATCTCGGTAAGCATTGAAGGGGTTGAAGAATGAAAAAGAAATGAATGAGAAAAGGGTGAAAATAAATAGCCATCCATTATTTCAACCTTAGGGCAGAAACCGGGTTTAATTCATATGCTACTCGTGGTTACCAAGGTAACACCGGTATTGAAGACAAGACGTCATGGACCCAGTGACGCACTGCACTACAACTTCCCAAGCTACTCAAGTTCCTCTTAAAAGGACTTGTTTCACTCTCACGGGGAACCCACTTTATCTATCGACTTTCTCTTAGAGATTGTTGATATTGAAGAAGGAGACCCTCTCCCTAGTCTCCGGCATAGGAACCAAATGTGCACTATTGAGTCTAGAGCCACGACATCATCAATAAATCTCATTAAGGACACAATCAATGAAGTCTCACTATTTCACACAATGTGGAAAGTGAGAATATATCTTTAGAGTCCTACGCATTATCCTTGTGGTATTGCCAGAACATCTGAGTGATATGTTCACATATTCACAATGAAGATGGAAAACCTTCTGGAGCCAACATCAAACAAGCTCTTGGTAGGTGACATGTGAGATCTATACAATAGGTCAAACTTGTGACAACTGGATTGAAACAATGGGGCGATTCAAGATTCAATCAACCTTGGTCCAGGAAATGGATTGACGGATACCTTTGAAAAATCGGTCGTTGTGCTTAAAAATTATTTTCTCTAGCACATCGACTGTGTATTAATATTTCAAAATAAAAGGTGTTTATGATTGATAATTGATTTTCCTTAAAACCTTCGTTGTATTGCAAAACACTTTATATTAAGCAATACACGATTGTTTTTCTAATCACTTTTCATCAATCTGAATCACAATTATTCGCTGGTTCACTCACTCTGTGTTGTCTTCTTTGAGACGTCCCGGTTTGAGAACAGCTAGAACAAATGAAACCTGTCAAGGAGATTCTTCGAATTATACCGATCACAGCAGTACTTGTACTGATCAACGGGGAACCATGGGTCGTGTACCTCAATTCAACGAAAGTGATCAAAGACACTTTCGTGTGTTTTATTGCTAACTGTTGTAGTTGTTCAGAATTGAGAAGTCAATCCATAGCCGCATGCTCACACATCACATTCATGTCTAAAGAATTCATGATAAGTGCATATCTTCATCAACGACTCTGATATTTACACTCCATGCTTCTGCTACGCTGCTGCAAATATCATGAATCAACAAACGCTTCCGCAACTCTGATGAGAAGATATCATGATCCAGAATGTGAGCATGTCGGTCCAAATGTCACAACATCCTATGTTGGCAACACTACAAAGGAAGAGTCAGAGATTTTTGGTAGCTGATGATCTCAAATCTGACTCGAAACTCATCATCACGTGGATCAGTTAAAGATCTCCACTTGGATTAACAAAACATGCAGAACAAGAAGAATCAAAGACTACGGGCTACATAGCAAAGAACTTAATCAAGAATCCAAGAACAATCTAAATGTTATATCTGTTTGTATTCAATATAAATTGAGGTGACCTCCCTTAGGGGGAGATTGTTAGGATTTAGAAAATCAGTTAGTTAAAGTGTCGGTCACCTCAATTATATGTATTCGTTAGATTGCTCGTAGTCGTAGTCATTTAAAGTTAGTAAGTAGTTTGTTAAGTAACTCCGTGGAGGACGGACAGGTCTTTACCCACTGTATGCCTGATCCACAGCCCGTAGGTGGCGTATCTTGTAAGAAACTATAAATACCCTCTACCTCCCAAGGTAGAGGGTTGGAGCTTCATAATATCATTTTTCTTTGTCTCACCAAGTTCCCAACTCTCTTTACTTTCTCACTCTAAAACTCTATTCATACGCCCCATTTGAATATGTGTTGATGTGTTTATGAAATCCAATACACTACACTAAGAACCATAGGCCATGACGAATTGACCAAAAGAGTCTGGCAATAATTAACCACTATATTGAACCTTCATATCGAGAATCAATTCGTATTTGCATTCTTTATTAAGCTTCGCTTATCTATCTCTTTATCCTAAATTCGTGTATTTGTGTGATTGGAATAAATCATATCATACCAATGTTTTATCTATATCATTTCTAATCATCTTAGTTCTTTCAAGGTCACAGCTCTCTTGGGACGATTCTCGGATTTACCTAAGGCTTTACTTCATCTGATCGGGTTCTCTGCCCGTTAGTATGTGTTTATCCTAAGTTGTCTAAGTTTTATAAATATTAAAAGCAGGATGAAATAGCACATCATATTATGAGATATATCTTTAAGAAAGTCAAAGCTCCACCCAAACATCCAGTTACTCACAATATCCTTACAGGATTAAATTATCCAGAACTGAAAGATTATGTCAACTACGATTTATTGTACCTCACCTGCGGTCATGATAAATACAAGCCCTCTATTAAGAGATGTGCATTGTTTGAGGAGATTTTAGACAGACATTTGGAAAAAGGTTCATAATTGAAGAAGTTCAGCTAAAACCAGGGTTGCACAACATCGATGCATATCTTGGGATTACCCATTTGGATGAGCGAACAAGAAGCTTCTTTAGAGTCAGACCAAGGAAGGCTAAAGAACGTCATCTATTTTACTCTCTTCACAAGATCATGGATTATGTAAGCGTCAAAACCGAGTACGAATTTAGACATGGATTATGTAAGCGTCGAAATCGAGCATATATTTAGACGAATTTAGACTTGAATTTTTTGGTTTTAAGTTCACTAAATATGTTGCTCCTTAGATTGTTTTGATTTATTCCTGTTTGTGACTTGGGAATGTTTCCCCTATGTTTCAATTTGTCTTTGGTATGTTATATTTTTGTGGTTTTATTGATTTGTTCAATAATTTACCAAAAGAATTATCACAAAGAAGAATATCATAGAGACTATAGAGCACAAAAGATTGTTACTTCTATTGATATTTGTATTAATAATTAATTGTTACAATCATCTACTTTGAATTTTGGAGAGTAAAGAGATTTGTAACGAATAACTAATACACTCGTCTACTGTTGAAGCGATTTAACCACAATTGTCTATAGTAAAATTCCTATAATTCTACTAAAAATCCATTTATCAAGCTTGTTCAATCTTCAACATTGATCGATTTTGCGTCTCGTTTCTTCCATTACTTCAAGCTTGTTGGATCGATCTTGTTTTCAATCCTTACCAACTAAAGCATGGTTAAAGAAATTTAACAAGCTTGAAGTGCAAAATATAAACTCTGGAGAGTTGTAACGTTCCTTATAAGTCATATGATGAAACATACACTGAATGACGACCAAGAACCGGTAACTCTCCTATATTGTCAAGGAAGTATGACGCCTTTAAAGTTAGTGACCAAGTCTTCTCTTATAATATGTTGTAGTGAGCAAGGCTTCTCTTGTAATTGATTGACTTGGTCAAAGAGGGTGAAATTTTTGCATTTTCCTTTAAATTTTTTAAGCAAAACTTCAAAAGTAATTTGGGCAAAGATGGGCGGCAGTGACTTGAGAGAGAATATGGAATTAAACATAAGTCCATGTTATTTAGAGTGAAAATTTAGATTGGATTATATAGTGTAAAACAATTTCGTACGCACTTCATAATAAATGAAAGAGTTGATACGCCTACTTTCTCTTTTGATATTGTTGTTCCCGTTTCACAATCGTATAAAAACAATTAAAGCAATAAACCAACAGATTGTGAAAAATGACTGAAATAATATAAGTAAAAACACACTGAATAATTTTCAACTTATATATTCTTTATTAGAAACAAATCAAAAAGAATACATTACCCAAGTACTTGCGGAATAGTACTTGGGATTGAAATGACAAAGTATGGTATCTCCTCACTAAGCTCAGGCTAAGGCTGAGCATAACTACAAAGGAACCACTGAGCTATCTCAGGGAAAAAGTTGTATTTGGAGGAGTTAAAGATGGCTTGTGTGTGTGTTTTACAATTAATCCACAAGCTTAAAAATCTTCCAATCCATCTCTTATGCTATTTATACAAGTGTGGTTTTGACTCTATCCTAGAGGACAAACTGACAGGTTACAAAAGACAAAATACTGATGTATTTTGTCTCTGTTTACATTGGCTATATTGGGTAAGTGACAAGGCTGCTTTCTTCTTGTCAGTGATGACACTGAGCCTGATAGTTAACGATTCAGGGATAGTTTGACTTCGGTTGATAAGGACTTCGTCTTATCTGTTCAAACTTATCCCGCCTTGTCCCGCTCATTCTTAAGTCTTCATAGCCTTCGCCTTCTGTTTAGTTTTTCTTCAGTTATTAGTTGGTGAGGAGTTTGAGATTCAGTGAGTTATTGTCATCACCACCTAATCCACCATCTTCTTCTTGACTCAGTCTTCACCCCTTAAGTTCCGCTTTACGAGGTGAGAGACTTCTTCGTTGTCTCTTACTGAGTATCCTGAAGACAGCTCACTGAGAGACTATACGCTCAGTGACTTGTTAATGTTTAAGGGATTAAACACTTAGGGTATTTTCTATTCTAATCTTAGACTTAAGGGTTTTGGGTATTTTCTGAACCCAACAGTCTCCCCCTATTTGGATATACAAATTGCCTAAATGTTTGATCAGTGTAAGTGAGCAAATGGCTTCTTCTTACACTAAATGTACTAATGAACATAATAAGGAACACTGAATATTTTAACAAAACATACATCGTTTATTGATCAGATTACATGGTTCCTATCACTAGTATAAAAGATAAAACATATGATGTCACTCAAGATGGATTCCCAGTGCTTCTAGCTTGACTTTCTTCTTGAGGAGTGTTTCTTTGTCAAGGTGCTCTCTTATCTTAGCATTCAGGTCAGTGCGGAACCTGATGTTTTCTGAAGTTTGGATTTGAGAGGCCACTGGTAGGTAGCTTTCCATTGTAGACACCCCTACAAGATCAATGTCACTCCACCTTTGGAATGCTGGGTTCCCATAAACATCAATAAAGAAAAGTCCTCTTTCAGGCTTTTCAATACAAAGACAGTTCACAAACTTCACACCTTCAGGTAGTTCCCTGTTGTAGTCCAGGCCAGTACCTTGATGTCGGTCCAGATTCAACCCTTTTCCTCTTACCACGGGTTGGTTGAGACTGAGATCCTTGAGTGTGGTTAGAGTCGGTGAATCCCAAGTTGTCTGGTGCTTCCTCGTCTCTTTCATACCGTTTTCTTAGGGATTTCATCACTCCTTGACCACGATTCTCGCTTCTTTGCTATGATAGGACCAAGCTTATCAAGTTCAGTGATCCCAAAGTCAGTGAACTTCATGGGATCATGAACCTCAAAATGCCTTTTATCATCCCCCTTGTAGACATTCATTGCCAGTGGTTTGGACTTGGGGATGATTTTCACATGAATGATCTTCTCTGGTAGCCTTCTGCTTGTCATGGACCAATTGTAGTGGTCAATCCTTTCCTGCCTGATGGCTACAACCTTCCTGTTCTTTTCATCTAGTTTCTTTCTCATGGCAGCCATTTGAGCAGTTTGAGCATCTTTGAACTTTTGGCCTGCATGTCCCTTTTCAAGCTTCTTGGGATCAATTCCAAGATTTTCAGCTTCTTCAGCCACTACTTGTACCAGTGCTTCTTTGCTTTTCCTTTCTTCCTCAACCAGTTTCTGTCGCTTGTCTTCCTTTTCAAGGTAGGCAGTTAGCTGTGCTGGAGTGAGCATGTACTTTGTGTTGCCGATGACATTGGGAATCTTCTCAGGCTCTGATGTGGTCATTATGGCTTTTCCTTTGTCCTGAGCAGATGAAGAGGATGCAACCAGTGGAGGTGTTGTTGTGATGATTGGTGTTGTTGTTGCTACTGTCATTGTCAATGTGGTTGTTGCTGTTATTGATGATGATGGGACTGATGAGAGTGGTGTTGCTGATATTGGTTGATCTGCTCCCCTCGCAGTGTGAAGGAGTCTCTTCAGTGGCCCTCTCCCCCACAACTGTTGCTGCAACGTCAGTGAGAGCAAGAGTTGCTTGGGATGCTGAGGTAGTAGGAGCTGCTTGACCTTTAAAGGCTTGATATGTCTCCGAGACCATGGCCTTGATGTTAGTTGTATCTTGTTTAAGACTTGTGACCTTTTCAATAAGATTGGCCTGAGATAATTCTAGTGCAGTCATTCTAGGCCCAAGATTCCAGGCCATAGAAGACGATGCTTTAGCGAGATCGCGAACTTGAGCATCCAGGAACCCAGTGTTGATTGAAGAGACTGAATGGAAGATCTGAAGACCCGAACATTTGCAGATTGAAGCATGTTGATCATTTCGTGAGATGGAGGAATTCTTCATGTAGACCTCGCAAGAGCCTCCCAAAGACTTTGGAGTTAAGTGTTGGGTCTTCTTTAACAGAATCCATGATTTCATCCAATTTGGTGTGAGACTCCTGAAAGTACTTGAGAAATTTAACCAGGTTTTCATCCAGTTTGTGCAAATGTTGATACATGAGCTCCCTATGCTCGTCAGTGTTGGCATTGGTAGTGAGCACTTCAGCCTTTAGATTAGCATACCTTGCAGCAGCTTCAACATACTGATCTCATAGAGTATCAGTAACACCAGAATATAACTTCCTTGAAGCCTTTGTGATCCACATAACCAGCTGTCTTTCAGTCAGTGGAAGAATGTGTCACAAACTTTTTGAATTCCTCGTGACGTGATGAAGAAGAGGAGTCGAGTCATTTTCATCAGTGGCAGGTGACTCTTCGTCTCTGTGGATCGGTGATGCTCTTGTTCTTGTGTTTGAACATTAGTGTCCATTTCTTCTCCTGCTGAAAGTATTTCTTCTTCACTATCAGCAAGCTCCTCATCAGAGAACAAAATATCAGTGACCTCAGCAACAGTTAACAAATCAGTGGTGGTGATGGGTTCCATATTAGCGGGTGGTATTTGTCCCTCTGAGTCTTTTTCCCCCTGTGCTCCTTCAATCACTGGTGTGTGATTCCCAGTGCTATCCTTAGAAGCGGTGGCAGTGTGATCCCTATCAATGGGTTGTTCGTTTCCCCCTAAGTCTTTGGGATCATTCGCTTTGCCCTCAGACAAAAGCTGTGATTGGCGAATGTCCTCTTTGGGCTGTGTGGAAGGCGCTCCCCTACCAGCAGGTTGTTTGTTTCCCTCTAGATCTTGGGGAGTAGTAGTTAGGACCAAGGGCACCTGACCGTGATGTATCGCTGTCCTTCGTTGTCACCGGGTGGATGTTGCTTAGTCTCCTTTGGGTGGCATCGGTCTTGGTCTTTCTTTGCCTTTTAGGCCGTGTTCTTGAAGCCTCAAGGCCCTGAGACTTGGTTTTGGTTTTAGTCCCAGTCTCGAGACTTCCCTTTTCTTTGGGAGCAGGGTTTGGAGACACTGACTCTCCTCACTGTTTTACTAAGCAACCATATGGGCGTCAATTCGATTTCAGTGACTTGGGATGGGTCTTTTTGAAAATTTGATTAACTCAGGATGCCAGGTAAAGCACAATATTTGTATTCCTGAGGATAATTGTAACCCAGTAATACTTGTAAAGCGCATGAGACAAACCTAGGGTATGAAATGTATTTCCTCCTAGTTTTGCTTAGTGCCTTGGTTATGAGATCACTGTAAATGATCTCTCCTATGTCGAAAGCAGTCCATGTCATCAAGAAGTATGCCATCATCAACTGAATAGTATTAACTTGTTCAGTGGATGAGTGGTTCCCGCCGAGAACCTGAATCACAAATGTGAACAGGATCTTCCAAGCCGCGGGAAAAGAGTTCTTGGTGACTGGGGTTCTGTCCAAAAACTTTGGATCTAAAAGAATTTGTTTTAACTCATCCTTGACTATGGAAGGGTCAGGATGAGCAACATAGTTACCGGATTATAGTCAAGCCCCGTTGATGTACAAAACGCTTTATAGTCCGGGGTGACTGACTTTTCCCCGCTAAAAAGTGTGAACTTGATGAGATACTCCCCGAGTGGTCTAAGGTCCGCTCTTATCGTTGAAGGTGTCGGGTCATAGGTCATTACTGTTGCCCAAAACTCCCTCGAGGAGGTTTTGGTACAAAGATAGAAGGGACAGTAAAGGCTTGTTTCAAAGGGCGCTTGAATAAAAATTTCATGATTCCCTTATAGGCTGGGACATCAGGTGGGTATTCAAAATTGCCTATAACATTATTGGTTTTGAACTCAACATTTTCAAGATCGCCCACCCACTGAGGTGCAAAATGAAGGCTTTGTGTTCTTGCCATTTTCATTGAAGGATTTTAGGGTTTTTGAAAATATTTGACAAGAATAGTCAAAAAGTTGAAAAAATTTTGAGTTTGGTGAAGAAGAATATTTTGTAAATGGTTTACAGGGAAGATTTTTGTTAAAAACTGATAGAAGATATAAAGAACACACAAGTTTTTCTGGGTTTGAGAAATAATTTTGACAGCGTTTTAATGCAGAAATAATTTGTGTGTGTTTTTAATGTTTTGAGGAGGGTATTTATAGAGTGGTGAGAAGGGTAGATTTTGCAGCCACATACTCAGCTTCAGCTGAAGACATAGCTACTAATTGTTGCTTTTTAGCACTCCAACAAACCTGCTTTCCTCCAAGAAATTGACAGGACCCTGAGGTGCTTTTTCTGTCCATGTTGTAGCCTGCATAATTAGAGTCAGAATACCCTTTGAGGTCAAACCCTGAGCACTTTAGATAGTAAAGTCCAAGGTTTGGAATTCCCTTCAGGTATCTGAGGATTCTTTTAGCTGCAGTGAGATGGGATTCTTCGATTGGGATCGATATCTTGCTATTAGACAGACTGAGAATTGTATGTCTGGTCTGGAAGCAGTTAGATACATCAGTGAACCTATGTTTTTCCCGTTTCACAATCGTATAAATCAGTTTAAAGCATTAAGTAAATAGATTGTGAGTAATGACTGAAATAATGCAAGTAAAACACACATCGATAAATTTTCAACTTAATATTCTTTATTAGAAATGAATCAAAAAGAATACATTACCCAAGTACTTATGAATAGTACTTGGGATTGAAATGACAAAGCATAACTCCTCACTAAGCTCAGGCTAAGTCTGAGCACAACTACAAAGGAACCACTGAGCTATCTCAGGGACAGAGTTGTATTTGGATGAGTGAAAGATGGCTTGTGTGTGTGTGTGTTTTACAATTCACAAGCTTAAAATCTTTCACTCCCATCTCTTATGCTATTTATACAAGTATGGTTTTTAACACTCTCCTAGATGACAAACTGACAAGGTTACAGAAGACAAAATACTGGTGTATTTTGTCTCTGTTTACAAAGGCTATATCTAGTAAGGGACAAAGCCACTTTCTACTTGTCAATACCGATCGAGCCTTTCTGGGGAAAGTTGACTTCGAGGATAAGTACTCCGCCTTATTCGGCTTCAAGCTTAACCGTTTGTCCTCCCATTCTTCAGTCTTCACAGCCTTCAATCTTTGTCTTTAGTTTGTCTTCAGTGTTAGTAGTTGATGAGGAGTTTTGGGATTAAGTGAGTTATTGTCATCACTCACTGAATCCACTATCTTCTTCTTGACTCAGTCTCCACCCCTTAAGTTCCACCTACCTTGAGTGAGAGACTTCTTCTTTGTCTCTTACTGAGTATCCTGAAGATAGCTCACTGAGAGACTATACGCTCAGTGACTTGTTCGTGTTTAAGGGACAACACTTAGGATATTTTCTATTCAAATCCTAGACATAAGAGGTTTGGGTATTTTCAGAACCCAACAGTCTCCCCCTATTTGGATATACAAATAGCCTAAGTGTTTGATCAGTGTAAGTGAGCAAATGGCTTCTTCTTACACTAAATGTACTAATGAACATAATAAAGAACATTGAATATTTTAACAAAAACATACATCGTTTATTGATCAGATTACATAGTTCCTATTGCTAGTACAAAAGATAGAACATATGATGTCAGCCGATATGGATTCCCAGTGCTTCCAGCTTTGGTTTCTTTTTGTGGAGTGCTTCTTTGTCAGGGTGCTCTCTTATCTTGGCATTCGGTCATTGCAGAACTCGATGTTTTCGGAGTTTGGTTTTGAGAGGCCACCGGTAGATAACTTGCCATTGTACCTACCCCGCAAGATCAATGTCACTCCACCTTTGGAATCGGGTTCCCATAGACATCAATGAAGAAGAGTCCTCTTCGTGCTCTTCAATAACCGACAAATCACAAACTTTACACCTTTGGTAGCTCCCATTGCTGTCCGTGTGTGCCGAGCACTCGATTTCAGGCTCAGATTCAACCCTCTTCCTTTTTCCTTAGGATGATTGAGGTTGAGATCCCTGAGGTGCATTAAGAGCTGGCTGAATTCCAAGCTGTGCTGGTGCTTCCCTCAGCCTTTCATACCTTTTGCTTAGGGATTTCATCAGCTCCTTGACCGCTGCATTATGCTTCTTTGAAATGATTAGACCAAGTTCATCGAGTTCAGTGATCCCAAAGTCAGTGAATTTCATGGGATCATGAACCTCGAAATGTCTTTTATCATCCCCTCATAGACATTCATTGCCGTGGTTTGGACTTGGGGATGATTTTTACATCGATGATCTTCTCAGCGGCGCTTGTCATTGACCAATTGTAGTGGTCAATTCTTTCTGCTGATGGTGAAGCTTTCTGTTTCTTTCATCGGCTTCTTCCTTAATTCACCATCGAGCGACTGAGCATCCTTGAACTTTTGTCCAGCCTGACCCTTTTGAAGCTTCTTGGGATCTATTCCAATATTTTTAGCTTCCTCAGCTACAACTTGTACCAGTGCTTCTTTGCTTTTCCTTTCTTCCTGAGCTAGTTTCTTTCTCCTGTCTTCCTTTGCAAGGTAGGCACTTAGTTGTTGTGGAGTAAGCAGATACTGAGTGTTGCCGATGACATAGGGAATCTTCTCAGGCTCATGTGTTTTCATGATAGTTTGCCTTTATCCTGAGTAGATGCAGATGATGCTACCAGTGGATGTGTTGTTGTGATGATTGGTGGTGGTGTTGCTACTGTCATTGTTGCTGTGGTTGATGCAGTTGTTGATGTTGGTGGGACTGATGAGAGTGGTGTTGCTGATATTGGTTGAGCTGGCTCCCCCTCAATATGAGAGGGAGTCTCTTCAGTGGTTCTCTCCCCCTCAACTGTTGCTGCAACGTTAGTGAGAGCAAGAGTTGCCTGTGATACTAAGGGAGTTGGAGGTGCTTGACCTTTGAAGGCTTGGTAAATATCCGTGATCATAGCCTTGATGTCAGTTGTATCTTGTTGAAGACTGGTGACCTTTTCTGTCAGATTAGCCTGAGATAATTCCAAAGCAGTCATTCTAGGCCCAAGATTCCAGGCCATGGAAGACGATGCCTTAGCCAAAGTAGTCACTTGAGCATCCAAAGAACCCAGTGTGATTTGAAGAGACTGAAGGGAGGACTGAAGACCCTGAATATGTGCAGATTTGAGCATGTTGATCGGGTTCAAAAGGCTGGAGGAGTGCTTCATGTAAGCTTCAAGAGCCTCCAAAGACTTTGGAGTTAAGTGCGCCTCTTCTTTCACAGAGTCCTTTATTTCATCCAGCTTGGTGTGAGACTCCTGCAGGTTGGTGAGAAATTTCTTCAGGTTTTCATCAAGCCTTTCAAGATTATCATACATAAAATCCTTGTGCTCATCAACGTTTGTATGGGCAGCAATAACTTCAGCTTTTAGGTCGGCATAGCTAGCAGCTGCTTCAACATGTTGATCCCATAAAGTATCAGTAACTCCAGAGTATAACTTCCTTGAGGCCTTTGTAATCCACATAACCAGCTGTCTTTCAGTCAGTGGAAGAACATTATCAAACTTCTTGAACTCTTCGGGACAGGATGAAGCAGAGGAATCATAGTCATTTTCTTGTGTTGAGAGTGACTCTTCCGTCTCTTGTGGATCGGCTGATGCTCTTGTTCTTGAGTTTGAACATCGGCGTCCATTTCTCTCTGGCTGAAAGTATTTCTTCCTCATCGTCACTAACTCTTCATCAGAGAATAATATGTTAGTAACCTCAGCAACAATCAATAGGCCAGTGGTGGTGATGGGTTCTATATACGTTGGTATTTGTCCCTGCGAGTCTTTGTCCCCAAAGGACCCTACGGAACGATGGGTTTTTCTCAGTTCCTTCACCGGAGTTAGGATTGGTTATCAGTTTCATATCGGCGGGTTGTTTCTTTCCCTCCGAGTCTTTGGGATCATTCAGTTGGCCCTCAGAAAAAAGCTGTGATTTGCGAATGTCCTCCTTCGCAATGGGAAGGCGGCGCCCCCTACCAGCGGGTTGTATGTTTCCCTCTGGATCTTGGGGAGTAGTAGATGGGACCAAGGGCACTGACTGTGATGTATCAATGTCCTTCGTTGTCATCGGGGTGGATGGTGTATGGTCTCCCTTAGGTGGTTGATCAGTCTGGGGCTTTCTTTGCCTTTTAGGCTGTGCTCCAGAAGCCTCAAGGCCCTGAGACTTGGGTTTGGTCTTAGTCCCAGTCTGAGACTTCCCATTTCTCTTTTTAGGAGCAGGGTTTGGAGACACTGAGTCCCTTTGGTTGTTTATAGCAACCATATGGGCCGTCAATTCAATTTCAGTGACTTAGGATGGGTCTTTTTGAAAATTTGATTGACTTAGGATACCAGTAAAAGTGTATTTGTATTCACGAGGGTAATTGCAACCAAGAACACTTGTAAAGTAACATGAGACAAACCTAGGATACAAACGTATTTCGTCCTAGTTTTGCTCAAGAGTTCTGAGATCACTGTAAATGATCTCCCCATGTCGACGGTGACCCGTTCGTTAAGCAATATGCCACCATTAACTGAATAGAGTTAACTTGTTCGGTGGATGAGTGGTTCCCGCCGAGAACCTGAATCACAAATGTGAACAGGATCTTCCAAGTAGCAGGAAATGAGTTCTTGGTGATGAGGTTCACGTCCAAAAACTTTGGATCTAAACAATTTGTTTTAACCCATCCTTAACAATGGAGGGTTGGGATGGGCAACATAGACTCCAGAATTATAGTCTAACCCTGTTGATGTACAAAAAGTTTTATAGTCGAGGGTGAATGACTTTTCCCCATTAAACAGATCAATTTGATGAGATACTCACTGAGGGTCTAAGGTCATCTCATCAGAGGGTGTCGGGTCATAGGCCACTGTAGCCCAAAACTCCCCTGAGGAGATTTTGGTATGAATAGAGGGTGAGTAAAGGCCATTTTAAGTGGGCAGTTGAATAAAAACTTCATGATGCCCTTATAGGCTGGGACATCAGGGGGTATTCAAAAGTACCTATAACATTGTTTGTTTTAAATTCAACATTACTAAGATCCCCTACCCACTGAGGTGCAAACTGAAGAGATTGTGTTCTTGCCATTTCCATTAAAAATTTTAGAGTTTTGAAAAGAAATCTTGACAAGAACAATCAAAGAGTTTTGAATCTCTTAAGTTTTGTGACGAAAAACCTTTTGTAAATTGTTTACAGAGAAGATTTTACTGAAAATTGTTTTGAGGATTAAAGAACACAGATTTCTGGGTTTGAGAAGAGATTTTGACACCGTTTTGATGCGTAAAATACTTTGTGTGAGTTTTTAGTGTTTTTGAGAGGGGTATTTATAGAGTGGTGAGAGGGGTAGGTTTTGCATAAATGAGGATTTGTAAAGTCAGTTTTTGAAAATGTTTCATTTACCTCATTTAATGCCACCACTCCATTACCCGGAGTAATTTCCCGGTTTTCAAGGAAACAGTTGAAGTGCACAGTAAAAGTGCATTTGCAGTAATAAAATATCCTAAGGATATTTTTTGTGAGAGAAGGCAATTAAAGCCAAGTGGGGTGAGGTAAGGTTTGAGGGACCTTGACATGGATGATAGCAGGATAAAGAGGCATAAATTCCTATCTTAATTGATATGTATACCAACCTAGGACATTTAAATAACTGATACTTGGTGCATTTAGTTACTCATTCAATGCTCAATATTCAAAGTCAGGGTCCCTGAATGAGTCTTACTCATTCAGTGAGAGGGTTGTTTTGGGTTTTGTTCAGGGAGAATGGACCATTTCAGAGAGAACTTACTGAGATTGGGATTCATTTTCAGCTTGCTGACTCTCAATGTCAAGCATTCCCAATTCAGATTTCAGTCTCCTGAAGGTAGGTTCATCTAAGGGTTTAGTGAAGATATCAGCAAGTTGATATTCAGTAGGGATGAAATGAAGTTCTATGTCTCCTTTCATTATGTGGTCCCTGATGAAATGATATCTGATATCAATATGTTTGGTTCTTTGATGGAGGACAGGATTGTTGGAGATTACAATAGCACTTGTGTTATCACAGAAGATGGGTACCATTTTGTAATGGATGTCATAGTCACTGAGTTGACTTTTCATCCATAATACTTTGGCACAACATCCTGCAGCAGCCACATACTCAGCTCCAGCTGAAGACATAGCCACTGATTGTTGCTTTTTAGCACTCCAACAAACCAGCTTTCCTTCAAGAAATTGACAGGACCCTAAGGTACTTTTCCTGTCCATATTGCAGCCTGCATAATCAGAGTCAGAATATCCTTTGAGGTCAAACCCTGAGCACTTTGGATAGTAAATTCCAAGGCTTGGAGTTCCTTCGTGTATCCGAGGATACTTTTGGTGAGTGAGATGGGATTCTTTGGGATTGGACTGATATCTTGCTATAAGATGCATCGGTATGTCCGGCTGCGAAGCACTTAGATACATCGTGAACCTACAATCCCCGAAATGAGTTTGATTAACTGATTTTCCAGTGAGATCAGTCCAAGGTTGTTAGAGGGACCATTGGTGTCTTCTACCGAGGCACATGAGATCTCATATTTCTTCAAGAGATTTCTGGTATATTTCTCTTGACTGATGGAGTTTCCTTTATTAGTTTGCCTAATTTGTAGTCCAAGAAAGTAAGTGAGTTCACCCATCATGCTCATTTCAAATTTCTTTGTCATCAGTTTTTCAAACTGTTTGCAAAGAGTGTAATTTGTTGAGCCAAAGATGATGTCATCAACATACACTTGGACTAGGATCATATCTTGTTTTGTCCTATAGATAAACAATGTGTTGTCTATCTTTCCTCTAACAAACTTTTTTTGAATCAGAAAGGCTGAGAGAGTTTCATACCATGCCCTGGGAGCTTGTTTAAGTCCATAAAGGGCTTTATCAAGCCTGCAGACATAGTCAGGGAATTCACTTCTCTCAAATCCAGGAGGTTGCTGAACATACACATCTTCCTTGAGTTCACCATTTAGGAATGCACTTTTCACATCCATTTGATAAACTTTGAAGTTCACGTAAGTGGCAAATGCAAGGAATATTCTGATGGCTTCCATTCTTGCAACAAGATCAAATGTCTCATCATAGTCAATGCCTTCTTGTTGACTGTAACCTTTGCCTACAAGTCTGGTTTTGTTCTTAATGACAGTGCCTTTTTCATTAGTTTTGTTTCTGAAAACCCACTTCTTTCCTATGACAATGACATCCTGAGGACATTTGATCAAGGTCATGACCTTGTTTTTATCAAATTGTTGAAGTTCTTCTTGCATAGCCTGAACCCAAATTTTGATATTTTAGAGCCTCGGTGACACTTTTGGGTTCTATTTTTGATAGAAAATCATGATATAGACATTCATTGGCTGAAGTCAGTAATTTAGCAGCCATGCTTCTAGTGAGCATGCCTTCAGTGGGTTCACCAACGATGTTTACAAGCTCATTGTCCTGATATTTTTTCCATTTACTTTGTGGTCTAGGATCTGAGCTTGAAGATGTCACTGATACTCAGGAGTAATTTCAGGTGCAGGAGCCACATAATCATTTAGATCATCTGTTGAGATGTCTTGTTCAGGTTGGGGTTCATGAATCTCAGGTTCCTGAACATTTGGTTCAGTATTACATATCCCAGTAGGGACTGATTGATTTTAAATGATTTCATTGATGGTTAGTTGAGGAAGGTTGTGGGGTAAGACATAGTATGAGATGTCAGCATCAGCTTGATATGAGGATTTGATTTCAGTGTTGAACTCATCAGGAGGATATCTTGATGAGTCATCAATTCCTATTTCCTCTACTGAGGTGTTGGTAAATCTGATGCTTTCAGAGCTTTCATCAAAGGTGACATGAAAGGTTTCCTCAACTTGTTGTCTTCTGGTGTTAAACACCCTGAAGGCTTTAGAGATTAGTGAGTAACCTAGGAAATATCCATCATCAACTTTTGCATCAAACTTGCCTAGGTGATCCTTGTGATTGTGAATGAACACAGGACACCCAAACACATGAAAGTAGCTGATATCAGGAAGTCTACCTTTGAATATCTCATATGGGGTTTTGTTGTGTCTTTTGACAATGATTGACCTGCTTTGAGTATAACAGTTGCTTTTGAATGCTTCAAATTTAAATGCTTTGAGAGAGTTGAGCCATTTAACATTGTTCTGGCAGCCTCAATGAGAGTTCTGTTTTTCCTTTCAGCTACCCCATTTTGTTCAGGGGTGTAAGGGGATGAAAATTTTTGGGAAATTCCCTTTTCATCACAGAAATTCTCTAGCTCTTGATTTCTGAACTCAGTACCATTGTCAATTATGATTTGTTTGACAGTAATGTCATTCTGGTTTTCAATGTTCCTGATGAATGACATTATTGTATCAGCTGCCTGACACTTCTTGGAAAGAAAGTATACCCAAGTGTATCTTGAGAACTCATCAACAATGACAAGTGTATACTTCTCATGCTGGATTGATCTTGGACTGACAAGTCCAAACAGATCCATGTGCAGGCGCTGACGGCAGCTTTTGATGGAGAAATTTTGTTTAGTTTTGAATGATGCTCTATGATGTTTGCCTTTTTCACAAGCTGAGTATGGTTTGTCTTTTTCAAAAATCAGTGATGGTAAGCCAAGGACTTTGTTTTGTTTTGTCAAGTTATTGATGTTTTTAAAATTTAAGTGAGAGAGTCTCTTGTGCCACATCTAGTTGACAGTTTCAGTGGCTTTGGCAAAGAGACAAGTTCCATCTTGAGAGAGTGTTGACATGTCTAAGACATAAACATCATCTCTCCTAGGAGCTATCAAAACAACTTCTTTGTTGGCATTGAAAATGGTGCCTTGTTTGTCATTGAATTGTACAATGTACTTAGCATCACATAGTTGACTAACACTGATGAGATTGTATTTTAGACCATTGACATAAGCTATTCTAGAGAAAACTATTCCATTGCAGTATAATGAACCATAACCTTCAATGGGACATGATGAGTTATCACCAAATACTACCTTGGGTCCTGGTTCCTTTACATATTTGTGGAGATACTCCTTAACGCCAGTCATGTATCTTGAACATCCACTATCTAGATGCCAAATAGGCTCCCTGGCATGTCTCTGCACAAATAGTAAACTGAATTAGTTTCTCTTGCTGACCCACATACTAGTGGGCTTGGGTCTAAAGGTCTGCTTGAATTTGGCAATTGACTCATGGTCGGTGGTTGAGTGCATTGTGCTACCACAGTATTGCATTTGGAGACCGAGGATGACTCAGTGATTCGGGGTTGCTTTGAACTTCTCCTTGCTTGGATGACACTGTCATATTGGGATGTCTCATGAGCTGGATTTCCGCAAATATCACAGCATGAGTTCATGAGACAATCATCAGGAAGATGATCATTAAAGCCACAGTGTGGGCAAGGAGGAAAAGGTTTTGCTCTAATCCTGTGAGCTTGTTTGGAGGTTGAAGCATTTTGATGACCAACTTTTTGTGTGTCTTGCTTCACCTGAATGAACTTACATATTGTAAGTGATCGAAGTTCTCGTGATCATCCTTTTTGCGAGATCATACAAAAAGGATTATATAGCAATTATCGTGGTATGACGGTATAATGGCACATTCACACTGCTTGGGCTTGTAGTTGGGTTTACACTTTGATGAACTAGAGGAGAGGCGACTTAGTTTCCTTGATTGAATCAGGAGCTTTTTCGATGGATTCCATCTTATCAGTCAGCTTCCTCACAAGTTCAGTCAGTTGTTGAATTTGGTTTGATTTAGTGGGGACTGAAGATGTGGAAGTCTCAGTGGGAGTAGATTCTTGTTGGATTTTTTTTGTTGGTCTTTTCAGGATTGTTCTACCAAGTCCAGACCTTTCCTTTGGTGAATGAGGATTGAATTGCATTGGAGTAAGCTCAGAGCTTGGTACAGCACCTTGAAGAGGTTTCAGGGGTGGAAGCGGTGCTTGAGATTGTGCTTGACTCGGAGATGTGTTCAAGACTATCGGGCACATCAGGGAGTCCAAGCATGCTCTTTAGAGCTTGGCTTTCGTGCTCTAGTATTCTTCCGAAAACGAAATTTGGAAGCTTACTCGTGATTAACACGTTCAATCCAATCACTGGGCTTGGGAGTTGACAACATATTGGTAATCATGCCACCAGACACAAATGGCTTTGGACTCTGGTCTTTATTGTGAGAGTCAGGGAGATGATCTTCACCTACGACTCTCTTTTTGCTACTGGGGGCACCCACCGCATCAAAGACCCTAGGATTTTTAGCAGTCCAACTTTCAATGATATCTTTTTCCTTTTTTAGTTCATCTTGAAGAGCCTGATTTCTTATAACTAGTTCAGTGTTTTGAATTTGCAGTGTAACAGCCTCAAGCTTAGCTTGTTTTAAAAGAAGTAGTTCATCCCTACACTTGTTCAATTCAAAACTTAACTTGTTGTATTTTGAAAAAGATTTAATCGTTGCTCTTCTACAAACTTAAGGTCAACATTGATATAGTTCATATAAGACTGCCAATCAGAGTCATCATCCATATAAAGTAAAATATTTACCTTCTTCATTGTGATGTTGACCCATTCTCCGTTCCTGGGATGATTCTTCCCAACAGCTAGCTTGTCCTCTTCTGAGAGAGCCATCAGTGCACTGACTTGCACCATTTCGTCATCTGAGGAGACTGGCTCTTCATCCCAGTCGAAGACTTCAAAGAACAAGGCCCTTGTTTTACCCCCTGCAAGATTTAACAGTGTTTGTTGTTTCTGAGGGTGTGGCCTCAAGCAGTGCTAGCTTAGCTTTAGCTTTCCTGTACTTAGCTTCAAAATCAACAGTTTTGTTTTGATCAGATTTGTTTTGAAAGTTTCGATGAGACTGATAGATTTTAGGTTGAAATTTGCTAAAGCCTGAGGACTGATTTGACCCTGATGGTTTGAAAGAGGGTTCAGAAAATGTTTTTGAAAAACAGTCTTTGGCAAAATGACCTCTTTTGTGACACTTAAAGCATTCAGTGTCCTCATTAGCTTTAGCATTGGAAAAACTTTTGTTTCTATTTATAAACCTTCGAGAGTTAGCAAGGAGTGCCCTTTCCTGAAAATCGATGTTCAGGTCATTTAGGTACTCCTCACTTGATCTCTCATCAGGCTCATCATCTGAATTTTCCTGAAAATCTTGAACCACACTGTTAGAATAGAAATCAGTAGAAATTGGTGTTGAAGTGGTGGTCAGGGACTTCTTGACTTCCTAAGACTTCTTTAAGTCAGGGTATCGTCTGTTGATGAGGTTTTCCTCATAGACAAATTTCGCATATATTTCAGGAAGTTTAAGGTTCTGGATATGATTAGCATTCCTAAGTCCCTGAGAGAAATTCAACCACTTCTCAGGGAGACTATTGACAAAACCAACATTGATTTCATGTTTGAACAACTTAACACCATCATTTGACAGTTCATTTAGCAAAGTTTTATACCGGGTGTAAGTTTGAGACAGAGTTTTTGAGTCCTTAGCCCTGAAGGTGTTATACTCAAGTTTCAGGTCCATTATCCTTTTTTCTTTGGTATCAGATGGACCTTCATGACTGTGGACCAAGTCATCCCATGTTTGTTTAGCTATACTACAGCTTATAACAGACTCCATAATATCATCAGGAAGACAAGATATGATGATAATTTTGAGTCTTTGGTCCTGGTTGACCACTCTTCTCTCATCCTGAGTCCACTGAGCTTCAGGTTTAGGTAAACCTTCATCAGTCTTTGGGATAAATGGACCTTCATTAATACACTTAATGTAGTAAGGTTCCATCCTAGTCAAATATCAAAGCATTCGCTTTTTCCATTTGTTAAATTTACCAACTTCGAGTCGAGGGGCAACAGCAGAATAAGCTCCAACCTTTTTGTCGACAAGTTGGGGTACATCAATTTCAGCCATTAGGATCTTGATTTAAAAACGTTTTGAGCGGCTAAAAAAAGGTTTTATAATCAGCCTTGCTCTGATACTACTTGTTGTTCCCGTTTCACAATCGTATAAATCAGTTTAAAGCATTAAGTAAATAGATTGTGAGTAATGACTGAAAATAATGCAAGTAAAAACACACTGATAAATTTTCAACTTAATATTCTTTATTAGAAATCGATCAAAAAGAATACATTACCCAAGTACTTGCGGAATAGTACTTGGGATTGAAATGACAAAGCATAACTCCTCACTAAGCTCAGGCTAAGTCTGAGCACAACTACAAAGGAACCACTGAGCTATCTCAGGGACAGAGTTGTATTTGGATGAGTGAAAGATGGCTTGTGTGTGTGTGTTTTACAATTCACAAGCTTAAAATCTTTCACTCCCATCTCTTATGCTATTTATACAAGTATGGTTTTTAACACTCTCCTAGATGACAAATCGACAGGTTCTGAAGACAAAATATCGATGTATTTTGTCTGCTGTTTAAAAGCTATATCCGGTAAGGGACAAAGCCACTTTCTACTTATCAAGATCGATCTTTGAGCCTTTCAGGGAAAGTTGACTTCTTGAGGATAAGTACTTCCGTCTTATTCGCTTCAAGCTTAACCGTTTTGTCCCGCCCATTCTTCAGTCTTCACAGCCTTCAGTCTTTGTCTTTAGTTTGTCTTTAGTGTTAGTAGTTGATGAGGAGTTTCGGGATTCAGTGAGTTATTGTCATCACTCACTGAATCCACTATCTTCTTCTTGACTCCATCTTCACCCCTTAAGTTTCGCCTTACTGAGTGGAGAGACTTCTTCTTTGTCTCTTACTGAGTATCCTGAAGATAGCTCACTGAGAGACTATGCGCTCAGTGACTTGTTCGTGTTTAAGGGACAAAACTTAGGATATTTTATATTCAAATCGTAGACATAAGAGGTTTGGGTATTTTCAGAACCCAACAACCTACAATCCCCCTGAAATGAGTTTGATTAACGGATTTGCTAGTGAGATCAGGTCCAAGGTTGTTAGGAGGGACCATTGGTGTCTTCACTGAGGCACAGTCAGATATCTCATATTTCTGCAAGAGATTTTTGGTATATTTCTCTTGACTGATGGTGATTCCTTTATCAGCTTTGCACGATCTATAGTCCAAGTATGTGAGTTCACCCATCATGCTCATTTCAAACTTCTTTGTCATCGGTTTTCAAACTGCTTTGCAAGAGTATAATTTGTTGAGCCAAAGATGATGTCATCAACATATACTTGGACTAGTATCACATCTTGCTTTGTCCTGTAGATAAACAATGTGTTGTCTATCTTTCCTCTAACAAACTTGTTTTGAATCAGGAAGGCTGAGAGAGTTTCATACCATGCTCTGGGAGCTTGTTTAAGTCCATATAGGGCTTTGTCAAGCTTGCAGACATAGTCAGTGAATTCACTACTCTCAAAGCCAGGAGGTTGTTGAACATACACATCTTCCTTGAGTTCACCATTTAGGAATGCACTTTTCACATCCATATGGTAAACTTTGAAGTTCATGTAAGTTGCAAATGCAAGGAAGATCCTGATGGCTTTCATTCTTGCAACAGGAGCAAATCTCTCATCATAGTCAATGCCTTCTTGTTGACTGTAACCTTTTGCTACAAGTCTGGCTTTGTTTTTAATGACAGTGCCATTTTCATCAGTTTTGTTCCTGAAAACCCACTTCATTCCTATGACAACGACATCCAGAGGACATTTGATCAAGGTCATGACCTTGTTTTTATCAAACTGTTGAAGTTCTTCTTGCATAGCCTGAACCCAGCTTGGGTGTTTTAGAGCCTCAATGACACTTTTGGGTTCTATTTCGATAGAAAATCAAAGATATAAACATTTATTGGTAAGTGTAGTTAACTTAGCGTACCATGCTTCTAGTGAGCATGCCCTCATTGGGTTCACCAATGATGTTTACAAGCTCAATGTCCTGAGATCTTGTCCACTTACTTTGTGGTCTAGGATCTGAGCTTGAAGAGGTCACTGGAAACTCAGGAGTAAGTTCAGGTGCAGGAGCCACATAATCATTTAGAACATCTGTTGAGATGCTTTGTTCAGGTTGGGTTCATGAATCTCATGTTCCTGAACATTTGGTTCAGTATTACCTATCCCAGTAGGGACTGATTGATTTTAAATGACTTCACTGATAGTTGGTTGAGGAAGGTTGTGGGGTAAGACATAGTATGAGATGTCAGCATTAGCTTGATATGAGGAATTGATTTCAGTGTTGAACTCATCAGGAGGATATCTTGTTGACTCATCGATTCCTATTTCCTCCACTGAGGTATTGGTGAATCTGATGCTTTCTGCACTTTCAACAAAGGTGGCATGAAAGGTTTCCTCAACTTGTTGTCGGTGTTAAACACCGAAGGCTTTAGAGATCAGTGAGTAACCTAGGAAATACCCATCATCAACTTTTGCATCAAATTTGCCTAAGTGATCCGTGTGATTGTGAATGAACACAGGACACCCAAACACATGAAAGTAGCAGATATCAGGAAGTCTTCCTTTGAAGATCTCATATGGGGTTTTGTTATGTCTTTTGACAATGATTGACCTGTTTTGAGTGCAACAAGCTGTTTTGACTGCTTCAGTCTAGAAGTGCTTTGAGAGTGCTGAGCCATTTAACATAGTTCTGGCAGCCTCAATGAGAGTTCTGTTTTTCCTTTCAGCTACCCCATTTTGTTCAGGGGTGTAAGGAGATGAAAATTTTTGGGAAATTCCCTTTTCATCATAGAAATTCTCAAGCTCTTGATTTATGAACTCAGTACCATAGCCAGTTTTGATTTGTTTAACAGTAATGTCATTCTGGTTTTCAATTTTCCTAATGAATGACATTATTGTACCAGCTGCCTGACACTTCTTGGAAAGAAAGTATACCCAAGTGTATCTTGAGAACTCATCAACAATGACAAGTGTATACTTCTCATGTTGGATTGATCTTGGACTAACAAGTCTAAACAGATCCATGTACAGGAACTGAAGGCAGCTTTTGATGGAGAAATTTTGTTTAGTTTTGAATGATGCTCTATGATGTTTGCCTTTTTCACAGGCTGAGCATGGTTTGTCTTTTGCAAAAATCAGTGATGGTAAGTCAAGGACTTTGTTTTGTTTTGCCAAGTTATTGATGTTTTTAAAATTTAAGTGAGAGAGTCTCTTGTGCCACATCTAGTTGACAGTTTTAGTGGCTTTGGCAAAGAGACAAGTTCCATCTTGAGAGAGTGTTGACATGTCTAAGATATAAACATCATCTCTCCTAGGAGCTATCAAGACAACTTCTTTGTTGGCATTGAAAATGGTGCCTTGTTTGTCATTGAATTGCACAATGTACTTAACATCACATAATTGACTGACACTGATGAGATTGTATTTTAGACCATTGACATAAGCTATTAAACTATTCCATTGCAGATATCTTGAACCATAACCTTGGTGGGACATGATGAGTTATCACCAAATACTACCTTGGGTCCTGGTTCCTTTACATACTTGTGCAGACACTCCTTAACGCCAGTCATGTTTATTGAGCATCCACTATCTAGATGCCAAATAGGCTCCTTGGCATGTTTCTGCACAAATAGTAAACTGAATTAGTTTCTCTTGCTAACCTACATGCTAGTGGGCTTGGGTCTAAAGGTACGCTTGAATTTGGCAATAGACTCATGGTCGAGTGGTTGAGTGCATTGTGCTACCACGGTTTTGCATTTCTTGTGAGGATGACTCAGTGATGCGGGGTTGTTTTAAACTTCTCCTTGCTTGGATGACACTGTCATGCTGAGATGTCTCATGAGCTGGATTTCCGCAAATATCACAGCAGGTGTTCATGAGACATTCATCAAGATGATGATCATTGAAGCCACAGTGTGGACAAGGAGGAAAGGGTTTTGCTCTATGCCTGTGAGCTTGTTTGGAGGTTGAAGCATGTTGATGACCAACATTGGTATGTCTTGCTTCACTGAACGAACTTACATACTATAAGTGATCTGAAGTTCTGTGATCATCCTTTTTGCAGATCATACAAAAAAGGATTCTGTAGCAATTATCACTAGTATGACTGGTATAATGGCACAGATCACACTTATGCACGGTTTGGTGTTGGATTTTGACCTTGATGAACTAGAGGAAGCTGAATTAGTTTCCTTGATTGAATCATGAGCTTTTTCGATGGATTCCATCTTGTCAGTCAACTTCCTCACAAGTTGGTCGATTCTTTGGATTTGGTGCCTTGTAGGGCGAAGATGTGGAGGTCTCAGTGGGAATAGAGTCATCTTGGGTTGGTTTTTTTTGGTCTTTTCAGGATGGTTCTACCAAGTCCACATCTTTCTTTTGGTGAGTGAGGGTTGAATTGCAAAGGAGTAAGCTCAGAGCTAGGTGCAGCACCCTGAAGAGGTTTCAGGGGTAGAAGCGGTGTTAGAGATTCGGCTTCAGACTCAGAGATGTGTTCAGTACTACTGGGAACATCAGGGAGTCCAAGCATGCTCTTTAGAGCTTGGCTTTCAGGCTCTAGTATTCTTCTAGAATCGAAATTTGGAAGCTTACTCTCAGGGTTAACCCGTTCAACCCAATCGTTGGACTTAGGTAATGACAACATATTGGTGATCATGCCACCAGACACAAATGGTTTTGGAACTTGGTCTTTATTGTGAGAATCAGGGAGATGATTTTCACCAATGATTCTCTTTTTGCTAATGGGGGCTCCCACAACATCAAAGACCCTAGGATTCTTAGCAGTCCAACTTTCAATGATATCTTTTCCCTTTTTAAGTTCTTCCTGAAGAGCTTGATTTCTTTCAACTAGTTCAGTGTTTTGAATTTGCAGTGTGACAGCCTCAAGCTTAGCTTGTTTTAAAAGTAGTAGTTCATCCCTACACTTGTTTAATTCAAAACTTAACTTGTTGTATTTTGAAAAAAGATTTAATCGTTGCTCTTCTACAAACTTAAGGTCAACATTGATATAGTTCATAAAAGACTGCCAATCAGAGTTATCATCCATAGGAAGTAAAATATTTACCTTCTTCATTGTGATGTTGACCCATTCTCCATTCCTGGCATGATTCTTCCCGACAGCCTAGCTTGTCCTCTTAGAGAGCCATCGAGTCTGACTTGCACCATTTCATCGTCTGAGGAGACTGGCTCTTCATCCCAGTCGAAGACTTCAGAAACTAGGCCCTTGTTTTTACCCTGCAGAGATTTAACATTGTTTGTTGTTTCTGAGGGAGTGGCCTCAAGCAGTGCTAGCTTAGCTTTGGCTTTCCTATACTTAGCTTCAAAATCCACAGTTTTATTTTGATCAGATTTGTTTTGAAAGTTCTGATGAGACTTGTTAGGTCACCATAATATAACACAAGTAACAATATCTAAGAAATAAGATGAAGATAGATTGGATGAACAAAACACACACACAATACACGTATGAATAAAGAAGGTTATGCGTAGGATTATGAGTGCAAATGAACAACCAACCTTCTAAGGAAGGTTTACATGAGTATTTATAGGGGAAGGGAGCTAGGGCAACATGTCTAGTCCATTCCTCATTATTGGGCTTGGGCTAAGGCCTTTGGGCTTTCTACATAAGCCTTGCCATTTATAACTAACATAAAAGCCTAATTAAGCAACCTATTATATATTGATTACTAACACTTGAAATACAAGTTAGGAGTGATTCCAACAAGACTGATAGATTTTTGGTTGAAATTTGCTAAAGCCTGAGGACTGATTTGACCCTGATGGTTTGTAAGAGGGTTCATAGATTGTTTTTGAAAAACAGTCTTTGGCAAAATGACCCCTTTTGTGACATTTGAAACACTCAGTGTCCTCATTAGCTTTAGCATTAGAAAAACCTTTGTTTCTTTTTATAAACCTTCTAGAGTTAGCAAGGAGTGCCCTTTCCTGAAATTCGATGTTCAGGTCATTTAGGTACTCCTCGCTTGATCTCTCATCAAGCTCATCATCTAAATTTTCCTGAAAATCCTGAACCACACTGTTAAAATAAAATAAAAAGCAGTAGAAATTGGTGTTGAGGTGGTGGTCAGGGACTTCTTGAATTCCTGAGACTTCTTCAAGTCAGGGTATCGTCTGTTGATGAGGTTTTCCTCATAGACAAATTTCCCATATATTTTAGGAAGTTCAAGATTCTGGATATGATTAGCATTCGAAGTCCCGAGAGAAATTCAACCACTTCTCGGGGAGACTATTGACAAAACCAACATTGATTTCATGTTTGGACAACTTAACACCATCATTTGACAGTTCATTTAACAAAGTTTTGTACCGAGTGTAAGTTTGAGACGAGTTTCGAGTCCTTAGCCCGAAGGTGTTATACTCAAGTTTCAGGTCCATAATCCCGTTTTCCTTGGTATCTGAGGGACCTTCATGATGTGGACAGGTCATCCCAAGTTTGTTTAGCTGTACTACAGACCTATACAGGACTCCATAACATCATCAGGGAGACAAGATATGATGATGCTTTTGAGCCTTTGGTCCTGGTTGACCACTCTCCTCTCGTCTTGAGTCCACTGAGCTTCAGGTTTAGGCAAACCTTCAGGTTTAGGCAAACCTTCAGCAGTCTTTGGGATAAATGGACGTTCATTAATACACTTTATGTAGTAAGGTTCCATCCCAGTCAAATAGCAAAGCATTCGCTTTTTCCATTTGTTAAATTTACCAACTTCGAGTCGAGGGGCAACAGCTGAATAAGCTCCACCCTTTTTGTCGACAAGTTGGGGCACATCAATTTCAGCCATTAGGATCCTGATTTAAAAACGTTTTTGAGCAGATTAAAAAGTTTTATAATCAGCCTTGCTCTGATACCACTTGTTGTTCCCGTTTCACAATCGTATAAAAACAATTAAAGCAATAAACCAACAGATTGTGAACAATGACTGAAATAATGTAAGTAAAAACACACTGAATAATTTTCAACTTATATATTCTTTATTAGAAACAAATCAAAAAGAATACATTACCCAAGTACTTACGGAATAGTACTTGGGATTGAAATGACAAAGTATGGTATCTCCTCACTAAGCTCAGGCTAAGTCTGAGCATAACTACAAAGGAACCACTGAGCTATCTCAGGGACAGAGTTGTATTTGGAAGAGTGAAAGATGGCTTGTGTGTGTGTTTTACAATTAATCCACAAGCTTAAAAATCTTCCACTCCATCTCATATGCTATTTATACAAGTGTGGTTTTGACTCTATCCTAGAGGACAAACTGACAGGTTACAAAAGACAAAATACTGATGTATTTTGTCTCTGTTTACATTGGCTATATTGGGTAAGTGACAAGGCCGCTTTCTTCTTGTCGGTGATGACACCGAGCCGATAGTTAACGATTCAGGAAAGTTTGACTTTGGTTGATAAGGACTTCGTCTTATCTGTTCAAACTTATCTGCCTTGTCACTCATTCTTCAGTCTTCATAGCCTTGAGTCTTCAGGTCTTTAGTTTGTCTTCAGTGTTAGTAGTTGGTGAGGAGTTTCGGGATTCAATGAGTTATTGTCATCACTCACTGAATCCACCATCTTCTTCTTGACTCAGTCTATACCCTTTAAGTTCCGCCTACGAGTGGAGCGACTTCTTCTTTGTCTCTTACTGAGTATCCTGAAGACAGCTCATTGAGAGACTATGCGCTCAGTGACTTGTTAATGTTTAAGGGATTAAACACTTGGGGTATTTTCTATTCAAATCCTAGACTTAAGGGGTTTGGGTATTTACTGAACCCAACAGATATCATACACAATTGTACAAGCATTCAAAGCATGATTTAAGTATGGTACAACTATGTGATGTGTGAAATAGTGTGTCCGAATGAAAAAGAATTGAGTGCAAATCAATTCCCCATAAATAGTTGTATTGTTTCGAAGTACTATGTTTCTCAATCATGACCGTCGTTGAGATATAAAAAAAAGGTCTTGGCGGCAAAAGAAACCGGTCAACTATGATTACTGGTCAACTATGATTTCCAGTCACGTTATTTCATTTAACTCCATGCTCTTATATAAACTAAACTAGCATTTTCCATTTCTCACTTTTAGAGAATCATCTTCCTCCTTCGTTTATGCCAACAAATTCCTAGCGAAGTTTAACCACTGGCATCCTCACCTTCCTCTTCTTCCAACAAAAACACCATAATAAATAAGTTAACAATAAAAGAAAAATAACTCCATCACCACCACCATCGTGCTAAATGGTGCTCTCATTATCCACAGATGCGCCAAAAGTTGGCCCATACGCGGAGGTCTCCCAATAAATTTAGGGGAGGTACAACAAAGGCAAAAATTATATAGAATTGCTTTTAATTGAGCATTATGTCAAATTGATCAAACGGTCAAAATCGGAAAACAAAAAAGATAGAAAATGCTATTAGCAAGAGACAACCGGGAAGATTTATTCAAGACTTGATTGAAGCAACAGAAAGACGACACAAAAAATAGCAAACTAGGAAGATCAATTAACGACACAAATAAAGAGGATTTACGACCTTATTATTAGATCACCAATCGTCTTTTGTAGTCATCACGAATACATTTATTGATAACTACATTTAGGGGCCGTTTGGTTTGTTGCTATGAATTACAATGGGTATCGGATTTGATATGGGTAGAATGGATATGGATTTGAGGATTCCAATTCATTAGTTTGGTTGCATAGGGGTTTCTTTCATTGGTCCCACCTTTATTAATGCAAATCTTTTTATTTCACAAACTTCAAGACAAGTAAGTAATGGGTTTTCATATACCACCCATATAACTTAGGATTGAGAATACCTTCCTTTGGTGGGTTTTCACATACCCATATATACAAAACAAACACATTTAATGACTTTCAAAGTCATATCCTCATACCCATATACCCCAAACAAACGACTCCTTATATACTATTAGTGGATGTTTATATTGTGTATGAAATATTTGCATGATTCTGGTTCTTATATATTTGCATGAAAATTTTCTAATATTTGAATGGTTAAAAGCCTCGTAATAGTATCACAACAAAAGTAAATTTTAGCTTAAGCACTTATACTGTTTAGGTAATAAATAAAAAGAGATACTCATTTAGTAATATTTTCGTAATACTTCGTAACAACATTGGTCTATATAAAATATAATTTTGGTAATATTATGATAGTGTGCAAGTGCGGTAACTTGGTTTTTGTCAATCCTTTATCAAGTATTAAATATGTTAAAATACACGACAATGAGATAATTAATTTTGGCATTCGAAAAACAAATCCTTTAACATTAGGCCAAAAAATTGAGTCTAAAATAAATAAATAAGCTAACATAAACATTCTCTCACAACACAAACTTTTTTTTTTTTTTTTTTTTGAACGAATCTCACAACACAAACTAGTATAGTAGTATGTAATACTCCTATTTCCATAGCAGATAATACTTTCTAATTTAGTTTATTTTCCAAATAACGATGCAGCCGCCCCTTCCTCCAATTAGAAACCTAGTCTAAACCTACGCACTGCACACCCACTCTGTCTCCCTTATCCCTTCCTCTTTTTATATTCATTCAAACAACCCCCTTCAACTTTTATATATATATTTTTCCACAAACACACACACCTACACAATCTCTGCTACATTATTCTTGAAGCAAACCTTTGTTTCCACTTATATAATAATAAACCAATTCGATCTTTTGCATCTTCATCTCATACTAGATCTTACCTTATTTATGATTAATATTTTTGGTTTTTTAGTTAATATTATTAGCCTCATTTAGTTTTTGTATATTTAGTTGAAAAATGCGTTCGTTGCTGCGATTCATCAAGTCGACAACGCGAAAAAAGCTGTTGCTTGAATACGATCAGTTTACGTTCACTGGCGCTGTTAATTTCCGTGCCAGAGAACACGATCAGTTCTAGATTTATTTAGATACTCATTTACAAGCAAAAAAAGGTTTGATTTTGCGACTTCTTTTTATTTTCTTTTGTAGTACTGTACTAAATAAAGGTTTTGTGAAAATGCCGCATAGAACAACTTATATTTTTCCAAGAAAATTTCCCGAAAGTGGTGTACCCACAAATACATCCTCTAAATCCGAAGATTTATCGAAACAACCTTCGATTTTCATGATCAATGACGATCGCGAGAGCGATCGATTATCACAAGAACGAAGCCACAGTAAGAAAAAAAAGCAACAGCTGACCGCATTCGTAAACTGGCTAGTCGAGAAAAAAACACACGAGAGTCATCCCATGACATCAAATCCCGAGGAACTCAACCAGTTGTTACCAGTCGCGAAAGACATTGTTCAGGACGTTGTTCACGACGAGTGGCGCGATTATCATCATCATCACCCGATAAGTCGAAACACGTCGTTACGAAGGCTATCTAGCGACGCTTGTAGTAGCTATGCAGCTAGTTTGTTTTCGGGCACAGTTGCGACTTCTAGCTCTGCTGTTTTTGGTAAGGACTCCTTGATGGAAGAAGATGTTGTTATTGGTGGTGCAAATGATCATCATCGAGAACATTGTAGTAAAGATGAGGGGTGTTGTAGGGATCGTGTGAGGAAATGGAGAGATGGGTATTACTTGCAGCTTACGCTAGCCAAAAGGTTGACTCGACAAGCGACTATCGGTGATGAGCCTACGCTTATTCAAGGCCGTGGCTATGGTGGTGGTGCTCCCGTTGTTACGTGTTATGATGCTGAGGCTGTTTCGTATCGTCTTTGGGTATGTTTTTTCACTTACTTTTTCAGTATTACTTCATTAATCGTTCACTTTTAAAATGCATATAGTTCTAGAGAATGCTTAATATTTAATACTTGTTTTTTAAACAAACTAAAAAAAGAAGATAAATGTTAATATGTCAGACGAATCGTTTATCTACTTTTATTTCGTTTTAAGTTTCATACGTCATTTTATGTAGTTGCATTTTGTTATTTAGTTTGTTGTTTTTACCTGTTCATAATGTGCTACACGTTAGAAAGCTATAACGGATCGGTTAGCCACCATAGCATACCGGACAAAATGTTTTTTAGGTTTCTTATAGCAAACGCGAACATTTTGATTATAAAAAGATGTATTACTTTATTTGAATAAAATGAAATTTCCGATACTTTTCTTTTAGATTCACGAGATGTATGTCGTGTTTACTTTTTTTCTACCTAATAACTCTGCTTTATCATTTTAATACTCCGTAGTAAAAAGATGTCATTTAGCAAATTTGCAATTTCTAATGATTATAGTGTCTAAAAATAGAAAGTTATAAAATATCTATGCAACGTATTATAGTTTAATATATTTGATTGTAGAACATTTTGATTTTGTGGTCTCAAATAAATATTCTTATAAACACATTTACCAAGGCCCGTCAACGTATTTTTAGAGAAGAAATAATTTCATATTTAACCAACTTAAATATCAAAATTCCATATTTACCAAAACACAAGTTTTAGTGCATAAATACAATGCTTTTAAAGCATATGTTAAAGAGAGAAGGAATCATAATGTTTAAGTTGGGTATATATGAAATTGCCCCTAATAGAAAAGTTTAATATATATCATAAATTTTTAAATATCGTGGTCATTTACATTTCATTAAAATATAAAAACTCGCTTTCATTATCTTTTATAAAAAGATAAATATTTTACAAACTGTTAATCGTTACGTTGAATCAATCATACCATCACGACGGGAATTAAATCATTCATATATAGAGGAACCTTTAAGTACTCTCAACGAACCTTTTCGAGTTTTTTTTAATGTTGAAATTTCCGTAAAGAAAATCGCATATAATTTGTAAAATCACAAATGATTTGTGATTTTAAAATCACATGTGTTTTGTGAAATCACACGTGATTTGTGATATCACATAATCACATAAGAGTTTTATAATAACAAATCACATGTGATTTTACATCCACATGTGATTGATTTGTGAAATCACGTGTTATTTGTAAAATTATATCTGATTTTTCATTACAGAAATTTCAAACACTAGAATAAAAAGCTCGAACAAAAAGTTGTCCAAAATATATCAAAATGCCCATCTACTTAAAGATAAATAAATTTACTTCACGATGTTGTATTTTTTGTCGATTGACGATTTACCGTTTGCAAGATATTTTACTTTTAGAAGAAAAAAAAAATTGAAAATAAATAGTTAAGATTTGCCCATTTGATATTTAGAGAATTTGTGATATATGCAGATCTGACCTCTTATTTTAATTTTTCCTCCAAAATAAAATTAAACTTTATTCTGTAAGTTAGTATTGCAAGTCTAACTAAAATAGTTTTCAAAGATTTAAATCGTGAGATAACCCTAAACCCGTGCAATTCTTTTGGGTGTCGACCGACATTTTTCCAAAATCGGTACACACAATGATGTAGGACTAAGCATCGGGTCAAAACCGACCCAAAATGATCAAAACTGAACCAAACTAAAAACTGATTTTGTGAAAAACATGAACCGAGAACCGAACCGAAGTGACTTGGTTCGATTCGGTTTTGTGTCGGTCTATTCGGTTCGGTTCGATTTATACGGTTTATGTGTGTTTTTCTCGGTTTTGGCTCGATCAAAACCGAATATCATAAATATATAGAACTGAAAACCAAACCGATTATGCTCGGTTGGTCCGGTTTTTGTTTTGCTTAGCCTTATAAGAGCATGGGGTGTCGAGGGTTTTGCTCCTCGCCGAATCCGACGTGTCACCCTCGTCGGTTTGCTTCGTGCCTCGCCGCCACACCATTGAAGCTCGCCACTTGAGGATTCGTCGTTACAACGACGAGAATAAAGAAAAAAGCAAGTGTGTTTGTGTTTGTGTTTGTGATGTGTTTGTGAGGGTGGGTGGGGCCCAAATGAAGAGTTTTGAGTTAGTTGTGATTGGGGGGTATTTTTAAGTGTGTGTTGGAGTGATGTGGAGGTGATGTGGCATCGTTTGGGTAAAATAAAGAGAAGTGGGCAACCCACGACACCCCATGCTCTAATGATGTCTGTTTTATTGACTTTTAGCTCAAAGTTGATATTGAACTCTCAACTAATAGTATTGTTAGGGAAGACTTTTCCTTTTAGAAAAGAAAAACGATTTGGGTTTCAGCTTTAAAGTTGTTACTCTAATAAACAAATGGTTTGGTATAGTTGTTGATACCAAGCTAGATCTTGGTCCTTTGTTCACTAGTTTATGGGTGCACCTTATCTCTAATTTATGGTTATCTATTGAGGACGTATGGCAACTTTTTTAAATTGTGTTTTAAGGTGCTGTTAAAATGAAACGTTAGTATGGAATGATTACATGTGGTATTATTGTACATCATTATAAAATTTTCATGTACTGGCAATTTTTATTGACAAAAAATTATATTCAAAGGCATCATCGGTATCAATAATTATTTTGTTTGTTTAAGGATATTTATTTCTTCAACTTTGTGTTGATTTTTTTTCGCTAAATATAAACGCTTTAAACCAAAAACACAAATATATGCTCTACATCCATGCTGATGACATTTGTAACACTTATTCTGAATTGTTTTCTTGAATAACGACTTACAAGCTAGACCAATATCTTCACCGATATTAGATATAAGTTGAATAATATGATCTATTTTAAACAGATTCTCTTGTTGTATGTTTTATAGAAAGGTGTTTTAGTTTACACTTTGAAAAATACAAGTTTAATATAATATTTCATTGCGTAACAAATCTAATACTTTTAAACTTCCCTATCAACTTAAACATCATTCATCATTTCCTCTTTTCATATGATGAGTGATTGTGATTTCTCTTTTGTTATTTTTCTATGTTCATCAAGCTTTCATTTTCTTGCTAGATTTCTAATAAATGTGTTCTTTGCGGTTAGTTATACCCTATTATATTTTTATTTTTGTGTTTATTGAAATCTTCAGTTTGATGAAAATACTACTACACATAGTAAGAAGACCCTGCTTTTAGACATTCGTTCATCATGAAAATGCAAACTAGATTAACATCTTGTCATTTTATATATGTTACAAATTCCTTGATTTAATTTAGTGTTACATGACACAAGAAATATTTTTATTGGCACCATAATAGGCTAGTTATGATTGTTGAGAATAATGATTGATGGTCATTTATTTATATTAGAGGATCAAACACATGTTAGTAATAATTATCCTTGCGTCAAATTTGTTTAAATAACATGTAACTTATGCTTGAAGACTTGATGCACAACTTGGAGTTTATTACAATTTGTTGATGTAAGAACCGGCCGGGATATCAAGAATTATGTTAGATAATTACTTGACGTATGATAAACAACTTGGAGTTTATTACATTTTTAGATGTAAGCTCGTTAGTCGTTTTCCCTTATTGTATATTTAACACCAAAAGTAACCTTATAGTATATTTTATGGTGGTAGTCAGGTAGTGCATCTTGAACACATTTTGTGGTGGTACTGTCATGGAGACCTTTTTAAATGTTTTTTTCTTTGAATGGATAACAGTTTACTTGTCATCAAGGTCCACATCTTATTTGTAGTGAGGTTAAATCATCAAATAGTTTGGTCATTTCGTGATTATAGTGGACGTGATTGACATGATTAATCATCGTATCTTTTGAGTTTATGCTCTTATGCATTGTTAATGTGTTAGTCTTTCCAATTCCTAAGAAGTCGTCTTTAAGTTTTAGACGTGCACTTTTAAATTAATAGTTACTTTTGCCTGTAAAAAGTTATTGTATGATAATTACATTATTAATTCACTATTTATCCCTAGATTGGATTTTCATATATTTATATAAGGGGAAGGTTATGTAAAAAAAGCTCTTAGATGCATGTAAACCGTTGAAAAAGTATTTTCATATATCTTTTCGGATGCTTATTATTTCATTAGCACTTTAGGAATTTTGTTCATCATGATGGTCGGATCTTTTAAATATTTTGACAGTTACAACCCTAAAAGTGTTTTTTACTTGATTTTGATCATATTTATTACTCTTATTAGGTTGCATGTAAAACGAACTATTGCATTTCTATAACAAGATGGAATAACTTCTTAGGCGGTTCCAAGTTGATTGAATATATGACCTCTTGGGGACATATCTTTTAATGGTCTTTCCGGATTGTTTGTAGCTATAATATACATTTAAGATTGTGTTTTTGACTTCCAAACCATATTGCTTGACTTTTTGTGCTTTCTATCAAAAATGTCAAACATAATGTTAATTAAAGCAACATAAACTAATGGTGTATGATCCATGTGCTATGGACATACGCAATCATCTTCATACCAACACTCCATAGAAATAGGATGTAACTAAAGGACTTGATAAAAGGTTGGATTTGATAGCATTTGTAGGATTGTCAGTGTCAATTATGGGGGAGGTATGAACATGTATATTGCAGTTTCCATCTTTAGAGGAACAAATTAAGTTGTCAATATTGTGTTGCTTTTGCATCTGGATTTTGATAATTAGAGCAACATGCTTTGTTTCTGCAAGCTATTCCAAGTATATCTTCATTCTTCAAAAATAATGATTAGTGGGCGATAAGCCGATAAAAGAACACGTTAAAAACATTGTGAATCTGAAGATACCAAAATAATATGGTATCTTATGATAGCATGCAATGCATATAAGAGCCATAATGAAATTCTATGGCACAACCAGCCATGAATCTTTTCACCCAAGAAGAATGTAGTTTAAGGCTTTAAGCATGGTTTTTGTCATAAAAACGCATTCTCAAATAAGATAAGTGAATATTCCATCTAGTTATCATCACCAGTACGTATTAATGCAACCTGAATATATTAACGATATAAAGTAACATTTTGATGATGTTAAGTTTAAGTTAAGTCCTGATTAAAAGGTCATATGTATGATGGATTGTTCAGGTTAATGGTACCTTGTCATATAACGATAAGATATCAGACGGATTCTATAATATCCTTGGAATGGATCCATATATGTGGATGATGTGCAACGATGCAGAAGAAGGAAAACACCTACCATCTTTACTATCGCTCAAAGCCGTGAATCCCAGTACTACAACAATGGAGGTGGTTCTTGTTGATAGATACAGGGATTCAAAGCTAAGGGACTTGGAGGATAGAGCACAAGAGCTTTATTTTTCAGCAGAAAACAATCTTATGTTGGCTGAAAAGCTTGGGAAACTTGTTGCTTCTACTATGGGGTACAAAACTAGCATTTCAAACTTTCGGCTACTTGTGCCTTAATTATCGTTTAAGCTTTTTCCATATTGACTGAGTTAATCTTGTAATTTTAGGGGCTCATTCCAGATAGAACAAGATGATCTACATGCTCGTTGGGAATTAGCAAGCACAAGACTAAGGGATCTTCAGAATGGGATTCTAGTTCCGGTTGGCAGCTTGTCTTTTGGACTCTGTAGGCACAGAGCTATTCTTTTCAAGGTTATAATTTAAATTATATGTGTAAGTTGTTTGGTTTTGGTCAGAATCATGAACGCAGCTCACAATTTCTTTGTTCAAATCTTTATATACTTAACTGAACCGAAAAAGTCAATTTTCTTTCAGTTTGGTTTAGTCTAGTGGTTTAAAGTTGTTTATTTTCTGATTTGAAGTAAACTTAAGTTATGCTAGTAATTCAAATATACGTTGCTTTGTGTGGGTGTATTATGAACAGTTTTCTCTATATGTATATATAATGGCTGTGGAATCTAATGTGCAAGTAGACCTAGACTATTATACTGATGAAATATGGATTTTGATATGCAGAAATTGGCTGACTACGTGGGACTACCCTGCCGTATAGCTCGAGGCTGCAAGTATTGTGTTGAAGATCATAGATCTTCATGCCTTGTCAAAATCCAAAACGATAAGTCCACCAGGTTAAATTCTTATTCTGTTTTTTTTTCAAGCATCTACTTCACTGTGTGAAAATGTCAAAAAATGTATCATTTTTCAGTTTAGTCGTAATCAGAAAATATGATACATCTATAATCGCCTTGTATTCAGGGAGTATGTAATGGATCTAATTGGGGAACCAGGAACTCTGTATAATCCGGACTCCTCTATAAATGGAGACATACTTTCTTCAGTGCCTTCACCGTTTCAAAGCTCACATTTGAAAGAAGTTCAACAAGTCTATGTGGACCGGGCATCAATTTCTCAAGTCAAGAGTATGTTCTAAGTACTCACAAAAAGAATTTTATGTTTTGCAAATGTCAAACATGATGGTCAAAGTACAAAAGAAAAATAACATACATAAGATGTTCTTAACCAGTGAATGTAAATTTGTAATCCTATGTTTTCCATTGTAGGAAAAGGATGTTTAATTTGAGTTGTAGAAGTGATTATGTTAGATAGGATAATTAGGTAACGCGTTACTTTAGACATGGCATATGAGATAGTGTCTGGATATGATTTTGTTTCTACGATGAATTTCATTTATTTAAGGAAGTAATAAATAAGATAAAATATGGTAAACGTATATTTAATTTGTAACTTAACTCTCCTTGCAGCCACTTTGAAATGGCCTATTTAAAACTAATTACTTGACCCCTGCATAATTAGATAATTGTTACAAGCCATTATATGATCAATGACATGCAGGCATTGAAGGAGGACCGAATGTATCAAATGAAGAAACTATCGTCAACAGAGAATCAAAGGAGATGAGATGTGTACCACTCGATGTGAACTATAGAGTCTGTGAGCCAATTGAAACACCAAAACTCAAAGTCATTCAGTTAGATCCGCTAAAGGTTGAGAGTGAAGGAAAATGCCGAGGAAACTTTCCAGTGACTACTCCAAGGTACTTGACACTTGAGCCGTCTCTTGCTATGGACTGGCTTGAGATAGCATGGGATGAGTTGCATATTAAGGAGCGTATCGGTGCTGGTATGTGTTTATGACTCTGATTGGTTGTTATCTTGTTCCTGAAATGCTTAATGTAGCTGAAAGTGGCTAACTTTTACCATATATTTTTAGGTTCTTTTGGGACTGTTCATCGTGCAGAGTGGCATGGATCGGTTAGTACTTCTTGCTATAGTTTCTTAACGTCAACTTTATTTTTATATTGGAATATATTTTGAGCATTGCACATGTCTTTAATAACCCTGTTAACTCAATTTGGTTTGAATGTCATAAAATCCCGAAAGGAATTAAAAACTTGAATATTTGACTGATAACTTCTGGAATGATTATATTCTGAAGCCAAATTCAAGAAGAGTTGATTGATTTTATTGTAGGATGTAGCTGTTAAGGTATTAACAGTCCAGGACTTTCAAGATGATCAACTAAAGGAGTTTCTGAGAGAGGTATAACATTGTTTCCAGATTTAAAATAAACTTTTTCGTGTACATTTTCTCATAGCCATGCTTTTAATTTTTTTTTTCTTTTCTTTTAAGGTCTCCATCATGAAACGTGTACGCCATCCAAATGTGGTTCTCTTCATGGGTGCGGTCACTGTTCGTCCACATTTTTCAATTGTGACTGAATATCTACCTAGGTAAGCTTCTTTTATTCTACTTGTAAAATCCAGAATTGAGTTAAACGAAAATGACCATTGCAATCAGCATTTACTGTCCATTGTCAATTTAGTCGGTAGTTCTTGCTAAATGTAGAGCTTTTGTAACATTTAGGGTTTAAAGGTTAATTACATCAACATACTCTATTTTTATTAAAAAATATTTATTATCAAACAGGGGTAGCCTATTTCGCCTTATTCACCGACCAGCAGCTGGTGAAATTATGGATCAAAGACGAAGACTAAGAATGGCTTTGGATGTGGTATGTACCAAATCTTGGATACTTCTTTCAGTGTTTTCTTAGATTTTCTAGCTTGAATTTGATACCTATTTCTTTCGAGTCGAGTAAGTGATTGTTAATATTTACAGCCATTTACTGTGGTTTTTGTAGTGTTATTCCGCCTATCTTCCAAGAGCAAAGTTCTATGAACCTTGAACTTGAAAGCTAGTCCTTTTTACCTCATAAGTCAAACTGTATAACGTTGGATGCAGTCTAGTGAGTGATTGCTAGAAGTTATAGTGGTGTTTGTAATTTTGACATCTATCTTTTTATGTTAGAAGTCGAATGTGACTTGAACCGCGAAAACATATTGATTGGTTATTTCTGTTGCAGGCAAAGGGCATCAATTATCTTCATTGTCTTACTCCTCCAATCGTTCACTGGGATCTTAAATCTCCTAATTTATTAGTTGACAAAAACTGGACTGTAAAGGTATGTAGATGCCAACACTTGCCAACTGCAGGGTTCTGCTGGCAATTTTCTTGAATCAACATATAAGTTGACTCTCTTGTTATTGAATTGAAGGTTTGTGATTTCGGGTTATCAAGATTTAAAGCTAATACTTTCATATCGTCAAAATCGGTTGCTGGAACGGTAAGATAACATGATAGATGACTGCTTCATAAATGTTTTGTCTATAACTGAGCCAAATCCTGTTGTTTTCCAATCTCAGCCTGAATGGATGGCCCCTGAATTTCTCCGAGGGGAGCCCTCAAATGAAAAGTCTGACGTTTACAGTTTTGGCGTGATTTTATGGGAGCTGGTGACCATGCAGCAACCATGGAACGGACTCAGCCCAGCTCAGGTTAGTCTTATTATCATAGTCATGTCTGCAAGAAAAGTAGGACTGGAATGTTGGATTGGGTAATGGGTCATCTTTGGTACTGTTTGGGTCGGGTTGACTCAGAAACACTTTTCGTCCAAATCTTGACTTTGAAAAAAAGTAGTTTAGGCGGTACACATCCAAAAATACACTTTAGGCGACTATCAACCCATTTGGTACGTTTTTTGTTATACTGTTTTTTCTACAGTTTGATTCACTGACAATTAAATATATCCCAAATACACTCATTCACAAGCAAAAAGATTCGAAATTGCAACCTCTAGATAAGTCCACCACAATCCCTTTATTTGCTAACATATACACAAGTTTCTATTGATTGACTTAGACTCGGATTTCAGGTTGTTGGAGCTGTGGCTTTCCAGAACAGAAAACTAACGATACCTGTCAACACTCCTCCGGCTTTAACTTCACTCATGGAATCCTGCTGGGCTGAGTAAGAACACTTCGCATCAATATCTATCACCCTTTTATCCTCTCTACTTTTCTAAACTAATCTTTCCATGTTGAAACAGTGACCCTACACAACGACCAACTTTTAAGAGCATTGTTAACTCATTAAAGAAGTTACTAAAGTCTCCAACAGCACAAATGGGAGGTCCATGAGGACTACAGTGTCCTCTTCTTTGTTTAGCATCTATAGATATTTAGTTTCACTCAAATCATAAATCAAAAATCCTGGTGAGGATTAACTAGAATATGTTAAATCTAAAGGGCTCTGAAAATTCATGGAGTCTGGAATTCCGTATATGTATTTAAGTTTTAAGCAAAACAACATGGATATGAATATTTCTTAATTGTATAGGACTGTGCTACTTTAGTTCTCGTTAATTACCAAATTGACAGATGTATTGCTAGTCCTCAGTTAACGAGTAGATGTTTAGTGGAAGATTTGCTGCAATATAACTCTAAATCCACTACTGGATATTATCCATTGTGTGTTAGCGGTTAATTCTACGCCAGACCTGTTAATATATATAGTCGTGGCTCTCATGCAAGTATATGATATGTGATTGACAGAACCAAGTTAGCATAAATATGGTTCTTGTGAACTTTTTAATAACTTTTTGAATTGTTTACTAAAAATTATTTACCAATTTAATTTCATAGAGTTACAGAGTGGTGGGAAGGAGTCGACCTATTATATTTTTTGTAGGATCTATATATTTATTGTGTTTGATGATTCGGGTGGTCTTGGATGATCAAAATACATGTTAACCATTTTAGAGAGAGAAAGTAGAGAGAGGGAGTTTCTTGCTATAGACTTGTAGCACAAATTGTGAAAGGTTAGATTGAAAGCTCCACCCTTTCCATGGATGGAAGGGGTATTTATAGTTACAGAATACACGACCTCCTATCGGCCTGTGGATCAGGCATACAGTGGGTAAAGACCCGTCCTTCCTCCACGGTGTTGCTCTAAACTAAATAACTAACTAATAAAACAGTAAATAACGATATGTCTACGAGCTAACTTATGCTAGATTATATTTGGGGTGACCGACTCTTCACTATAGAATTTCTAATTTCTAACAATCTCCCCCTAAGGGAGGTCACCCCATGTTTTACATTTCGAATCCTAGCATTCTTTTTAATCTTCAGTCTTGAGCTCGTAGACATTAATTCTTCAACATCTGCATCTTTGTGCTTTAGCAATGATTCTTTAAAGTCTGATAACTTTGTACTTCAAGTGGAGGCCTTTATACTGATCCACATCTTTGATGATCTTCGAGCTTTCATTGAGATCATCACCCACGATAAATCTCGGATCACCCTTTATTGTGTTGCCATCATGTGAAGTTGTGACTTTTGGACCGACGTGCTCACACTTTTGAATCATGACATCTTTCCATCGAGTAGCGGAAGCTTTCTGGTTCATGATATTTGCAGCAGCGTGGCAGAAGCATAGTATAAAAATATCGAGCCGGTTATGTAGATATGCACCAGTCATGATTTCTTCAATTAAGTGTGGATGCTGTGAGCATGCGGCTTTGGATTGACTTCTCAATTCTGATCATCTGAAACCGTCCAAATGTACCTGCAAACAACAGTTAGCAATAAAACACATGAAAGTGTCTTTGACCACTTTCGTTGAATTGAGGTACACGGCCCACGGTTCCCCGTTGATCAGTACAAGTACTGCCTGTGATCAGGTATAATTCTGAAGAATCTCCTTGACAGGGTTTCGCAGCTGTTCTAGCCGTTCTCAAACCGGAACGTCTCAAAGAAGACAACACGGAGTGAGTGAACCAGCAAATTGAGATTCTTGATTGATTCAAAATGATTTGAAAATAATCGCGTATTGCTTAGAAGAAAGAATTTTGCAATACGACGAAGGTTTTATGAGAAAGATCAATTTTCAATCAAAATACCTTTTGTATTTGAAAATAGTACACATTCGATGTGTTAGAGAAAAGAAGAGATTTACACATCGAACGGTTTTTCCAAAAGTATATTTTCAATCAGAGATACTTTTGAGTTTGAAAATGAATACACATTCGACGTGCTAGAGAAAAGAAGGTTTGCACATCGAACGGTTTTTCCAAAAGCATTCGTCAATTCCAATCCTGGACCAAGGTTGATTCAAAAGTGAATCGCCCCATCGTTTCTGTCCAATTGTCACAAGCTTGATTTTTTGCAAGATCTCACATGTCACCCACCAAGAGCTTGTTTGATGTTGGCTCAAGAAGGATTTCCATCTTCATTGTGAATATTTTACATATCACTCGGATGTTCTGGCAATACCACAAGGATAATGCGTAGGACTCTTAATATATATACTTACTTTCCACATTGTGTGAAACAGCAAGTCTTCATTAATTTTGTGTCCTAATGAGATATTGTGGATGATCTCTTAGCTCTAGACTCAATAGTGCATTTTTGGTTCCTATGCCGGAGACTAGGGAAAGGGTCTCCTTCTTCAATATCAACAGTCTCTAAGAGAAAGTCGATAGATTATGTCGGTTCCCCGTGAGAATGAAACAAGTCCTTTTAAGAGGAACTTGAGTAGCTTGGGAAGTTGTAGTGCAGTGCATCACTGGGTCCATGATGTCTTGTCTTCAATACCAGTGTTACCTTAGTAACCACCAGTAGCATATGAATTGAACCCGGTTTCTACCCTAAGGTTGAATTATTGGAGGGCTGTTTCTTTTCACCCTTTTCACATTCATTTCTTTTTCATTCTTCAACCCCTTCAGTGCTTACCGAGACTTCATAACTAGAACCTTGTTGGGTTTATTCTAATACTAGCTCTGTCTCGATGCACTCTTCCCATATCTCACTTTTCTCCTTTTTTAATCATACCTAAGGACTCTACACTATCTAGTGGATTGTCCCTGGGTAGATCCCTCCGGTTCTGGCGGATCGTGGGAACTAATACCTAACCTCACCATCCTTATACCTCCATACATAAAGTAAAATGGTTGGTCTTTTGGTACAGTTCATTCTTCCTTGAAACCAATTGAAAAATCATTTGGAAAAACAATCAAGGTACTTGTGATACGAGATCAAAGCATTTTGTACCTTAATAGTTTTGATCATTTAGAAAACCTCCCCCTCAACATGTGCATATGATTTAGAAATTGTTTAGCACATGGAGGCAAGAGGACTTTGAAATATTTTCTTTGATCACTATTTTCATAGAAAAAGCCACTTGATTTTCTTGGTAAATTCTCCCCCTTAATATGTGCATAGGATATTTGAAAACATTTTATCACATAGAGGAAAGAGTTCTTTTGAAGCACATTCATGATCATAAAAGCCATTAAGAAACCATTTGCTCCCCCTCAATATGTGCTTCGAGATTCGAAAGCGTTTAGCACATATGAGAGAGCAGTATGCACACTTGAATCAAAACGATCACCTTTTCTCAAATTTCATTATTAAATCACAAATTCTCCCCCGATAAAAAATATCAAACCCTTTGAGATTTTGGATCCCAAGTGATTTAATAAGGTTTATAAAACATTGGAGAATATGTGGCCAGGTTTAAATACTCATCATGTTTTTGGATAAATCCTCCTCCTCAACATGTGCATCGTGTATTTGAAATCGTTTGGCACATGGAGGCAGGAGTGCCTTTAAAGGACTAAAACCGATTCCATTAAAACAGATTTGAGATTTAAATCACGATCTCTCCCCCGATCAAAAATTTCAAACCTTTTGAGATTTGTGATCCCAATTGATTTAAATCATTTAAAAGATTTTGAGGGAGGACGTGGCAAGATTTAATTTTGAAAAATGACAGATAAGGACCAATTTAAGACGTTAAAGATTGTTAGTGTCAGGTATGATTGTTTTAAGAGATCTTTAAGTAAAATAAAACAATTTCACAATCAAACAAGAACAGAAAAAATTTCATTTTGAAAGACCTTGATTCAAAAGAAAAATCATACCATTACATAACATTAAATCTTTAGATCACCACTTTATTTTTTACAATCCGTACTTTTATGAAGAAATATTGTTTGAAAATAATTTATTTTAAATCACTCTCTCCCTCAATCGATGACCGTAGTCGATGATTGAGTGACTTAAGTTTTGATAAAATGAAGTCCGGTGATTTTCAAAATTTAGTTCAATTAATTTTCAAAAACAATATTTTCCATTTTTCAAAGCAATTTATTCAAATTTTTCAAAATTGTTTAAAAAATGGTATCCTACACAAAGATACGTTAGGTGGTTGAGCTGCTTTTGTTGATGTTGCTGCTGTAGGGCTTGGAAGAAAATCCGTCTGCTAATGCAGTGAGACTTCTTACGTTGCATTTTAATGCCAACTGAGGTCAAATTAAGCTTCGTTTCTTCAGTCACTTAGAAGAAAACCATCTGCTGATGCAGTGAGACCTCTTACGTTGCATTTATGCCAACTTTTCATGGAAGTCAAATTAAGCTTCGTTTCTTCATTTGTCAACCCAAGATATAGTTACCCTTTCCTTTCGGCATCCAATCATCTTCAATTGTGGGATCCGGATCGGAAACATTCTTATATACCAATATACCTGCATACGTTAGTGAACACACATACAGATATATGGTGGTCGACATCACCCAAACAACAATCGACTAATAAAAGTCAATGCAACATGTCAATCAGATCATATAAATATATGGGAATAATGTGTTCATCAAACTATAATCATCTAATCCTAACAATCTTATCCTAGGCACCTAGTCCTTTAACATAGGTTAACATCATTTTCTATTAAGCATTTAGGATAATTAGATAATTCCGATAGATGATATAAATTTGAAAACATTCTCCCCCTCAATCAATGACTCATTTTCTGAAATCAAAAGCGCTGAAGTCATTGATTGAGTTTGCAAATTTTATAAAAACTCTGAAACTGATTGTTTTTTTAAGAAACTCATTTTCCACCATTAAGTAAAACAAATATTTTTCTGAAGAATTTTAGACGGAAAAATATTTGAGTAGGAACAGCAGTCCTTCGACATACTTTCCTCATAAGGTTTTTAGGATAAGTGCACGAAATTTTTGAAAATCGTTTAAGCGTACTTTCCTTTCTTAGAAGAGCGGGTTGCTATCAGAAATAATAGCAAGCCATAGTTTTAAGCACGGGTCACAGTCTGAATTAACTGCAAGCCATCATTTGAAGCCCGGGTTATAGTCTGAAATAACTGTAAGCCATATTTTGAGACATGTTTTGAAAAGAATATTTACACCTCCTGCTCGAACTTCATCTAAAGTCTCGTGCCATTTTTGAATGACATTTCTAAGACCGTAGATGTTATCGATACCAGAAGACATGTCTTGAGAAAACATATTTTTGGTATTTTTAAATTTTCTGATTTTTATGGGTTTTTGATGGTTTTATATTTTTCTATTTTCTTTTTGTTGGTTTTATATTTTTGTATTTTGCTTTTCTGAAAAATATATACAAAGATAGAATAGATGATATAGTTTAAGAAGATGATGATACGAGTACCGAGATAAGGATATCAAGCAGCGCGTCGTAGAAGATAGAATTCGTCATCTCTTAAACTTCCACCACCAAAGCTTCGAGGCTCGAATAGAAGATAGAACACGAGCCTTTGAGAAAGAGAGACTTTGGCAACTTCTCCCCAAACCGAAAATCCATTAGATGAGCAGATTCGAAGCTCTATTTCAAGCTTGCCTTAGCCAGGTGCTCAGAGAAGCACACCATTATCATAAATCCCGCTGCTCCATTTAAGAACGATAATCGAGGATCTCCATTCGAGGTTATATCATCAAGATAGATCAGCAAAGAATCATCCCACTCTTTAAATTTCTTCTCATATTTCATAACCACTAAAGTCTGCGCAATCCATTCCAAAAGGTGTCAAGAGAACACTTCCCCCAAGTAGTTGAATTGATGCAGTTAGCCTCTTTGTATAATACTCAAGAACTCTCCCGAATACACTTCATGAGGGGAATGAAAACACCTTCCCATGTTCACATTTTTCTTCCCTGATGAACATGTATGAAGCTCAAGAACCCGAAGTACACCAATATCCAAGAAATCTCCCGAATACACATCATGCCCGGAGAGAAAACACCTCCCCAATGTTTGTGGTAAACAATGGCTTTCTTCCCCGATGATCGTGTATGAAGCTCAAGGACCCGAAGTACACACATTCCCCAAATAGAGAACAACCGATAACATTGAAGAAGCAGGCTGAATCACTGATTATCTCTGTGGATGACAATCTCTGCGGATGTCAACTCCGGAATAAGTGATTATATCTCTGAATCACTGATTAAGCCCTCAAGTGAGACAGCAGAGCGCCTCCAATGTACACAATTCTCTCTCTCCTGATGATTGCGATAACATCGAGATCATCACACACCAGTGTACCTCTTATATCTTAAGAAGCTTTCTCTAACATCTCTTCCCCCACATAGTTGGAATAAGAACACTAAACGCTTTGATGAGTAAAACCTTGAGTTTCTCTGCGGTCATGACATTTGTTTTCCCGGGATAACTTCAATCACTTAGAAGTATTAAGTCCATCAAGTTTACTCGCCATGAGTCAAACCTTGAGTTTCTCTGCGGTAATAACATTTGTCTTCCGGGATATCTTCAATTACTTAGAAGTATTAAGTTCATCAAGTTTACTCGCGTTTTTTTGATACGTGTCTCCTTCCCCCTTGCTGGTTTTGACACTTCAGAATCAGCAACTCTTTGAAAGTCTAAATACTAGAAATCTTTTGAGAAGAACGCTTGAAGTCTTTGTGAGAATCAACATGCTGAATAATGTGAGCAAGTCTAATTGGGGATTAAATCAGACATTTCACCCTTCCCTAATTAGTGCTCTCCCTAAACCCGACACTTGCGAAAATATGAAGAAGTCTTTGGATAATCAAATGCGACTCGTCTTTAGTCTTCTAACATGCAGCAGAAAATATAGAACAGACTGTAGACTCGACCTTCTTCAAGATTGTGCAGTTGGGGAATAGATAGTTAACATCTTCAACTCACACCAAAAAGCATCCCACCAAAAATCATCCCAATTAACTTACATCTTGCAAATCCCCTTAAATAAAATCCCTCCCAATCAAACAAGAACAGAAAGATGTTCATCAAGGAAATCAGCAATCAGGCCACATCGTACACACGAAATGGTAACACCAAGCAAACAATCACATCAAACAAGAACAGAAGGTTGTTCGGAATCATCATGTTGATGTGCACGTGAAGCATTAACCGGAAGCACTTTGTCGTTAAACTCATATCAGCTTGTGAAGATGTCAACCAACGGCTCTAAGAAGAAAAACTCCATGTGAAGATGACCCGATAAGAAGAAGCTCGGTTCTTACATGAGTTTGGAGCCGTTTGACCATTTATTCTCATATAATCAATCAACCATGCAGTAAATTCACACTTTTTCTCCCCCTCAAGAGTTGCATATGGAGTTGCCATTCTTGATTGAATAAGTGAATATCTTAACCAAATGTAGTCTATTCACACTTCTCCCCCGCAATATTATCACATGATGTCTCCATCTTCATTATAGTTGAGCAAGTGGAATAAGAAAACAATCAACAGTAGCCCGGTTCACTTGATAATCAAAAGCACATGGAAAAAGCATGAAGCATGTTGATGAGAATGGTCATAATAGAGAAGATTTCTCTTCTTCAGAAGATAAAGCGCACTGACACGTACACTTTTCTTTTCTTTAGAGTACGAGGCATGAACTGATGTGTTCATACGTCATAATCTCTCTCTTTCCATCATCTAGCAGCAAACATGTAATCAACCCCATTATCATTCAAGAGGCTTTTTGTAGTGACGGTGATGGAGAAAACCCGATATAATGAATTTGACCACTGAAGTAAACTACCCGAACTCGTGACTTAAACTTGCACATATGTAACAAAGAGCGGTGGCGATTTCCATTAGCATCTCTAAGTACTCTCTATGTACTCTATACTCTTCAACCAACCAACCATCAAGCATAAGACGTACATTACCTCTTGAAAATCCACAATTGAATGTGACACTGAGCACTACAACATAACTCCTTAAAGTGATAGTTATTTTGTAGTGGTAAGAGCCCAATTCCCCCAAGTGGTAAAAGAAAAGGTAAAAGACACCCAACAATAACTAGATTTCCAAGTCTTCATTTTTGATAATAAGCTCGAACAAGGATCATGAAGAATCTTCATCCAACCATCCCCGATTCCTTCAGATACTAAGTACACGCGCCCGTGATATTTCACTTCAACCTCAAATAAATAATATCTTGAATGTTGCCGTTGTCACATCTTCTCGTTAAAAGCTCAAATCTAGCCTTCTTTGACATTTAAACGAACTTTGATAAATGTTTCATCCCGACCATGGTTAAATGCACATAACCCCGTAAAACCTTTTAATAACCAAACTGCCATGACAAATATCCAAACACACATCCAATTCATTAAGTACACCCGTTTATCCCTTCTTCGAAACAGAAAACGTAGCACCAGCATCAAATAAGATCCCGAAATACACTTTCCTTTCTCCAAGATGGTTCCATCAATACGGGATTTTACAATTCTATGGTTTAAACCGAGAAATAGTTGCTTTCGCGGAAATTTACAAAACCAAGAATAAACCGTAAGATAAATCCGGAAATGCACTTTACTATTACCAGGATGTTTCCATTGTCACGGGATTTTACAAGTCTCTGATTTAAACAGATAAATAGGTTCTTTCGCGGGATTTTACAAAATCAAGACAAAACCGTAAACAATGTCATCTTGAATGTGTAATGACAATTTAGGTTTCGGTGAATATCTGTTTTAGGGGAACATGTAGCGGTTCATCAATGGTCCATTATCCAACATCATCAACAATCCAATAAATACTTTGATAACACATCATTCACGCATTCTGTCGGCTATAGCAGTGATAACATGGAGAAGTGAACCCGATATGCCAAACTTGATCATGAAGTAAAATTCCCCAGAATTGTTACTTAAACTTGTACTAATCCTCGTGAACAAGAAACGGTGTACCCAATGTACAAAACCTCTTGACATTCTCAACTGAGTGAGACACCGAAGTGATAGCTACGTTGTGGGTTAAGTGAGAAAGAATCACAAACGCAACTAAATAGCCAAGTCTTTATCACCCTCTATAAACGCCCAAACAAGTCATCTTCGTGGAAGAGTAGAAAGAAAGAAGAAGAAATAAGTAAACACGCCCGGAAAACCTCACTTCCAATCCAAATAAGAAATACCGTCCAAGCAACCCGGTCGTCAACTTTGTTTAACCATTAATTCATGCCGTGAACTATTATTCTCTGTGAAAATGTATAAACCAAGGTATCAAACCTCATACCACATCAAATCACGTCATTAGATCTCATCATCATACCCAATCACATCAAATTCTCATCATCAAATAACTTCAACAAGTCTCATCAATCCAAATCTCATAAATCCGATCTTATGTTGAGAAGTCCATCTGACCGAAATCAATCTTCAATAGACCTTTTCTCAATTATTAAGCTCAAGCCGTGAATTTGTATCCTCCGTGAAAATTATCAATACCAAAAATATCACTCATCCAATAGTACAAAAATTGCATCCAAGACTTTGTAACACAAAAGTTGGATGACAAAAATTGTTTTACAACAATTTATCTCAACTGATAGAAACAAATGTATATTGTAACTCCATCCAACCCAGTTCACGAATTAAATACATCTCAAATCAGTAATTTCAACCATCAGCCCAAACTGTTAATAACTTTCGCAGCCCACTCCACATGAAATGAATACTCGGGCCCAAATAATTATCAAAGCTTTGAAGTTCAAATCCAATAACATGAAATCTGATCCAAGACCTATAACACTTCAAACAATTCCCATTCAGCCCATGCAAAGCCCACGAACAGTTGAAATAACCCTGATTATCGGATGTATAAAACATCACTTAGCACACTTCATACCCTAATAATACTCCTATCAAAACCCTAAATACTCTCTCAATATCTCCGCCTCTCAAACAACTCGCCACCCTTACTCAGTTAGCCAACCCTAATCTCTAAAAAAACTTTAATCCCATATCAAGAACAATTCGCTTCATATCCGGATGATATCACTTCAATAACACCTCCGCCCCCCTTTCATCTTCACGCATAATTACAAGAACACATAATCTTATCAAGCTACAGGGATGGCATGAGGGTATTGAATCGGTTAAGCCACAGGGATGGTTTTTCATAAAAGAATCGACCACAAGATATCATCACAAACCAAGGTTCACGGGTAGGTTATATTAATCCATCATTTGTTTTCATGTTAAGGTCATAAACGAACCAAGTAGAAGGTTATAACATAATTGTTATACACCTAATCTTATGTTCGGATAGTGAATTGAAGTTCATCTTCAACATAGATCGATGATGTATTTTCGTTTATCTCAAGAGTGGCCTTTGATGTCCCTTTAACAAAATGATAAACAAATCTGAGATCACAAACTTATCCATTTACTTGAGTAAGAGATAGATTATGAATCCTTTTACTTTAAACGAACGAATCAACAAAATAAATGAGTATACCATAATTGATATAACTCAATTTGATGTTCGAATAATTTTTAAATATTAAGGTCTATGATGTATTATTTCCTTTGTGTATAGATCCTTTAGATCGAAGTGTTTGATGAACCACACACACAAGGAATAGAACTGAGATCTTTGATGTAGGTGAGACATGCCTGATTGTTGTTTCTTTATCCTGGATCTGTGATGTATTTCATTTTGTGTATAGCTCGTGTTTTGTTATTGAGAAGAAAACATGGACTGATGATGGTTGTAGACATGAGGTCTTGATGTTTTAGGATATGGTTAATGTGGTCGTGGTCATTTCTTACTTCATCCTTTCTGTTGTGTCAAGTCGCTAGGTCAAAGTCTTTGAGTCAAGTCGCTAGCTTAAAATTGAGAGGAAGTCACTACTTGTTTTAACCCATACAAGTCGCTACAACTTATTCAAGAATAAGTCGCTAAGTCTAATTTTATCCAAGTCGCTAACATTATAACCCCAAGTCGCTACCTTTTATCCTTACAAAACGCTGTCAAGACAGCATCTCTTAAGATTCATTACAAGTCGCTACGACTTGTAAATACAAGTCGCAAGGCAGATTATTGACACAACTCACTACACTAAGTCGCTAAAAATGAGGTACAATGAATCTGGACAAATGGACAAGTCGCTATGAAGAATGACCACTATTTTCCGACCATGTTTTTCCGACCAAATTCAAACTAACCCAGAAAAATGCATAAAGACTGCATCTTTTTGACAAGTTTGACCACGAATATGACCAGTTGACCAAAAAAAACATAATAACCGTGTAACAGAAATTATGAAGGACTATTTGGACAACAAGTATTTTGACCAAAAAGGATGCACACAAGACATGTAATACTGTTTTACCAGAAAAATGTAAAAACATTTTCCAAACCAAAATAGTACAAAACCAGTTAACAACAACGAACCAAAGACCACAAACAACAACCATGGAGCGGACCACACAAATCAAAGATAACACAATAACCTGGCTCTGGTACCATTTGTAGGATCGATATATTTATTGTGTTTGATGATTCGGGTTGTCTTGGATGATCAAAATACATGTTAACCATTTTAGAGAGAGAAAGTAGAGAGAGGGAGTTTCTTGCTAGAGACTTGTAGCACAAATTGTGAAAGGTTAGATTGAAAGCTCCACCCCTTCCATGGATGGAAGGGGTATTTATAGTTATAGAATACACGACCTCCTATCGGCCTGTGGATCAGGCATACAGTGGGTAAAGACCCGTCCTTCCTCCACGGTGTTGCTCTAAACTAAATAACTAACTAATAAAACAGTAAATAACGATATGTCTACGAGCTAACTTATGCTAGATTATATTTGGGGTGACCGACTCTTCACTATGGAATTTCTAATTCCTAACATTTTTCAAGCCACTCGAGCTTGGCTTGAGCTCAAGATCGCTAGAGTCTAGTTTTTATGGAGCTCGAGCATCATAAGCGAGCTCTAAATATGTAACGAGTAGAGCTCGACCTAATATAGGCTCCATTCGAGTTTTTATCAAGTCTTTAGTAACACGTACACGTAAAAGGTGTTGTTATTAACGCACACCAACAATTAGAGTAATCTTTATGCACAAACATAATAATTTCTCCTTTTTCTATACTTTAGTAGCGCAATCTTAGTGTACTTTCACGAGGTTTCAGGTTTGAACCACTGAACATTTTAGGGGTGGTCATGGTAAAGGTTTAGAAAAGATTACGAGATACCCAAATTGATCACATGTGTTTAAGTTAAAGATTCGCATTATCAAAAACATATTATGCGTTTAACCATTTAAATCCTAGTTAGGGGGTGTTGAAAGTAACATCACTTGTCCAACTTATGAACCTTCAGGGTCTAATATGTAAATATTTTATGCCTAACATTATGTTTTGGTTATGTTTGTCATGTTTCTATTTCTCAGGGGTCCTTATGGAAACTTGAGGTGTATAAAAGATCTTGGGCATATTTAGGGTTTTATAACTTCATCTTCATACAAAATACTTCTCTGGTTTCTCTGAGTGAATATTGATCTTCTGGGTTTATATTTTAAGTTTAGTTTATGTACTAAGATATGCTTGATCTTGTTCATTGTCTTGTTTCAGTTTCTGGGTTTGTATTGGGTTCTAGTTTAGTGTGTGAGTATTTGTAGACATCACCTATTAAAGGGACTGTCATCTTTTGATCTTGTATTGTAGGCTTGATTCCGTGTTGGGTACAAGTCATCTGTGTATGTTGTTATAATAATAGTGAATGATCACCAAAGTGTGGTTGGTTGGGTAATTAAGAAGTTTTTGTTGTTGTTTTGATATCTTTTTAACATGGTATCAGAGCCAGGTTCTGATTGATTGAGTTCTTGATTGGGTTTCTGATTAACTAGGTTCTTGATCGATTGATTGATTGGGTTCTTGAATCTTTCGATTCTTGAGTCGAATCGTTGTTTGGTGATCTTAATTGAAATTTTAGGGTTTTTTCTTGAAACCCTACAATTTGGGGGTTTCTTGTGCAATTAAGAGGTTTTGGTTGCTGGTTATTGAAGGATTGACGGTTAATTGGTGGTTTCTTGGTCAATTGGTTTGAAACCCTAATTTGGAATTTGGGGGTTTCTTGTAAGATCTTGGGGTTTGTGGTTCTGGGTTCTTTCTTGGTCACTTGTTGTGGACCGTCTTCCGTACTGTGGTTATTGCTCGTAAGGTTCTCTTTTCTCTTCGGGTTAACTAGTATTGAGTCTAGTGAGCGTAAACGGGTTGGCTAACATCTTGATCCACCACCATTGAGTGGTGTGAATACCTGCTCTGGCCAATCACAGTTTGCTGACTGGGGCTAAGTTGACTCTGGGTGTGAGTTTTAGTTTCTTTAGTTATTTTCTTTTCTGTTTTGAGTCTAGGTCGCATGAGGATAGGTTTTGGGTTGTTTTGGAAGTTGTAATTGGTGATATTATTGGTAGTTGTTGGTTTATCTGGTTTATTTGTGGTTTGCTTGGTTATCTGCTTGTTTGCTGGTTGTTGTTTGTTGTTTCCTGGTTTATTTCTTTGTTTCTCTGTTGTTATTTCTGTTATCATGGCTATTATGATTAGTAGTTTAGATCAGAGTAATCCTCTGCATCTGCATCCTAATGATTCTAATTGTGCTTCTATTGTGACTATTAAGTTATCTGGGGTTGAGAATTATAGAATCTGGGCTAGTGCAATGAAATTAGCTATGCAAATTAAAAATAAGATGTGATTTCTTGATGGGTCTTGTCTTAGGTCTGCTTATGCTGCTAGTCCTCTTCTTGAGGCTCAGTGGGATAGGTGTAATGCTGTTGTTCTAAACTGGGTTCTGAGTTCTTTATCCCAAGATGTTTATCTTGGTCATGTGTTTTCTGATAATGCTTCTGTTGTTTGGAAAGACTTAAAGGATACCTATGATAGGATTGATAGGTTTGTGGTGTTTAATTTGCTTCAAAAAATAAATGGTTTTAAACAAGGTGGTCTGCCTGTTTGTGAATACTATCATAAATTGAATTCTCTTTGGAGAAAATTTGATATTCTTACTAAACTTCCAGACTGTGCTTGTGATGCTAGACAAGAGTTAATTGATCATGGAAAACTTTTAAAACTAATGCAGTTTCTTATGGGTCTTGATGACATCTATCAACCCATAAGAAGCACTATTCTAACTAGAGAAGCTCTTCCTAAGGTGAAAGATGCTTTTGTTATTGTTTCTAGGGAAGAATCACACGGAGGGATTCCTACCACTTCTGTGAAAACTGAGAAGGCTCAGGTGTCTACTTTTGTTTCTAAATCTGTGGATAATAAGAATACTACTTGGAAAAGAAGCACCGGTACTTGGAATAATAATTCTGGAAACAATAACAGGGGAAATTATGACAGTTTACTTTGTACTAATTGTGGTTTAAAAGGTCATACTGTTGATAGGTGTTTTGAGATCATTGGGTATCCTGCTGGATTCAAAAAGAATCCAAATCATAAACCTGTTTTTAATAAACCCAATGATCCCAAAAGTGCTAATGTGGTTAACAATGGTTTAAAAACTATTACTGGTACTCTGTCTTTCATTAATGAACAGGTTATGAAGTTAATGAATTTTTTGAATGAGAAACCTAATTCTGCTCATGCCAATATGGCAGTTAGTTCTTGTTCTTTCTTTAACTGCAGTGTTTTCTTTAATCAAAATTTTTATCAATTCTTCTGTGCTAATGTTAATTTGAATGGGGTTTGTGGAAACGTAGAGGGGGGGGGGGGTGAATACGTTACCGTTTAAAAACTTTAGATCTTTAGTATCAAATCATTTATGAAACTTGTTATAATATGAAAGTACCAATTTTTGTTTGTGACTAATATAAAACATAGTAAACCAAGTTGTCACACAATCATGAACACAAAACCACACACAAACAATAGTATAGTGCAAGTATAAAAGTAAAGAGATAAAGAAAGGAAAGTGCAAACCGAACACGAGGATTTATAGTGGTTCGGTCACGGATCTCCTTTCCGCCCTACTCCACTCCCCGAGTACCCAACTCGAGAGTTACTTCACTAAATCAACAAGCTCCCTTCTCGGCGGAGTAAACCTTACAATCGTCAAACACACTTTTTCCGGTACAAAGCTAAATACCGGGTTCTAGTTCGAGGTAGAACCAACCTAACGTCGCCTATACAATATTTCCGACACTAAGCTAGATGTCGAGTTCTTTTACAAGGGTACAACCACTCCCAATATGTTTTATGGCCCAACATAATAAACCTTGTGTTTTATGGCACAAACACATAAACCATCTAATCTAGTTTGGTGAAAGTGTTGTTATGATGCAATGATGTTTACACTAATGATCCATGACACAAATGTCTAATGGATATGAATAACTACTTCTAAATGAACTTCCATTGATAGGAAGCCTTCATGATGAAGATCACAAGTTCTCTAAACTTGTTGTGATAGATCTTCAGCTTGTGGTGAGTGGGGATGGCTAAATCTCAAACTTTCCTTGGTTGATCAAAGAGTATGCTTACAACAAAGATGAATGTTAGAAGCATTATGATCATGATCATTAGGGTGTTTAATGTATGTTATTACATTGTTAATGATTGATCTAAATGTATGCAAGAAGGTGGAGAAGATGTAATTTGAAGTGGTGAAGAAATGGGAAAACAATGGGCTTCTATTTATAGGCAAAAGTGCCGGGGCGTCCACGGACCAAGGATCCCTTTAAAGGGTTCCGTCCTTTATACAAATTGGTGCGTGGGTGCCGCCATAAAATCTAAAAATCTTTCTTCAAATCTTTCCAAGATATTACCAAATCTTACTAAGATCACATTTGATTTATTGAGTGTCAATCTAACCAAAATATTCAAGTGATCTTCCAAGGATTTCAAAGATGATGCATGACATGATGTAACATGTATTTCCATTTTAGATTAAAAAGTTTATCAAGGTAAACTTGTAAAATGTATTATGTAACTAGTTAATAAAATGTCTAGTTACCTTTTGTAAAAGAGTGCTTGTCAAAATAAAATATATTTTGTCAAGTGTAAGTAAACTTTAGTATTTGTATGAAATACTTGTGAATGCAAAATGTAAAATGAGGTTCGAAATAGAATGGTTAACCTATTAAAATACTTAGTGACTCTAAGCGTATTTTAAACATTCTAAATGATTTGTTAATGGGTTTGATCATAATGCCACATAACAAACATGTACGAACCTGTGTTGTAACATATGAGGACTTGAGACATCGAGAGGTGTTGAATGTATGTTGAGACAAAGTGTGATTACAAGTAACTTGTACATTTTACGTTATGTATTACAAGTTACATGTTTGTCATCAATCAAAACAAACGAGGCTGTATAGATTAAATATCGTAATATTTGCACTAACAATCTCCCCTTTTTGATGATGACAAATATATGTAAGCGTAATAGAAAGTAAAATGTAAAAGGTTACTTGTATCCTTACTACCTTTACATTACCTTCTCCGTTTACACTCTTCTCCCCTTTTGTCGAAACAAAAAGGGCGTGTCCTTGGAGTTTAACTTTATTTCTCCCAAAAGGCTGAGCTTGCATCATCCTAGTGAAGTTAAACCGTCCACTTCAATCCGTCCCTTGTTTGGTAGTGGATCCATGGATCAAATAAAGAGGCTTAACCTACATCAAGGTTAGTTTTATGCAACAAAATTATGAGAAATATATGAAAAAGAAAAATGCATAGCAATGTTAGCCTATTTTCTCCACTTTTATCGAAGCACAAATGCTTGTTGAAAAGTGAGAATGATGATAAATCGTGCATGCTCCCCAATGACGGTTGCTCCCCTTGTTTGAGTCGAGGGTATGAAAAAAACCTACAAAAAATATTAGTGCAAAACTATATTCGTCATTGGACGAGTAAGTGATATACAACAAAGTGTGTATAAGATGCCTTTAGTAAATTCTTGAGCTCCCTTGCTCTAGGGTCAAGATGAACCTTCAAAATAAATATTAGTATAATAGAAGCTTTGTCTTTAGACAAATATGTCATATACAACCAAGTGTATAGGCGATGCAATATGAGTGCTTAAAGGATATTCCTCCTTGTTCTAGGATGTCAAGAAGCACCTAAAATAAGAAAAATAATTGATGCAAACTTCATCCTTAGATGAGTAAATTATATACAATCGAGTGTATATGATGATGAACCTACAATGAAAAACATTAGTGCAATATATTTCATCTTTTTCACAAAGAAAAATAAGATGTATATATGTGATAAATGATATAATCAAAGATCTCATGAAGTGTAGTCTCCTAATTACAATCATAAGAAAAGTGAGAATATAATATGATAAAAGCCTACAAAATAATTCCTAGAAAGAAGATATGAAGTCTTCCACCGGGTGTGCCACTAGTGGTGCTAGTGTTGGTGTCGGTTTACTAGTAGGATTCATGTGGTGATGGTAGATGACTTGACATTTACAAAAGCAAGTTTTCGCTAATCCATGGTGGTGATGATTAGTGAAAGTGGTGATGGAAGGTGGTGGTGATTAGGTAGGAAGCTATTAAGGAGTTAGAAACTCGTATGTATAGCAAATATAAAAATATGGACTCATGCAATCCTTTCGTCGTGTCAAGTGACCAAAGTTAAGAGGAAAAAAAATGTGAATGGACATTGCATTTCAATGATGCATAAGGGTTATGATTTGAATGATTTATTGATGCTAGCAAGTTCTCATATGCTTCAACCCAAGAGTAATCAATAATGCATTCTATCTAAGAATATTATAATGAAGATACCAAAAGATATAAAAGTGATGAAGATAAATTCGTTCATTGATTGACACGAATTATAAAATGACCTATTCTAGGTGACAATGGGAAAGGTAGTATTAGCATGGTTTTGACCGACATGGATGATTATCACTTTGAAAAGAAGTGAAGACAATATGGAAAATACTAATAATGAGTACCTATATGAGGATGAGAATGACATCATATGAGTGAGAGTTGGATGGACCAACGTGTTGGAGATGGCTGTTTTGATTAATATATCGTTTGCAAGGACATGCATGATAGCGAGAAAAGGATAAGATCCTATGATGGTGTTCTAGATAGTGAAGTTGTAAGGTGCTAGTTTAAGGAAAATCCTATATGTGGAGATGAAGACGTTTTGTAAAAACACATGATGCGTTTTTCACTTGATGAGGTATTGGTGCGGAAAAGGTTGAACTAGTTGTGGTTTCATGAACCGGTTTTAGCTAAGTGGTGTTTACCTATGTGTTGGTATTGTAGAGTCTAAGAGACATAAAATTTGACAAAAGACAATTATGTGAATGAATTTCTCTCCCCCTTAATTGGTGGACATCCAACATAATGTGTAATGTATCAAATAAGGAATGACAACAAAGTGTTTAGGAGGTTATTAGGGTTAACGAAAGAGGTGAGCTTAGTGATGTTTTTTGGATGATGGTTAGCATACAATGAACTTCATCCTTAAAGTCACGTACCTCTTCTCGATTAATACGAGATGATCGTATGATGAGGCATGTGGTTTCCTAATAGGAAGTGAAGAGGATTAGAGTATTGTTATAACTAAATAATGATGGAGATGATTTTTGGAAAGCGGAAGCAAAAATGAGATTTGGAAAGAGGTCGGTTGAAAGACCAAAATGCAAAGCCAACCCTCTAGAACTTAATTCTATATGCTTTTAAACTATATGCAAGTGTAGGGGTCCCATAAAGCATAGTACTAATCTACGTAGCAATAAAGGGGATTATGCAAAATGAGCATATAAAAGTTAGAACCAAGTGAGATAACAAATAATTTGTTATCAACCTACAAAACAAATTTGTTAGTGACAAAAGATGTTAACATGATAGAAATCAAATGATAACATATTATATAAGCAAAAACAACACATTGCACTTAGTAGACAAGAAATCACCACACAAGATAGCATCAAAACAATCATATTATGCAAGAATACGACTTTATTCAAGACATTTCATTATGAGATTGTTTTGTCGTTAGACTTAGACACTTAAGCATACTTGGATATACAAAAATCTATGTGATTAATTTGTAAGATAAAAAGGCTTCTAAAAGTTTGTCATACCAAAAGCATTTTGACAGATTATATGTGCACACGTAGCAAACAAATAGTGTGACAAGAAGCAAAAGAAACAAGATGAAAGATTCATGCAAGCCATGTTTAAGACATAACAATTTGGAGCATGTATCATTTGGATCGTGCTACACATAGATATAATGAATGCCAACTAATAGCTTTCAAACACAAATATATCATATCAAAATTATCATGTATCAAAATGACATATTATGAGTTCATAAGTAACATGTTAATCATGCTAAAAATAATTCAAAAGTAAGTATCATGCAAATAAAGTTTAGGTTTAAACGTTTAGTAGCATGAAACAAGAATACAACCATTATAAAGATAAAACCGTACCAAGGTTTACACATTTGACTAGTTATCAAACACTAAGATAATGTCAAATCAACTTATCGTATCAAACAAGAACATGTAATCAACACATGTAAGTGCAATGCAAGTGGTTTTACTAAGGTTTATACATTTGACTAGTTATCAAACACTAAGATAATGTCAAATCAACTTATCGTATCAAACAAGAACATGTAATCAACACATGTAAGTGCAATGCAAGTGGTTTTAAAAGAAAAGTCATATATACTACTTGTTTGATTAGTATTCCTAAGGCGAGGCAAACTATCAATGTTTTAACACTTACTTTAGGCAAGTATAGGAATACAGATTTTTCAAGTTGGAGAATGAATATGAGACTATTACTAGCGGTGCTCAATTAAGGCTAAACACGACCATTTTTACGGGTGATTCCACATACCCAACTTCTCTCCAGGAAGCAATTCAACCGTTAGGTCAAATTGAGTTTCTAGTGCAATAGGTTCTCCAGTAGTCATTCTCATGTTAGAAAGATGGGAACTCCTACTTTTGCATATTAAAGTGCATAAAAGATGATAGTTTACCAATACTTAGCTTAATGTGACTTAACTAATATGCAATATAACTAAAGTGATGAAGACGTCATGTTATACACATGAATTTTAACAATGGTGTGTTTGAATCTTATGTTTAGAATCTAAAGTTGTTCAAATTACACAGCTAATTGTATGATCTAATGGATGACATCTTTTATGTTGAGTTGAAATGTGTACTTTAAATGTTAGTTGATCATCTAAGACTAGAGAATGGAATATGTTAAACTAAGAACGTTCTCAAGAGAGCTCTTTGGAATATTATTTAACAAGAGTCTAAGTGAGGTTACCAACTTCAATAGATCTTGTGTATGCTCTAAAGATGTGTAGTTTTAACCTTGGATGTGCACTCGGTTTGAGCAAGGTTAGGTTATGATATACGCTTGAAAGGAAATAGATACAAATAGTATCTTTCAACAAATGAGATTATCCCATGGGATAAAGTTATCATGCTTATGAAAACAAGTATGACAAGATGAATTGGATATGCTAGTTCATAGAACTTGTAGATGTTTGTTTCAAGATCATTTAGCCAATGAGGTGTAATGAAATCTCTTGTAACACAACTATTTATGTCGCAAGAGTGATGCATAGGATATACAATATCCTTTTAACAAAATGAAAGCTTAAAGCATGAATCTTAGTCATAATGTTCTTCAAAACATCATGTTTTCCTAAATGAAGATATGAAGCCAAAGTGTTTGAATCGGATAGTCCCATCTAAATAAACTTGGTCTCAAGATTATATTCACTAGATGATGACAAGAGGAATTCACTCGAGTTTCTTATGTATACTTCTCAAGAGTCATTGTTGCTTGGGGTGTATGATGTTGGCTTTGAGATTGCATTTTAACATATGTTGTTAAAATGTTGATTTGAGGTTTAACGAAATTTATGCAGAAGTTTAACGACAAATTATTACTAATATTTTGATAATTTGTGAAGGTAGTACTACTTATACCTAGTGGAAATTGACAACAATTACCAAGAGCACCATGCTTATTTGATAGTTGAGGTTCTAGCCATAATGAATTATCTAAGTCCTTATATGTGGGAAAGAATGTTTGAGTTTGTTCAAACGTGCATTTGATTCAGTACAAGTGTTGGACACAAGGGCTTTTTGAGCAATACACTTTAAAGAATTCAAATGATGGTAAGGATGGTGGATTGGTTGATCTAGGTGGTAGGTTTTCTAGTGTGTCTAAAAAAAGGATGTGGTGATGTAGGGGTTTGTTGTGCTATGGGAATACTTAGGTTGATTGTCCATAGATGTTGAACATAAAAAGTACGGATACTAATTCTTATGGTTCATTGGTTGCTACAACTAGTGGGTGAAGTGCTTGAAGCTTTGGTTATGTCTATGAAGCTTAGGGGTTGAGGTATAGGTTCACCTTGAAAGGGCACGTTTGATTTAAAGGATGCTCTTGGAAGTTCATGAGCAATAAGCTTAATGGTGCCAAAAGATGGAAGAGGGATAGTAGGTGTCAAAGAGGGATAAGTGGCACAATGGGTTGTTTGTTTTGGATAAGTGTTTCAACATGTGTTGTTAAAATACTTGGGTGTTGATTTTTCGGATATGACTTTTAATGACTACAATCGTAAGTCGCATATACTTGAATATTTCGGATGAAATACTTAAGTTGTCAATCCTAATTTGTTGAGATTATAAAGCTTAGATTGAACTCAAGGATAACAAGACTTGATAGTATGTCTTTAACATACATGTGAGTTATGACTCTATGTAAATACTTATCATCTTGAAGGATGACACATTATTTTCATGTTTAACCAAGTGAGGCAATACATGTAGATTCAAAACAATATCTATAGTCATATGATAGATTTGTGTATGATATCTTTGCAAATAATGAGTCCAGATTTGTTAGTCTTAGTAAGTCATCTAAGTCATCAAAGCGGGTGAGGAGATGTTGGTGGTGTTTGCACAAAGTACAAGTTTTGGAGACTTTGGTAGTGAAGGTGTTTTGGATGATGGTGGGTGATTTTGGTGGTGGAGTTGGAGTACTTAAGTTTAGAAAGTTCACATCTTGAATGGGTGATGAGATGTTGAGAGGTAACGAGTCGAGGATGAAGAGTTCAAGTTAATGAAGCAACAAGATCGAATGCTAATCCTAGTGGTTTTCTTAAGTGAATTATTTGAGGTTGAGGATTTAGTCATTTTGACTTTGCTTTGAGAAATGCTAAGCTTAAGGAAAAGTAACAGTGAAGGTGTGAAAATGACCATCCTGAATGTGTCGATTTATGGAACTAAGGATTCATGCACTTGATGTTAATTCATACAAAGATAGTAGTTTCTAATGAGATGGAAGTGTCTAAGATCATGTCAAACATCCTAAGTTAATTCATTGAGGATGTGTTGAGTGAGGTATGAAAGATATGCATTAACAACTATCCTAGAAACAAAATTTGGTAAATTAGATTGCGAGATTTAGTAAAATTAAACAACTTACCTATAGAATCCACGGCACCAATTTTTTACAGGTAGGAACCCTTAATTTGGTGCCGCTTGGTCCGCCTGTACGAGCGGCGGTACCAAAATGCATAACGAGCGGTACCAAATTTTGGTGCCTTCTAATCCGTGGACACCGAAAACTTCACAGACCCATTTTTAGGTGTCGGGGAGTTTTCAAACACGAATTTTGCTTAAAACATGTGACATTAATCATTTCTAGTTAGGAAAAGTCAATAACACATATACAAACATAGTGGAGCATAGACTTTGACCAAGGGCTAACGATTTTCACATATAAGTGAAAATGGGTAAAATTGATAACACCCGTGTGTTATCCCCTGCATGAACCGGTTAGCATACATCAATGTTTTAAGTTAGTTTATCATCCTAGCGAAAACACATAAATTACATCATACAACATTGTTTTTGTCCTTGTACCAAACACTCTCTTAAAACCTTCATTTTTCAAAGTACTTGACTAATTTACTTAGTACTTATTGCTAAGTGAGTTATGACATTTCATAAGTTATGCGAGATGTTAGTATAACCTATGCAAATGAAGTGATCTAATTCTACTAGCGATGGTAAAACAATTTTCCAACTTAGTGCACAAAATCTATCAAATAACCTATTGTGCATAAACAAGAAATCGTCAAACAAGCGAATAAATAACATGGCAAGATTGACACTTATATTATGCAAACAAACAAGTGTAAACAACAATTTGAAAAGTAAGCAAGCAACATATATGCAAACAACATAAACAAGTGGTCATTTAGCATAGCATAACAAGAAAGACACTTTTAGTCATTTTAGTTTAAATATGACGATGTATACCAAGCTTGATTAGTTTCCTTTAAACATATTACCAAATTATTTAGTTTCAAAGGAAGTTGTATCAAAGTTCTAAGAATACCAACTTAAATTGCTTGATTCAAAAATTTGAGTTTTTATGTTAAAGCGAAACTCAATATTTTAGACATACTGTAGTATTTGGTATATTTCACTTATTTAAAATTAGACTCAGGCCATGAGAGTATTTTTAAATGAAAGTAGACTCAATTCCCTTTAAAATGATAGGTGGCTCGACTCGGGACTTACGGTTAATTAGTTATGATTTTTTGAAGTTGCCCAGCGCATCTTGTACACACGGATTCCACGGAACCAAATAAAGGGATCCGCCCTTTATAAGATTTGGTGTCGTGGTCCTCTGAGGCAATTCACCAAAACTAGTATTTGACATAGAGAAAACGTGTGTGACTTACTAGATTTCATAGTAAACATATAATACACATATTTAACAACATATCTACTTATGTAACTTATCTTAAACATTTACGGAGGTGATTTTTCAACTAAATTTATAGTTATCCCAAACACTCCTTTAAAATCATATTTCTTCGTAAATTTTCTATAAGCACACAATACAATACTTACTAGTTCTTTCAACAAACTTTTTATTTTATTTTTCAAGAAAACCTTCAAGCTTGTATACAAAGTTACATTTAACAACAAAATTTCTAAGTATAACAAGCAAAACATTTTCATATTATTTTTAAGCTTCAATGGTAATTTGATACATGGATCGTACTCTATTTTAAAACCATTTGTTTTGAAAATAAGAGCTACATGGCTCTGATACCAATTGTGGAAACGTGGGGGTGAATACGTTACCGTTTAAAAACTTTAGATCTTTAGTATCAAATCATTTATGAAACTTGTTATAATATGAAAGTACCAATTATTGTTTGTGACTAATATAAAACATAGTAAACCAAGTTGTCACACAATCATGAACACAAAACCACATCACAAACAATAGTATAGTGCAAGTATAAAAGTAAAGAGATAAAGAAAGGAAAGTGCAAACCGAACACGAGGATTTATAGTGGTTCGGTCACGGATCTCCTTTCCGCCCTACTCCACTCCCCCAGTACCCAACTCGAGAGTTACTTCACTAAATCAACAAGCTCCCTTCTCGTCGGAGAAAACCTTACAATCGTTAAACACACTTTTTCGGTACAAAGCTAAATACCGGGTTCTAGTTCGAGGTAGAACCAACCTAACGTCGCCTATACAATATTTCCGACACTAAGCTAGATGTCGAGTTCTTTTACAAGGGTACAACCACTCCCAATATGTTTTATGGCCCAACATAATAAACCTTGTGTTTTATGGCACAAACACATAAACCATCTAATCTAGTTTGGTGAAAGTGTTGTTATGATGCAATGATGTTTACACTAATGATCCATGACACAAATGTCTAATGGATATGAATAACTACTTCTAAATGAACTTCCATTGATAGGAAGCCTTCATGATGAAGATCACAAGTTCTCTAAACTTGTTGTGATAGATCTTCAGCTTGTGGTGAGTGGGGATGGCTAAATCTCCAAACTTTCCTTGGTTGATCAAAGAGTATGCTTACAACAAAGATGAATGTTAGAAGCATTATGATCATGATCATTAGGGTGTTTAATGTATGTTATTACATTGTTAATGATTGATCTAAATGTATGCAAGAAGGTGGAGAAGATGTAATTTGAAGTGGTGAAGAAATGGGAAAACAATGGGCTTCTATTTATAGCAAAAGTGCTCGGGGGCGTCCACGGACCAAGGATCCCTTTAAAGGGTTCCGTTCTTTATACAAATTGGTGCCGTGGGTGCACGCCATAAAATCTAAAAATCTTTCTTCAAATCTTTCCAAGATATTACCAAATCTTACTAAGATCACATTTGATTTATTGAGTGTCAATCTAACCAAAATATTCAAGTGATCTTCCAAGGATTTCAAAGATGATGCATGACATGATGTAACATGTATTTCCATTTTTAGATTAAAAAGTTTATCAAGGTAAACTTGTAAAATGTATTATGTAACTAGTTAATAAAATGTCTAGTTACCTTTTGTAAAAAAGTGCTTGTCAAAATAAAATATATTTTGTCAAGTGTAAGTAAACTTTAGTATTTGTATGAAATACTTGTAAATGCAAAATGTAAAATGAGGTTCGAAATAGAATGGTTAACCTATTAAAATACTTAGTGACTCTAAGCGTATTTTAAACATTCTAAATGATTTGTTAATGGGTTTGATCATAATGCCACATAACAAACATGTACGAACCTGTGTTGTAACATATGAGGACTTGAGTCATCGAGAGGTGTTGAATGTATGTTGAGACAAAGTGTGATTACAAGTAACTTGTACATTTTACGTTATGTATTACAAGTTACATGTTTGTCATCAATCAAAACAAACGAGACTGTATAGATTAAATATCGTAATATTTGCACTAACAGGGTTAATTACCATTTGGGTTGGATTATTGACTCTGGGGCTAACAACATCTAACTAATAACTCTAAAGATATGTTTAATCTGGTTGATATTTCTGAATTAAAGTTAACTATTGGTCATCCTAATGGCACTTTGGCTAAAATTACTCATGTGGGTAATCCGAGGCTTAATAAAGATGTGGTTTTGTTTGATGTTCTTGTTGTGCCTGAGTATTGTGTTAGCCTGCTGTCTGTTAATAAATTGATTAAAGATAGTAAGCTAAGTGTTGGGTTTGATGAAACTACTTATATTGAGATTTGAAAAAGCGAAAGTCTTTGAGGGGTGATAGTGAGTTTGGTGGTCTTTATTTGTTCGATAAAGTTACATAGCATGTGCTAGTGTTGTTAAAAGTGAGTTTTTTGTTTGTTTTGTTTCTAAAGAAATTTGGCACAATAAGCTTGGTCACCCTGCTAATCATGTTTTAAAGTTACTTAAGGTCCTCTTAAAGCTGACTAATGTTGATCATAATGGACCTTGTGAAGTTTGTCACAAGGCTAAACAGACAATAGATTCTTTTTCTATAAGTGAGCATAAATCTAAAGTTTTTGGAGATTTAATTCATCTTGATGTATGGGGGCCTTATAAAATTGTTAGCAGGGAAGGCTATAGATATTTTTTTGGATGTTGTTGATGATTCTGATAGAGTCTGTTTGGGTATATTTGCTTAAGAGGAAGATGAGGTTTTGACATGTTTGTCGATTTTATAATATGGTTTTAAACTTCAGTTTGATAAGAAAATTAAGGTTATTAGATCGATAATGGTACGAGTTTATAAATAATAAAATGAATGATTTGGTTACCACTATGGGTATTATTCATCAAACCTCTGTAGCTTATACCCCTTAGCAAAATGGGATTGCTGAGAGGAAACATAGACATATGCTTAATGTTGCCAGAAGTCTTATGTTTCAGGGGGGATTCCTCTTGTGTTTTGGTGCGAGTGTATTTTAACGCTACTTACGATTAACGAGGTTACCTTCCTCTGATCGAATGGAAATCTCCTTTTGTATGATATATGGTAGGGAACCTAGTCTTGTCCATCTTAGGAGTTTTGGTTGTTTGTGTTTTGCCACCATTTTAAAAGAAACAGATAAATTTTTAATTGGATATGCCAGTGGTAAAAAAGCTTATAAATTGTTAAGTCTTGAAAATAGGTCTATCTTGTACTCAAGAGATGTGAAGTTTTATGAAGTTGTTTTCCCTTTAAAATGGGTCAAAATAGTTCTATTTCTGAGACTAATTCTGATATTACCAGTTTGAATTTCTTTGATTCTTTTGAGTCTAAAATAACAACTAAAACTTTCACTACCTATGATGAAAATTCAAATAGTTTTTTGCCCCATCCTAAAAATACAACATCTTGTTTTGGTAGAGAAGGTAGTGTACATCAACCAGATATTGTAGGTAGCTCTAGTGAGTCCGGTTGTGAAGAACATATACCACAATCAATTCACGGAGTTGGTTTTCGGTCACGGAAATGATGGCTTACACTGCAACTCCCTTAGGTGATCAAAATAATTAGAGAGAAATGTTTTTCAAAATCAAAACGAGGTTCCTGTTTTTCAAAATGTTCCTGTTCAGATGGAAGAAGGTAGTAGTAGGAGGTCTAATAGAGTTTCTAAATTGCCTGCTAAGTTGAATGAATATGTGCTTGATAGCAAGGTTAAATATGGCTTACATAGATATGCTAATCATGATGTGCTTACTATTGAGAATTATTTCTTTGTTTCTAATTTGAATAAGTCTGGTGAACCTTCTTCTTATAAAGAAGCTTCCACTAATATTAATTCGATAAATGCTATGACTGAGGAAATGAATGCTTTATATGAGAATGATACTTGGGAAATTGTTGAGCTTCCTTGTGGTAGGAAAGCTATTGGGTCTAAATGGGTCTTTAAAATTAAATATCAGTCTTCTGGTGAGGTTGATAGGCATAAGGCTAGATTAGTATCCAAAGGATATGGTCAGAAGGAGGGTATTGATTATGAAGAAACTTTTAGTCATGTTGTTAAGATAGATCTTGTTAGGTGCACGATAAGTCCGGTTGTTCAAATGGATTGGAAAAAATTTCAATTAGATGTTAACAATGCTTTTCTGCGTGGTGATTTAAATGAGGAGGTTTATATGTTACCTCCTCAAGGGTTTTTTAAAGAAGGAGACAATAAGGTTTGTCTATTAAAAAAGTCTTTATATGGCTTGAAACAGGCTTCTAGACAGTGGAATCATAAACTGACTGAGGCCTTGTTTGAAGCAGGTTTGAACAATCTAAAAATGATTATTCTTTGTTTGTTAAAACAAAAGGTGAAACTGTTTTGTTTTTGCTTGTGTATGTTGATGACTTGGTTATTACAGGCATAGTGAAACAGATATTGAAAATTTTAAAAGTTTTTTGAAAAATAAGTTTAAGATTAAAGATTTAGGAGAATTAAAATATATTCTGGATATTGAAGTTCTAAAAACTAAAGAGGGTTAGTGTCTAAATCAAAGGAAATATTGTTTGGAATTGCTTCATGAATTTGGTGCTCATAAGGAGTCATATGGTGATAAATACTTGAAAAATATTACAAGTTATCAAAAACTTGTTGGAAAACTGATTTACTTGACTATGACTAGACATGATATTGCCTATTATGTTCATTGTTTGAGCCAACATATGCATGCTCCCTTACAATCTCATTTTGTTTAAGAGTGCTTAAATATTTGAAATTGGCTCCTGGTAGTGGTATTGGGTTTAGTAAGGGTCAAGGTGGGTTTAAAGTTGTTGCTTATTCTGACTGGGCAAAGTGTCCTATTACTAGAAGGTCAGCTTCTGGATATTGTGTGTTTGTGAATGAGAATTTGGTTTCTTGGAAGAGCAAGAAGCATGCTACATTGTCTAGGTCTTCAGCTGAGGCTGAATACAGAGCAATGGCATCTGCTACTTGTGAGATTATGTGGATTGTTAAGATCTTGAAGGATCTTGGTGTGAGTGACTCTTTGTTACTGTTGAGTTGTCTTTGTGATAATAAGTCTGCTATTCAAATAGCTGCTAATCCAGTTTTACATGAAAAGACTAAACACTTTGACATTGATGTGCATTTGGTTAGAGAAAAGGTTGCTAATGGATTGATCAAAACTGTTAAGGTTGACTCTAAAAGTCAAATTGCTGATGTTTTGACCAAAGCTCTTGGTTCTGTGCAGCATGGTTCTATGGTTAAGAAGTTGGGCATGATTAATCTTTATGCAGGTTCATCAGTTTGAGAGGGGGTGTTGAAAGTAACATCACTTGTCCAACTTATGAACCTTCAGGGTCTAATATGTAAATGTGTTATGCCTAACATTATGTTTTGGTTCTGTTTGTCATGTTTCTATTTCTCAGGGGTCCTTATGGAAACTTGAGGTGTATAAAAGATCTTGGACGGATTTAGGGTTTTATAACTTCATCTTCATACAAAAATACTTCTCTGGTTTCTCTGAGTGAATATTGATCTTCTGGGTTTATAGTTTAAGTTTGGTTTATGTATCAAGATCTGCTTGATCTTGTTCATTGTCTTGTTTCAGTTTCTAGGTTTGTATTGGGTTCTGGTTTAGTGTGTGAGTATTTGTAGACACCACCTATTATAGGGACTGTCATCTTTTGATCTTGTATTGTAGGCTTGAATCCGTGTTGGGTACAAGTCATCTGTGTATATTGTTATAATAATAGTGAATGATCACCAAGGGGTTGTTGGTTGGGTGATTAAGAAGTTGTTGTTGTTTTGATATCATTTTAACAGGGGGTGTTTACTAAATTAAGTGGTTTGGCTAATGTCTATATTAGTCACTTATTTAGCTTGTTAAAAGAAGAGCTAAGCTTGTGTGGGTCTCCCAAATCAGAGGAATTTTTGGCCCACATTCCTTCCCTATTATGTGAAAAGTAAATGCCCTTTTAGTGTTGTTACTATTCGTAAGACTTATTCGGGTCGGGTTAATTAGATTTTAGAGAAGAAATACCTCACCCGTACCTAATTAATCAATATCAATACTACTAATAAAGCATTTTGACATTTCTCTCATATTTAAATTTTAAGGCTTCCTAAAATATATTTTAAGTAAATATAAGTCAGAAAACATTATTTATAAGTATGTAAAGCACAAATCAAACTATAAAAACACTATTTTTTTACATACAATTAATACATAATTGAAATCACATCTACATCAATATATATAATTATCTAAGCACAATGTACAAATACAATATTTTTAAGCAAATACAAATAAAAAACATAACTTACAAATATTTAAGGCTGGTCCCAATCGTTTGGGTAACATCGGTCGGTCACCACCTTTGACCGATGTCAACATCAGTTATTCCGATTGTGGTGGATCGGTTACATCATCGGTCGAGTAGAAAAAACGTGTATATCGGTTCAAATCTCGACCGACATTTTACACACTAAAATATGTCCCACTTGATATTTAATAAAAAAAAAACTTGGTGTTATTTGGTAGATGTCAGTGGTTTGGAGAGAAAGTGATGTGGAGTAAATGCTTGAGTGGCGATTTGGCCAAGCATGAAATAAAACTAAAAAAATATTATTCAACACATACAATTAATACACAATTTAATTCACACATTTATCAAAATATACAATTATTTAACAACAATGTACAATCTAATTAAGCTTTCAAAATATAAATCTAAAATCCATCAGCCCAAAACAAAATAACATTTATTCGCCGAAAAATTTAGTTACAACTGCATCGCATAATTACCCTCCTAGTCATATCCTTATATGTGTTCAGATTATTCGTGTTTCGGGTTATTTGGGTACAGATTAACTGACAGGAGGACTCAAGGTTAACCCGAATAAGCCCTGCTATAACATAATTTAATTAAAAAGAAATGTCGATAATTTTTCAAAGAAATAAATAGAAATTTTACCCGACCAGAGATTCACGGCCAAATGGTTTTATTCTAGAAAGGTCATTCATAACTCATTTCATGTCGACCAATCTTGACTCCCAAAAACTCAACAAAGTACAACCATCCATGCACCTCGTACAACCCAAACAACACCAAGTCAACTTTCATTGACCAACATTCCCCAATAAACACCCAAAAAGAACACATCCCATTTTCATAGATCCAATCGATCACAACCTTTTTTTTCCAATGGCTTTCAACTTATCAACGATGGCATCTGATTTATTACTCCAAGCACTTTTCATTTCAACAATGATATTCATGTTATTATGGATGCTCGACATCCCACAACAATTTTACTACAAACTTAGATATAGAGACAAATCTATTTACGCGGCCAAGCGTCACTTCGTGATAGGAGCCGAGCTCCTATCCAAGTCACGCTTGGCCAAAACCCGCGTGGAGGCCGTAGGCTTAGCAAAGTCCGCGGCAGACCACGCGGATAAATCCATAGCGATAGATCCAAAAGACGCGGCCGCGCATATTTTAAAAGCGCTCGCGTATGATTCGCAAGGGTTTACGACTTCTGCGGTCGAGGCGATGGATGTGGCTTTGTCGCCTTTGGCTGTTAAGTCGTTGAGTGATGGTGAGAAGAGTGACGCCTTGTGTAAGAGGGCGGAGATTAGGGTTAAAGGGAGTGGGGGTGTTGACGGGGCGGTTGCGGATTTGGTGGAGGCGGTGAGATTGAAAGGGGATAATGCCGTGGCGTTGAAGCTGTTGGGGGAGTGTTATGAAAAGAAGGAGATGAAGGATGAGGCGGGGAAGGCGTATAAGAGATGGGTTGAGGTCGAGCCAGAGTCTGCTAGGGCTCAAGCGGCGCTGGAGCGCTTAGGTTGAGTCATAGTCTACCCTGGCTCGATGGAATAAATTTTGTAACATGTGTTAGTGTTGCATTTGTTAGAAAATGCTTAGACTTGATGATGTTTAAGGTCGAGCCATAGTTTTGGTTTTAGCTCAAGCCGTGTTGGTGCGCTTGGGTTTGGAATTACTTGGTTGTAACAGGAAAGAGGGAATAAGTTTTCTAACTGTGATATTGTAATTGTATTTGGTTAAATACGATACGGATTAATATGTTGATTCAACCTACTTAATTGTGTGCACTGTCGATTAATTTGCTTCTCTAGGAAACTTGAAGACTTTTTTGTTCTTTATAGTGATTACCAGTATCTGATATTAATCCTATAGATCGATATATAATCAAATCGAGTGCGTTAGTATTGTGTTGGTATCAAATCATGCTTAGAAGTGTCTCACATTGGTAGTGGTATATAAGAGATGACTTTATATAAGTCCACGGCAATCCAAACTTTTGAATAAATTTCCGATTGAAGACTAGCACTTAGAAACAAGGAGAACTGCAAGCAGTAGCAGAACAAGAAAAAAGGAAAATAAAACAAACAACCAAGCAATACAACCAAGAAAATCAAAACAGCCCAAGCTCCTACAGCAAATTATCAGAAATACTGCTGTTTTTAGCTGTGTCACAGCTATTTTTGTTTGTTTTTTCTCTAATATAATTCCATCAAAGAAGTAGAAGTAGAAGTAGGTTCGCTTAAGCCCTGGTGCAAGTTTAAATATACGTGCTTTGTGTCACTTGATATTATCAGAATTCATCCTCTTTTCTTTCTCTGCACTTCTCTAAAAAAGCAACAAAGAATGCTCACAGGATGAATTTAGAAGATCGTTGCTCCTATCTCAGAAATAAATCTGTACCTTAAATTTGTGACTGTTGTTACATGTTGGTAGTGGTACAGTTAATTTTGGTTACATGAGAGCTATTTTAGGTTGAGAAAAACCAACAAAAAGCAAATTTAGTGCAAGTATGCTTTTTGTCAATTCATATCATCAGATTTCATTCTCTGCATTTCTCTAGAAGTGCAACCAATAATGTTCATAGGAAGATTTTATGGGATCGTTGCCCATATTTCATAGCATCAAGGAGATCCCGAGAGGGTCTTAACCAGTAACCCATCAACGATATAGTGGGGGCTAATTATTCTTAAGGTTATAGTTTTACTTTCTATTAGTGATTCTGCAATCTGTTTATAACAGAGGTTCTAGCATTTTTATTTGACTTTATGAACAAAGTGAATTTTCATATTCAGAACTTCAGAAGATTGAGGCAACCTTTCAAAATACTACTTTAGCTGCACTTCAGAATTAAAATCAAATCTGCTCTCATCAGTTGTCCATAAATTGAATTGCAATATAACACTATTAGATCTACGAACCAGAAGACATTTTAACTCATTACATGGAAGTCTAAAAAAATGCCAAAACAGCATCTAATTGATAAGTATCAATTCTATTTAAGACATGCACTCTAACTACGAAGGAAATCCTCTTTTCGGATTATTAATGAAGTCTTCTTCTGACTTCTGAGACATAAACCTCAGGATTCACATCAAGTGATTTGTCAATGACAGAAGTCGGGGAAACTTCTAAGTGGATGTAATCATACATTACTCCAAGAAAACCACTTACATTGTTTGCTTGTGTTAAATAGATAGAATTTTCTTCAGGAGAGTGCAAGAGTGTGCCAGGTATTTTGATATTGAACAACCAATACAAACCATGTATTGCATGCCTTGCGATTGCATTGTCTTTACCAATTCGGCTTATCAAGAAGGTTCTATACGGCGTATTCACTGGCGGTTCGTACAGATTTTAGAATATTTTAATCGTGGGGTCTATGCAAATATTGCCCGATACGCCGTATCAACTGAATTCGAGAGACTATATAAAGAAACAATATTTTATGAATTCTACACCACTTTATACCACAAAGCTCGGTTCCCAGACGACTTTTAAAGGCAAGAAGGTTCCGCAAACTCAATAATTGATTAGGAGAACTCTTTGTAACGTAATTTCATCGTATAATCATTCGGTTAGCGTATAATGTTTCATACACTATACTCTTTAGCTATGTTTGTTGTTGTAGTTACTGAGATTATGGGCTAACACCTTTAGGTGTTAGCCAAGTTTATGAAGTTTATGTGGTTTTGATTTGTTTTACATCAATTTCTTATTTACCTCGTTGGGTATTATCTATGTTTATCACTTTACTCGTTTATATGCTTGAGTGCTTGTTATCTTATAATTAGATCTTTGGAATATGTCATTAAATTCTATAACTTTAATCGATTAATTGACTTATAAACCCTAGATCCGTATCACGATAGTAAATGTTTGAATCTTATTCGATTCTGACCTAGGATGTCTAAGTCTGAAAGAGCCCTAGGGAGGTTTATTTATTGTGACTAATGAGTTTAATACCATTAGGTAGATAACAAGTGAATATGGAAAATAAGTTGGTAAAATAGATCACTATAGATAAATTATAATTAGTAGTTGAAGTTCATTATGCGTGTTTCGTAAATGGTGATAGCATTGACCCTTGTTAGAGCCTAGAATAATGGGAGAAGAATCCACGTTATTTACATTAGTAAATTACCAACGAGAATAGATAGTAATCATTGCACTAGTAAAACATGTTAAGAACAAGTAACTGGAATAGACTTGGCTAACACGTTCTCCCTAATATTGATTTAGTACTTCTTTACTTCTTTAGTTTGTTTTGCGTTATTTAAGTTTATTTAATTGCTTCAGTAGTTTAATTAGAAAACAAAACTCATCCTAGTCCATCAGGCTAAAACCCTCTTGCGTTATTTCAATTAAATTAGATAGATATAATACCTTTAGGATTAGTTAATTAGTAAATCACTTGTGACGAACGAATCGTACTTATCCAACTAGCTACATTGATCGGGTACACTGCTCGTTAGTGTTAGTCTATAGGTTAGTTCGACAATAAAATAAATATTAAAACTTGGTAAAATATATAGACCTACAAATAACACATCAGATTTTCATATAAAATTAAAAACCGAACCAAAACATTGGTTTTTGGTTTGGTTTTTTAGTTTTGTTGCTCTCCCCTATATGTCATATTTTTCTAATTCAGATAAATTGAAAGAGAATGTGCGCTATATGCTAACTACATTTGTGAATTTATGTTATTACTATTATACCTTTTCAGTTTCAGGTAGAAAATCTATAGCTTGTTGGACGACAATAAATTCATTAACCTGAGTCACTTAAAACCATAATCTCTTGTGAGGATTCTCTTCAAGACTAATTATATACAAGTTAGTTAAGTAAATAAATAAATTAGATCTTCAGTGACAGTTTTATAATGATAGTTATCATTGCTGGACTTCTTTTTCAAGATCGGTCCCATTGTATCTATCTCATGACTCTCAGAGTAGTACACTTCATTTAACTTTACAAAGATATAGACCTGAACAATATAACATGCATGTTTGATCATTAAATTATTCTTTCTGTAGAACCTTAAAGGGGGTGAATAAGGTCTTTTCGGCTTCGTCGAAGTTTAAATACTTCAAGCCTCAAAGATCACGTTGTGGTTATACAACAACAAACACAACCACGAGTAAAACCAAAGTATATAAAGCAAGTAAAGAACACCACGATATATACTGGTTCGGGATGGGGGGGGGCTTATACCATCCGTACGTCCAGCTGTGAATCCACGACAAGATACTGTTCACTAAGTATAATCCTTTCGGTGGACTATAAACCGTTACAACTTCACTCCACGATATGCACAAAGATCGGTGCTCACAAAGAAGAGCTACTCCCAATGGTATTCCGCCCTCGAAAACCACCCAAAAGAATCTCGCGATTCGACTTCCCACAAAAGACTACAAAGACTTCTAGGGGTGTCCATGGTACTAGAACCGTCCCGAACCGGAACCGAACCAAAAGAACCGAGAACCGAAAATAAGGAAAAAAGTGGAACCAAGAACCGTCCCAATTTTTTCGGTTCGGTTCCGGTACGGTACTCGGTTCCGGTACGGGAATTTCGGTAATTCCCATGAGTACCAAAGTGTTAAAAAAATATATTTTGATGGATATGAATTTATGGTTTTCGGTTTGTAGAACTTCGAAAGAAGTTGACAACCTTAATAGTATTCCACAACTTGACTTACAAAAAAACATATCTCCGGTAATAGCAAACTCATTATCCATGAAAATAATTGCAAACTCGTTGAGAATATTATATATCAATCATGGTGACTAGCTTACAATAACTTACATGGTGACGATATATCATGCAGTGACGCCATAATCGTTAATTGTTTCTCAACTTTTATCATTAAGTTTAATGAACAACAAATACCAATAGTTAATTACAACTTGTTGCTAGTTGTTACTTGAGCAACAATTATTCGATATCTTGGTTATGCGCATACTCGATATTTTAGAAAAAACTTACTTTCATATTGATGAATGATGTTTGAATCTTTGAATGGAATCAATGGATTAAAGGTAAGGTTTTTCTATTTTCTTAAAATGCCGCATACTTGCATGTACACAATATCCCAAACAAACCCTATAAAATTACATATTTTCATAAAAGTCGGTTCTTTCGGGAAAGTACCGGAACCGGACGGTTCCGACCGGAACCGGACGGTTCCGACCCGAACCGTCCCGAGAACCGAAATTTTGAAATTTTAGGAACCAAGAACCGTACCATGGTTTTAATATACGGTCCCATTCCCGGTCGGTACCGGTACGGTTCCTCGGTTCTTTTGGTTTTCGTTTTTTTTGGACACCCCTAAAGACTTCCCAGCAGAAGTATCAAACCCCAACTAGATATCCCACGATCTAGGCTTGGTCACCAAGATACAAGACTTTCCTTACAACCAAATCGAATGATAGAATGTTTGATAACTCAATCAAGCCCTAGCCTAACCTAGAGACTCGATTGTAATAGAAAGGGTATCAAAAAGAAGACCCTCGATACAATCACAAGAGTGGATTAGGTTCTTGTGATTCTTCCCTTGCAAGAATATGTGTTCTTCAAAGATGAGATGTGATTAATCAAGAACACAAGATAGAATTAGAGGATTGAAGAAGAGAGAAATAGAGAGAAAGAAGTAATGGCAATAGGTGAGGAATACAAGAGCCAATGTGGGGTATTTATAGGCCAAAAACCTAAGAGGAGAAATATTTTACCGTCATTGGCGCCCTGCTAGCGTGTCGGAGGGCCAGTGACGCGCCAGAGACCCGAGAATATTTTTCGCCGGATTTTGGCCTTTAACTACCCGACCTTGCTAAACCCCCAATTGTACTTCACACTTGACCTTCCATTATTCATCCTCAAGGTAAACCAACTCAAATAGCCATTTTGTAAACATCATTTGTGAAGTAATTATATACAACCAATTATCAAAGAGAGAAAGGATAGAGGAGATAATTGTTTAGGGATAGTTTGAGTATTTCTCACATGGCATAGATAAAGGAGAAAGAATATGCCATGAAATATTTCTTTGCTTGAAAAGAAAGGGTTGTGTTAGTGAGAGAGAGGGAAGAGTGTGTGAGAAGCTTGGTTAGAAATGAACCATAGTTAGGTTAGAAGAGAATCATGTTTAGGTTAAGGGGAATATGCCAATGAAATCAAAGAATATTCCAAATGGATAAGAGAATGAGAGGGATGAGTTGGCTTGGATTGATGTGTGATGGTGATGAGGAGCCTATGAGAGAGAGCTAAGTGTGTTGAGTAAGCTTGGTGTGTGTGTGTGTGTAAGTGAGTAGGATGTGTTTGGAAAGCTTGATAAGTATGTGTATGAGTAGGATGTGTTTGGAAAGCTTGATAAGTATGTAAAGATGGTTGTAGAAGAAGGTGAATAGTAATATGGTGATTTGTTTGATTGTGTGTGGTTTATAGAGAATGTGGTGAAAAGGAGGTTGATATGGAGAATGTTGGAATGCAGGGAGACAAATAGTATATGCAAGTACAAGATAAGATTTAGAAGGTTTATTTGTTAAAGGGTTGGTTTTGTAATAAGAGAATAATCAAAGGATTGATTATGAGATAATCATATTGTCATTAAGAAAGAAAAGAATAGACAATGATGATTATTGGTTGTGTGTGTCGGGTAAGAAAATCAAATGATACCCAAGCTCCCAAATAACACAACGTCAAGTGTTCATAATATTATAACTCGTGTTTTCCGTAACTTGACGTAATCAATAATCATCTTGATGCAAACAAGCTAAGTGCTTTGCATCATAGTAAAGCATATCCCATAACGTGAAAGGATGCATTCCTTTGACTTAGTTTGACCAATAAGGGAGTAAAACCCGTTATGTGATTAGAGAAACGTAAACACAGACTATGGTCATATGAATACTTTCCTTGATGTCATATGAATACTTCCTTGATGTCATATGAAAGGTATGAGTCTCCTAGGTTTAGAAAAGCCTTAGCTAGAGGCGTTTGATAAAATATTTGAGTTGGCATTTTGTCAAAAATAAGAGGTTGTAATTTTGAATCCTTCTAATTCTAAAAATCGTTTCGAGTGTTTCCAATGAAGCACATATCATATTCATACGTGTATTGAAAGAACCACATTTTTCGGGTAAGGGGAAAGCCGACTTTCAAAAATCGACCCGAACCAAACAGTCCCTAGCGCGCTGCCTGCGCGTCGGAATGCCAGCAGCACGTTAGGAGCAGCTATGGTTCGTTTTGTTTTTTGGCTAACGTTTGTGATTTTATGGGTTGCTAAAGTTTATATTTCATCATTAAAACAAAAGGAGACTCAAGCACTGTTATCCCAACACTTTCTACATTATCAAATGTTTTGTTTAGACATGTGGTATATATATTTTCACGATCACGACACTTGCCATTAATAATGGTTGTTGGAAAGTGCTTAGAAACATCCGAAACTGCTGCACGCATCTGGTAGATTGCATCAAATCGTACATCATTTATACACCAATTAGATATCCAACAAATACATAATAAGTATATGTGTTTTCAGTATAATACTTGATCAAAGGTACATTCAGGGTCAGTCACGATAGGTGGTAAGGTGCCATCATAATCCAAAAAAATGACTATTTTCTTTCCCTTTGATGCATTGGTCATCCGTTGGATCGAGCTTATAGGAGTAGGGTGTTCTTTCTATTAAAAAACAACACACGTAGAATTCAATTAATCATACAGTTTCTACACATGTAATGTTAAAAGTGGCATAAATGAACGTAAAAAACATTAATAAAGACATACCAACTAAGAAACATAGTGCTCGTCTACAATTTCGAATTCTCGAATGCTAGTATAATGAAAAGCATCAAGATTATCATGTCGTAACTATTAGATGACTAGTTTAGTGGATCCATCTTAATTGTGTTTATGTGTTTACATAAGAAGATTACAAGCGGCAATTTGGTGGTCAACTTTTCAACGACAGTGATCTTCGACAATAAAAAATAATTTGACGAGGAAGAAAAAAAAATATATGGTTGCTTGATGATGGCAAATCAACAAATTTAGTGTATTTTGACGGCTAGAGTTTTGTGTGATACGGTTTATGCATTGAAGACGAAAAAAAAATCCTAATAAATAAAATAATAAAACGAAAATAACCGAGATCCCTTCGAATCACCGACGAGTAGCCGATGACTGGAGGATAGCAATTTTTGTTGGTGGATCTGACCTAAAGCTCAGATACCATGTAAAATAGCTAATAAAGTATTAGATGACTAGTTTAGTCGATCAATCTTAATTTTGGGCTTGAGTGCATTAGGGTTAGGGTTGTGATTGCTTATGAAATGAGCTACATTCTAGTTTAGTGGATCCATCTTAATTGTGGGCTTGAGTGCATTAGGATTAGGGTTGTGATTGCTTATGAAATAAGCTGCATGTTTATTATAAATACACATGTAATCTTGTTATGTAAACACATAAACACAATCAATAATATCTTTAATTTAGGCCGTATTATGGTGTAACGGGCCCAATACAATGTTATCAATCAAATCATTCAATCATATCTCTTACATGATATCAGCCATACGATCCTAAATCTCTAACCCTAAACCTAAACTCTTCCGTCGCCGCCTCCGGTTCCCTTTAAACCTTAACCTCTGTGATCTCTCATTTTCAAATATCAATGTTTGTTTCGGTTCTCATAGTCGACCACTGTTGGTTGTTTGGTTTCTTATTATTTGACTACATCAAAGGTTGGTTTACTTTTTATGATGAACAAAAAATTGTTGATTGGTGCCATGTGCTTCTCAGTTCTCATCATAGTTAAAGCAAGTGGTGGTGACTATTGATTTGTTAGTGTTATTTTTTATGCGTGAGTACCAATGGCTATTGGATTTATTCTCATCATACTTGTTTTATTGTTGTTTGCTAAAACAAATTGAGGAAACATTGGGCCCTACCCAGGTTTTGATGTTTATTTGTGAGGTGGATCTTTATGTTTTTCTAGGAAAAAAAATGCCCAGTTTGTTTGGAAGGTTCTTTTGGGGTTGAAGTTTTAGAACTAACTTTTGTTTTCTAATCTTTTCTTTTGATGTTAGTGCATGAGTTTTTTTTTAGTTGTAATTCGTTTGTTTTAGTTGTAGGGGATACTTTGGGTTATCCTGTTTGTTTTACTTGTAGGGGATACTTTGGGTTATTCAGTTTGTTTTAGTTGTATGAGATACTTTGGGTTATCCCGTTTGGTCAGGATAGTTTGGTTTATCCTGTTTGGTACGGATACTTTGGTTTATCCATTTTGTTGTGTGTTTATGTATGCTGCTGCTTGAAGATTTGCTTCCTCTTGCTGTCGAATGTCGTCTTCAACAATTATCTATTAGTTTTACTTTATTGTTTATTAGCTTTTAATCTCCAGTCCGAGCTTTCGCGATTTCGACGCTCAGACTGCGGGGGAGTGTTAGGCCGTATTATGTTGTAACGGTCCCAAGCTCGAGTCTATAATACTCCTAATATTGCTATTAATATGTATAATGTAATCAATCAAATCATTCAATCATATCTCTTACAGTAAAACCTATACATGGGTTCAAAAGTATTATATCTTCTAGATAAGGATAGCAACCATCTTCCATACCCATTACCTCATATTTTTTTGTTGCGACGCCAACTAGCATCATCTGCTATTATGGAAATATAGATGAGATGTAATAAGTTTATAAAACAAAAATATCATCATTACCATAAAATTATAGAATAAATCAAACTTACCTAATTAATGATCGAATATGGGTAAAAAAGAAGTTATGTATTTAATCTCTAACTAAGATTTCTAAACTTATATGTGTTGCTTCATAGTTCATATGAGGCAGTTTTTGGCTAAAACCAAACCCCGAATCGAAAGTTCGGTTTTGTTTTTTTTTGGTTTTTGGGTTTTTACGCTTTAGTTTTCGGTTTTTTCATTGAAAGGCCATCTTTTCTACACGTATGAAATCACTTTCATAAACAGTTACCACATGAATTTAGACAAAGTTATCTAAAAGATAAAGATTTGCCAAAGAGGTAAATACGGTTATGATGGTATCGTAATCGTCTCATGGTTTTTTAGGCCTAAAGCTAAAATATAAAATGAGACATTTTCAACAATATTTTTTTTTTGTTCATTAAAATAATTTAAGGGACTTATCAATAACTAGTTATATCACAAATTTGGATATCTGAAATTTGTGAGATGGTTTTATGTTAGACCAATTATTTTAGCTAATTTTTTTCAATTCGAATATCCGAAATTTCGGATAACAGTTTTATATATCCAAATATCCAAACGTATTTAATTTTTGGAAAACTTTTATACGAGTTTGAAAACAGACATTTCATAGAACCCAACTTTTTAACAAATTCTGATCAGATTTTCGGATATCCGAATACAGATAGTTTTTGAACACTCACGACCTAAATCAAGAAATCCTAGAAAGTAAGTTGAATAATTTGTTTAAAAAAAAGATTACATATCATGTATATAAAGACGAGATGTGCGAACATATATAAAATAAAGAAAACTAACTTTATGAATTTATTGAAGTGTTGGCAAAATAAACATATGTTACGAATATTTAAAACATGTTTCTCTTAGTTTTTGGACTTTGGTGATTACTTAAAACCAAAAACCAAAAACCAAACCAAAACCGCACCATCGGTTTTAAAATTGGTTCGGTTTCTTTAATTAACTTTTCTTCGGTCTAACTTATAATTTATGTACCAGTAGATATATTCAACAAAAATTTTAGCTCAGATGAAAATAGTGTGCGATTCCAAAATGTTGTAAGCGATTAACTATCCAGATATATAATGTATGTAGGACTGCATCAAATATGTATAAGCGTAATCAACGGCTAAATTCAAGAATTGATGCTTCAAATCTTCCTCCAAAGCGGCAAGTCAAAGTCTCCCATCGATAATGTTAATACAAATAAGCTGTAAAAAAGTTTATTTATATTTTACGATCTTCTAATGTTTTGTCGATAACAAACGTAAAATCATTTTAACGAAACAAATAAAATACGTAATTAGTTTGAGCTAATAGTTTACTAACACACTTACATTTTCATATAAAACACTAAACAAGTAATAGTGTTTACAATTTATAGAAATGCATATGTATAACAACTAGTGTTTACATAATGGGTACATATATACATACTTAGTATATATTATAATAGGTAAGAATCTAAGTACTTGACCCATTAACTAGATGTATTGAATTGGTAAAACCCAAAGTCCATGACCCATACTCATGAAGCATGATCCATAACCCATGAACCATTGCATGACATCATGCATGAAGTCATGTTAGGTAATATCCATAACCCATGGAGCTAACCCAAGACCCATTGACTAGATGCATTGCATCTTCTAGATACATTGTATCTATTTGGATACCAATGATCCAAAGTCCATAACCCATGACCCATGACCCATGATCCATGACCCATAACCCATTTAGGAGGAGCGTCCTACGGATGCCCAGGAATACACTGGACGGATCCCTCAAGCAAGGGTTCCGTGAGATCCGAGGGACAATAGTGAATTTTTGTCTATAAATAGTGAGCCATTTCTTCATTGTAAGTTGCCACTTTCATATATACTTTCTCTTAGTATTGTAAACTCTCTAACCTCAGATCCAAAAGATCTTTCTATGTAGTTTTGTGTTTGTGGGATCTTCTAGATTCCTCTTAAAGGCAAGATCACCACCTCTTGAAGTCGAGCAAGCTCAAGTCCATGAGTTGCCAAGCTTCGTCATCATCAAGACTACTGAAGTTTTCTTGTTGATAGTTCTTTCCTTCTCCCTAGAAGTGTTGTGTTGAAGGCATTAGTGAAGGATGCCAAAAGGGTCAAGTCAAAGGCATTAGTGTAAGGTCGAAGGTCCGTGTCTAAGGTATTAGTGAAGGGTGCCAAAGGTCCATGATGAAGGCATTGGTGAAAGATGTCAAAAGATCGTGTCAAGGGCATTAGTGAAAGATGCCAAGGGTGTACAATCGATATGGTGCATCGATGTACAAACATAGATAGGTTGTGTCCAAGGACATTGATATCCTTGATGATGTTGTAATAAGGAGTGGATCTCCTTTGGGATAGGTGTTGTGTAGTATTGGGTAGTAGTTCCTCCTTTATAATGGAACTCGATATCTAGCCTTGTACCGGATAAAGTGTAGGCGACGTTGTGTTAGGTTTGGTTCTACCTCGTGGAAGAACCCAGTTTCTAGCCTTGTACTGGAAAAAGAGTAGGTGACGTTGTGAAGGATTCTCCGCCACAAGGAGCTTGTGTTGTGTAGTGATTACGAACTCTCGAGTAGGTGACTCGGGGAGTGGAGTAGGGCAAGGAAGGTGTCCTTATGGCCGAACTACTATAAATACTTGTGTGGTGGTTTTGTACTTCTAACTCTTTACCTTTGCATTGTTTATTTATATGCTTATCTATCAATATTCAATAGATTGACATAAGTCGATCTAAATATTTTAAAACGAAGTTTTAATCAGTAAAACTATTCACCCCCCCCCTTCTAGTTTTCCACAATTGGTACCAGAGCTTCGTTACCAAGTTTCTTAAGAGTATATTGTACTTTTAAAACTTGATACGATCCGTGTATGATTGAAAACTACAAAGAAGGAAATTTCTTAAAAACAAAAGGTCATGTTTTAAATCATCATATTTTATAATGTTGGATAATGATAGATCTTTCTAATATCTTCCTTGTTGAGAATTCTCCATACTTGGATTTGGGCATCCTAAGAAGATCATAAAGAATTCGTTTCAATATTTCTTTTCTTAAAAAGAATATATGCTCCTTAATAAATTACTTACAAATAAATTATTATTGTATATTTTCTAGATTAATTAATAATCATTTTGTATAAACATGTAGACTCATTACGTTTACTTAAAAATCACTAAAGTTGTTATTTATATTGAACTCATCGTCAAGAATAGTATTATTCGTTGATCTCTATAGACAAAACAACAAACTAGTGATAATGATATCTTGGCTATTCGAGAGCCTTGGTCATCACTCCTCACATAAGGTTGTTGACATTTCATCTATGTCAATAAGTATCCATGTGAAACTCCTCATATCATGATAAAATGGTATTTTATCATAATCCTTAAACTTCTGAAAAATTATGATTTACTCATAAAAAAAAGGAACCTCGTCAAATAGGACTAGTAAAACACGTCAAAACCCCAAACCATAAGTTATAGAGCATAAACATCAACTCTAGCCAAGAATTAGAACTCCCAAATCAAAATTATCAAAGCTCACTCAAATTGCTAACTGCTGATATGCCGGATCCCTAAGTTTAAACTAGCCGGATCCCTCATTCAAGGGATCCGTGGGAACCGGCACATCAGAAGACAGTTTAAGTAAAAGATGATCATTGTGGAGTTCTATTATTCACTTCACTCTCTCAAATTCACGAACATAAAACCTAAATTACTGTTCACAGGAGTTCATTCATCATCTTTTCAAAGGAAACAATCACTTGTGTAAGTATAATCTTCACTACATTGTTATTTCCATTCTTTAATTCCTAGGAGTACAACTCTCATCTTGAGAAGTTGAGTTCAAATGGGTTTATCACAATTTGGTATCACATTGTTTTCTAAGATAAACTAAATCAAAGAATCAACATTGTTAATACAAATTAAACTCATTTTTTGAATTCAATGAAAATGTATTGAGCAAAATGGTGATGAACCCCATTTGGATACTATTCACACAATTAACACCACATTGTGGTTTTGATGTATGGGACCAATCATGCCTAGCAATAGACAACAAGATTACCAAGACACGACACATTACATTCCCATGTATCATAGAAAGGATGGCTTGAACCCGGATGATCGAAAAGCCTTCAAGTTGTTGGAAAAGAGACTATTCCACGAAGGAAGAATAGTTGACCCCTCATTCATCAACAACACCAACATTCCCCAAGTCTTTGCAGGAATCAACTTCCATTGCCTTTTGAACATCAATGAACAAATTTGTCCGGTGTTTGTACTAGAGTTTTACAAGAGCATGAGGATCATTCGAAATGAAGATGGAACCATTTCGATAGAGTTTATCATCAATGGGCATGAATTCACCTTCACTCTTGAAGAGTTTGCTAGGATACTTTATATCCCTTGTCAAGTAGTATGCATGTACTCAAATGAATGGTCATTGGCCGAGCTTCATGACATGGTGGATCATCACGAGGTATACTTCACACCCATCCCGAAAGCGGCTATGGTAAGAGATACCGTCTTCATGGAAAGAGCCTCTCCGTCAAGAGTCACTAGGAAGTCCAAGGTCATCTATAGAGATCCTTTTCAAATGGAGCTTTCAGAAATGTTCCCATTATACAAGAAATGGGAACTAGTGCTAAGGGAGAACGTCCTTTGTTTTGTGGGAAATAAGGATCATCCCAACGGTTGCCTAAGCTTCATGATCTATTGCCTTGTAACTGGGACTCGTTTCAACCTCGCCTACTACATGGTGAAACGAATGGCAAGTGTGAAAAGGACGGACAAGATGGTGCTCCCCTATGCCATGCTCTTGACTCGCCTAGCTAATTTCGTCTTTGCTCTAGATCCATCTCCCTACTCCAATGACCACAACTTTTGCAACAAGGTCATGGTGCCCCTGTTCGATGAGAAGACCACAAGGATTATAGTTTAAGGAAAGAGACATCACCCACCAACGGACTCATCAAATGAAAGAGAGGGAGAAGGAAGCAACCCCATTGGCAACGTTCAACTTGACCCCCCCTAGCATACATTGACCAACTGCCAAACATCCCGAGCCCTTCACAAGAATTTCAACAAACAAAGGGGATGTTCAAATGTTTTGCTAACTTCCTCATGAAGAAGAATAAGTAGGGGTGAAGGGGTGAAGAGTGAAGAGGCAATGGAGTAGGAGTTGAATGGGAGGGAAGGTAAGGTCATGGACCTTAATTTGTGAACAATGGTTTGTAAAACAACTTAAACAATATTTCTGTAGTTTAGGACGTAGCTCTAAGTAGATGGCATGACATGAACTAAAACATTCTAACCTAGAAACCCAAAAATGAGAATTTTACGACGGCTTGATCACAATCAAGAAGTCGGTCCCGCTCATTTTGTTTACCTTTTAGTCGCCCTTACTTACTATGCTTAATATTTGTTGCTTACATATTTGATTATTGATTGTAGAAAATATTAGGATGAGTATTTTCTAAAGAGTTCAAATTCTGCACATTCTTTGAGAAGCTCTTGGTCGTGCAAAGAGGATCCCTGAGCTATAACTAGCTGGATCTCTCAGATGAGGGAACCGTGGGATCCGTGTAAACAGACTTAGGATTTATACACTATCACCTCAATCCAGTTATCTAGACCTTATCATACTAGCTAAACATGATTCTTTAGGATCTATTTAGTCTTCCTCAAGATCAGTAGGGTTCATACTCATAGCTAACATAGGATCACATTAAAGGTATTTTTGATTTATGACTTCACCAAAACTCACCATATCTCCACTCCAATACTCACACATTGTTCCTCACATCTTAAAACACTTAGTTGGCTATTTCTCTTAATTTTGACAAATTGTTTTTAGTCATCTACACCTCACAATAGGCTTAAAACTAGTTTTTCATTTGTTTTTTTTTTGTTTTTGGAATTTTTCAAAATTTTCTTAAACCACCATATGATCTCTAGGATCAATTGTCTTCATGTGTCATCCTCAAATCATTAGTACCATCTTTAAATACTTAGTTGCACTCTCAAAAAGTCCACTATCTTACCAAAAACCATCACTAGGTATCCTCAATCCTTATGGTTGGACATTTAAGTCCCATACCATTTAAGACATCTTAGGGAACCCAAACACTCGAGATTTATAGGTATTAGACCCTAAAAGAACATAATCACCCCACCATTCTGCTTTCTGACAAACGGATCCATAGGTTATAACTAGACGGATCCCTAAAGATAGGGAACCGTGGGATTCGGGTCTCCAGAACAGCTTATGATCAGCTTGTTCTTCTAATTCAAACTCTCTTTGGTAGTCTAAACACTTTTGCTTGCTATTAAATGACTTCCTAGAATGGAACAACACTATAGTTGACCTTAGTGCATGCCAAAATTTTAGTGGTCAAGAATTTAATTCATTAACTCAACTTCATCCTTTATAAACCAAGTATTCTTATGAGTTTAAACCACCATTTAAACCACATTCCAAAAATCAGTAGCTAAGACATCTAGTACATCCTCTCTTTCACCATGACTAAAGCATCTAGCAAGAATTCTTCAACCAAAGGTTCATCAAAAAAGGATGCTCATATGGTTCATGAGATTTCCTCTACCGAGTCATCTCCGATAAGAAGTCCAAATGCCAGAATCCCTCCTTAAAAAACTCAATCAACCAAAGCTAGAAAAACCGCTAGGATTAGCATTCGACCTTTTGAGTTGGAAAAGGCTTCATCAATAACTAAACCAAACACACCTAGCTCTAGTGAAACACCCAAGCCTTCATTTCTAGAACCTAGACTACATTCCTTTACCGAACCTCTTTCCCATACAAATCTCTACTCGTTAGAAGACGCACCACCAAGGACTTCCCATTCACCAACCTTCTCGCTAAATAAGGAACCTCCTTTGGAAACAAGAAATCACTAAAGATCCAACCATATAGTGGACTTCCCATCTCCACCACTAACTCGTGCATCATCACCCTCACTTTTAGTTGAACCACACCCTACGTCGCTCAACTCACCTTCACAAATGACACCATCCTTTGTGGAGCCTCCTCAAAACATTCCACCTCCTCCGGTTCCTAGTCATGACAATAATTGCTCTAATTGTCAACTCACCTAAGGACTTGTTCAAAAAGTACGAAATGAGTTGCATTTCATGTTTAATCATCTCCTTGAACGATTGGACCAAATCAACAAGTCTACTCGCCCTTAGATTTCAAGCACCTTGATGCTTTTTAAGTTTCCGTTACTTCTTAGAATTATTAGAAAATGTATTACATGTTTTAGTCATTCTCTTAGTTTTAGAGATATGTATATCATTTCTTGAGTTTTTATTGAATGAAACTACATGTTATATCCTATATGGTCTTGAGAATATTTTTGGCGCCTTAATACATAACTCATTTTGATGTTAACGTCACATTTTACATCACCATTGCTGTCTTAAGTATGCAGGCAGACGGATCCCTCATTTTAGCCTATATGGATCCCTCCCAGGGAGGAACCGTGGGATCCGTGCAACAGGAACAAGTTCTCTTACTAATTTGAGTCTTATTTGCAGGAAATTATGCATCATATACTTGTTTTCTAACTTTTGTTTTGTAGATTTTCAATATACATTTGAAGACTTTGACACCCTCAACAAGAGAGAGTTTCTTGTCAAAGCAAAACATTGCCAAAACGCTTGCAATACTTTCATATAGGAGTACATTACTACTTGACGTCCTCCTCACAAAGGAGCACTCATCAAGGGGGAGCATGTTCGCCTAAAAGACGAAACCATTTGTAAACGATATTGCAAAACACTCATTTAGCCCTCCTAATTACTTAACGTCCTCAACAAAGGGAAGCACCCGTCAAGGGGGAGCTAAGACGAGAATCCTTCTCATCTCTTACTCTCTATTTCCTATATTTTTACTTTTCACATGTTTTTCTTCAAACAATGTGTTAGTTTCTTTTCGACGCTCTTTTTGTTTTGACAAAAAAGGGGAGAAGAGAGTAAAAACTACAATTCAAACTTTTACGAATTTTAGTTTTTCCTTAAAATAATTTTATGTTTTGTCATCAACAAAAAGGGGGAGATTGTTAATACAAATAAGCCGTAAAAACGTTTATTTATTTTTTACGATCTTCTAATGTTTTGTCGATAACAAACGTAAAATCATTTTAACGAAACAAATAAAATACGTAATTAGTTTGAGCCAATAGTTAATAACACACTTACATTTTCATATAAAACGCTAAACAAGTAAGAGTGTTTACAATTTATAGAAATGCATATGTATAACAACTAGTGTTTACATAATGGGTATATATATACATACTTACTATATATTGTAATGGGTAATGTAATGGGTAAGAATCTAAGTACTTGACCTATTAACTAGATGTATTGAATGGGTAAAACCCAAAGTCCATGACCCATACCCATGGAGCATGATCCATAACCCATGAACCATTGCATGACATCATGCATGAAGTCATGTTAAGTAATATCCATAACCTATGGAGCTAACCCATGACCCATTGACTAGATGCATTGCATCTTCTAGATACATTGTATCTATTTGGATACCCATGATTCAAAGTCCATAACCCATGACCCATGATCCATGACCCATAACCCATTTAGGAGGAGCGTCCTACGGATCGCCAAGAATATACTGGACGGATCCCTCAAGCAAGGGATTCGTGGGATCCGGAGGACAGTAGTGAATTTTTGTCTATAAATAGTGAGCCATTTCTTCATTGTAAGTTGCCACTTTCATATATACTTTCTCTTAGTATTGTAAACTCTCTAACCTCAGATCCAAAGGATCTTTCTATGTAGTTTTGTGTTTGTGTGATCTTCTAGGTTCCTCTTAAAGGCAAGATCACCACCTCTTGAAGTCGAGCAAGCTCAAGTCCATGAGTTGCCAAGCTTCTTCATCATCAAGATTACTGAAGTTCTCTTTTTGATAGTTCTTTCCTTCTCCCTAGAAGTGTTGTGTTGAAGGCATTAGTGAAGGATTCCAAAAGGGTCAAGTCGAAGGCATTAGTGAAAGGTGCCGAAGATCCGTGTCTAAGGTATTAGTGAAGGGTGCCAAAGGTCCATGATGAAGGCATTAGTGAAAGATGTCAAAAGATCGTGTCAAGGACATTAGTGAAAGATGCCAAGGGTGTACAATCGATATGGTGCATCGATGTACAAACATAGATAGGTTGTGTCCAAGGATATTGATATCCTTAATGATGTTGTAATAAGGAGTGGATCTCCTTTGGGATAGGTGTTGTGTAGTGTTGGGTAGTAGTTCCTCCTTTATAATGGAACTCGGTATCTAGCCTTGTACCGAATAAAGTGTAGGTGACGTTGTGATAGGTTTGGTTCTACCTGGTGGAAGAACCCGGTGTCTAGCCTTTTACCGAATAAAGAGTAGGCGACGTTGTGAAGGCTTCTCCGCCACAAAGAGCTTGTGTTGTGTAGTGATTATGAACTCTCGAGTAGGTGACTTGGGGAGTGGAGTTGGGCAAGGAAGGTGTCCTTGTAGCCGAACCACTATAAATACTCATGTCGTGGTTTTGTACTTCTAACTCTTTATCTTTCCATTGTTTATTTATATGCTTACCTGTCAACATCCAACACGCACATTAAATAGATTGACATAAGCCGATCTAAATATTTTAAAACGAAGTATTAATCAGTAAAACTATTCAACCCGCCCTTCTAGTTTTCAACAGATAATAAGTGGAACACCCCAACCCGATAAGGGTAGAAGTATCACAGTATGGTGTCATATCAAAGCATAAATAATGAACATAAATCAACAGCGGAAGTCTTAAATAAATAAACAAAGGAAAATCAAGTCAACACGACTTAACAATACATATGTTAATGAAAGGAAAACTCCAAAATAGAAATAACGATAACCAAGTCTAATAAATGTCAAAACATAATCAATTGGAATCTAAGATGAATAGGCATGGTCTCCATATAAGCTCATCTCTCAACCAAAACAATCCCCAACTCCTAGCTTAGATACCTGCCGCAGAAAAAGAAAATGCGGCTGAGCTTAAAAAGCCCAGTGAACAGATATAAAACAAATACAATAACAGTGTAACTGAACTGAGGACAAAATACGGAGCATCAGACAATATATAAGGTGTATCAAAGGTATAGAGTAGGGTACAAGGAAAGGTCAGTAATCCATCACGAGCCAACAATACAATAATATCAATAGTAACAATAGTAGCCAATAGTAACAAATAGTAACCATGGAGTGATCAGCTCCCAGAATGTGAAGACGTGTATTGCACACGACATCATTCACCAGATAAATCATATCATAGCATAACATATCAGATACAGAACAAATCTAAGATCCATCCATACACCCCTGCAGAGTCAATAGTGGCCAAGCATATATCTTGAGCTCATAATCATATAACAGAAAGGGACGGTGTGGAACATCACTCAACCACACTAGAGTCATGCCATTGGTGCATTAATGACACGGACATGGAACCCCCATGCCTAGTTAATGGTTTGGGTATCAAACTGACACGTCAAAGCAAAAGGTCCAAAGTGTAGCAATATATAAGTCATCATAATCAAAGGTTCAATATCAATGGTTCACAATTAAGAGGTTCATAGCAAAGGTTCAATATCAAAGTTCAATAGCAAAGGTTCATAATCAAAGGTCCATATCAAAGTTATAAGGAAGCCCTAATAAGAAGGCTCAGAGTAAAAGCATAACAGCTAATATCAAAGGATGTATACGAATCATGAGAAAACTTAAAGGACAAGGTCAGAATATCTGTACCTTATTACACAAAGAAAGCAAACACAAACAGATGGAACAAGAGACAACGAAAGATCACTCCTTCCTCCAGGGATCTACAGAAGTGAGAGGACATACGTTTATTAGATGAGGTTTAACTATTTTATTTCAGATTAAGTCCTTTCGGCCTTATAAGAGTCTTTCCATTTTTAGTAAGTTTCCAAATATAGTAACTTTCCTTATTCAGTAAGTTTCCACTTTAATTATTTTATCTATTTTAAGTAACTTTCCATTTTAGGCAACTTTCCATTTTTGGCAGGTTTCCATAATTAGGAGGTTTTCATATTAAGTAACTTTCCAAAAATAGTATATTTCCGTATTTAGCAGATTTAGTCATTCATAATAGAATAATTGTTAATTTAGGTAAACATGGTGAAAATAAGTGTTATCATAGTTTAAGGGTCAATTATGACAAGTTTCACAAGTTTAGGGTTTAAAGTGTCAATAATACAAAGTATAGGGTCCTAAGTGTAAATATATCAAGTTTACTCATTTTACTCATTTAGCCCTTTTAGTTATCATATTAACAATCAAACCTTCAAGTTCCAATAATTACAAGACACCCTTTATTAACTTTAAATAAATCGCATATACATAGATTCAAGCCCTAGTTTTAGTTTAGGGTTTCTATTTACGTTATTAACCATTTAAACTTGATTAGTACGAGATTTTACGACCCTTATGAATTCCCTTTTTGTGTCGAGACCTAACCACCCCAAACAAACCATACGACACCCTAACAACCAAACGTGACCCTTTCTCATATTTCTAGTCGATACAACCCATACTAAGACATATACACGTGTGACTTATTCCATTTAAGCTTGATTAGAACAAGGTTATGCGACCTTTATGTGATTTCCTTTTAATGTTGAGACACCCCCAACACAAAACAATTTCGTATACCACAATAAACAATCAAACGAAACCCTAATTCCATGTTCTAATCGACACAAATAACCCCATGTGTTTTAACCCATTTAATCTGATAACATGCATATACTTGTATTATATAGAGATCTAAAAATATTCAAAGAGACATGTTATGGGTCGACATATGTTTTACCATTCAATGATTTCATGTAGCCATATTATAGATGATTTTACGTAGCCTTATTTTATCATTTTATGTGGTGTTTAACTCTTGTATAATTTCATGCGCATGGAGGACCAAACCCCACGACCAGATTTATGCAACAAAGGAATAGAGAAGACGAGAGGATGGTCATATAGGTTACCTTTGTAGCGTGAGTGAGAGGAAGGAAAAAAGGTCAAAACGAGAACAAACCAACCCCCTCTTTGTCCTAGAAGCCCACGACAAGCAAAGAAGCCAGAAACCACGACAACCCAAGCAACCTTTCGAACCAAACCAAATATTACAAAGAACATCACGAAGCCTGCGAATCCCTCCTTGAACCTTATTTGTTGCCGACAGAATATGGGAGCAAAAGTGAGCCGTCACTTTTGATTTGTGAGCTAGGGTTTCTTTGTGTTTATTTTGAGAGAGAAATATGGAGATATAAATGAGATAGGAATGAGATAATTGAGGAGGATATATGGGTGTGTTTAGGCATTTTCCTTGGCCGAGTATGGGGGGGGGGGTTTGGGTGAGATCAAATCAATTTGTATAATTACCATATTTACTTGTTACATTAATTTTAAATATCTAGTATATTGTACATATAATAGCCCATGTAACTTATATTGTGTTATAATTATTTTGTAGCATAAGTGTAAGTTTTTATTATTATCAATGTCTTATATAAATCATTTATAAATTAAATATTTAACGTACTTAATGAGCTTGATTTATTTTACGAATTCCATAATTATTGGATTGAGGGGCATTATGGTCATTTATACGTTTACGATTTTTAGGGTTTTACAATTCTTCCCCTCTAAAAGAAAAATTTTCGTCCTCGAAAATTGAAGTGAACACGAATGAAAACAAGCGGAGACATGCCAGATTACAAAAGAAATGAGGGTAACCAAGATCAAACGGTAGGGAGCTTTACAAAGAATCATAAGATTCTTGACAGATCAGCGCATCCGAGAATTCCAACTTAACAAATCGCAAAACGATAAAGGTAGATTAAACGTATAGGCAGAATGACCCTAAGGACTTGCTAATCTCAGTCAATCTGAATCAGGTGCCAGAAATTCTAAGCTTCTAAGGCACTCCTCGAAATATCCTATGATCACAATGAGGGTACGTCATATGATGTAAGTATTATCACGTTAGCTACGCGTCATAATACCAGCATCATATGAGTATACCATCATGATGACCATACTTTATCTCAAGTCGTGAAAACCATCCTATCAGCCACCTAACGGTCCATTCTACATCTTAGGGTTGGTCTGAATCAATTAATACTAACGGATTCAAAATCAGATAAATAGAACTTATAAGGAACGTAACGGAACTTAGCAAGTATCATCGAAATGAAACACGTCGGCAATAGCATCATGTCTTCCATAGTTCGTCAAATTCTCAAAATAAAGTAATCATCTAACATACGCAGAATTTATACAGAACAGAAATCATCCAAAGAGAACATAATATATTCAAACGAAACGTCACACCAATGTATCATAGGAATGAAAAAGAAAATAACGTCAAACATCATAATCAAAGGAAAAGAAATAAAAGAAACTAATGACGAGCTAGCCTCTCTTCACCTTCATTGTCTCTCTTCCTTGGGCAGTCCAGCACCTTATGCTCCGTGGACCCGCATCTGAAACACGCTCCGGAAGCCTTGCGACACTCGCCCGGATGGGGCTTTCCGCAAATAGTTTAGAGTGGAGGAGGGGGTAAGGCCTCAGTAGACCCCCTCTGAGTGGAAGAAACTGTAGAACGATCATACTGGGATCCCCGAGTAGACTGGTCTCTAAACTGATGCTGACCACTGCTGTCACGACCCTGACGGTCATTCCCTGCTCTACCAATCCTCCGCTGATCCCGATCCCGATTCTCCTGACGCCTCGAGTCATATACCCGGTCCTGACGACCTCTATACTCCTGAACTTGGTCCTGGCGACCCCTCTGATCAGCACCATGGTCCTGGCGACCTCTGTATTCATACCACTGATCATGGCGACTCCTGTGGTTAATCCTGTCACCGTCCCTACCTCTTTTATTCGAACCTTGGTCAGCATGAAGCAACTCGATATTAAGTGGTGCATCCGCCACCTACAATGCTAGCGCATCAGTAGTCATTGTTGATAAGCCTATCCAACACCCATCTCTTCAAGCCCCATTTAAAATGTCGAGCCTGTCTCCTATCATGCCCTGCAACTGCCCTAAAAAAACTAGCCAAATGAAGGAAACACTGCATATACTCATTAGAATTTTCCCGGTCGAATTGATAGATCATGTTATAATCCCGCTCATATCGCTGCTGTTCAGAATCCGGAAAGTACTGCTTATAAAATATCTCACGAAAGGTGTTCCATGAGAAGGTATCAATGAAGTTTTCCTCCTTAGCTAGGAGGTACGCTTTCCACCAATTAAGCGGCCGATCGAAAAGGAATAGGCTTGAGCTTATTGAAATGCTCGATCCAAACATGAATCGGAGTAGGTGGATTGGCACCACCACCGCCGGAAGAGCCAACACCGTTTTTGATATTTTTGGTGATAATGGTAACCAACTCAGAAGTGATGTTAGAAGGGCGTTAGCCAAGGCATTGGCTATCATCGCTTCAAAGTTAGGGGTACCGTCCCCATTAGCCTCACCATTTCTGCGTGTAGCCACTATCTGAACGATTATCAAAACGATTAGCAAGGTCAGAAATCAAGATGAAAAGCATGAATGGAAATGACGAGAATGAAACCTAAAGTCTACCCAAACCTCACAAGTCAAAACTTAAGCTCTACGAGTCAAATCTTAGGGTCCATATGTCACAGGTCCTGACTACAAGTCGTAAACCTGGGCTCTGATACCATAATTGTAACACCGCAACCCGATAAGGGTAGAAGTATCTCAGTATAGTGTCATATCAAAGCATACATAATGAACATAAATCAACAGCGGAAGTCTTAAATAAATAAACAAAGGAAAATCAAGTCAACACGATTTAACAAAACATATGTTAATGAAAGGAAAACTCCAAAATAGAAATAACGATAACCAAGTCTAATAAATGTCAAAACATAATCAATTGGAATCTAAGATGACTAGGCATGGTCTCCATATAAGCTCATCTCTCAACCCAAACAATCCCCAACTCCTAGCTTAGATAGCTGCCGCAGGAAAAGAAAATGCGGCTGAGCAAGCCCAGTGAACAGATATAAAACAAATACAATAACAGTGTAAGTGAACTGAGGACAAATTACGGAGCATCAGACAATATATAAGGTGTATCAAAGGTATATAGTAGGGTACAAGGAAAGGTCAGTAATCCACCACGAGCCAACAATACAATAATATCAATAGTAACAATAGTAGCCAATAGTAACCAATAGTAACCATGGAGTGATCGGCTCGAGAATGTGAAGCAGTATTGCACACGCGACATCATTCACCGATAAATCATATCATAGCATAACATATCAGATACAGAACAAATCTAGGATGCATCCATACGCCCCTGCAGAATCAATAGTGGCAAAACATATATCTTGAGCTCATAATCATATAACAGAAAGGGACGGTGTGGAACATCACTCAACCTGTAACAATTCGCATTTTCGAGAATTTACTATTCACTTTTACTATTCACTTTCACTATTCATCCCGTAAAATTTTTATTTCACATTCTCGTAAGATAAATTATTTTAGTAATGACATGAGAGTTTGACAATCGTTAGATCATTTTCTCAAAAGTTATTAAGAAAACATCGTTTTAAAGCTTCATTTTGGTCGGAACATCATTTTAACATCCTCAGCATAACTTAAAACCGTCTCGACAATTTTCCCAAAGATCGATTTATTTTTAGATCACTCATAATTAATTAGAGAATTTTTAAGATTTCATTTTAATGTTACCAAATAAGCCCTGCGCCGTACGAAACTAAACTTACGTTTTAAACAATTCTACTTACATTCAGACTTAACGATTCATGCACTGTGTTTATAAAATGTTTTTGACACTTTTACATTTTTTGGAAAAGTCAAACATATTTCCCTCCTCCTTTGACCATAAAGAAATTAACTTTATACGTTCTACCTTTTTCTTAAATAAACTGTTAAGTTATCCCACGTATGACGAAAACCACATTTTTAGATCTCATATCATTTTTAGACTAATTTTAGTCTACTCTAAATAAATTCACGATCATTTCCCTGAAATCTCGTTCTTTTCTGATAAATTGCATTTTACGCGTTTTTGACCCTTGTTTCCAGCTTTAGGCAGCGTTTTTGCACCCAATAAGACTTATCACTCATTTTATATTTTTAGATGGATTATAATGATGAGTTTAATCATTCCTATAAGTTTCATATTTTTACGACACCCGATTTTACGTTTCATGAATTAAATACTTACCGTTAGCGATTTTCGGGACTAAAACTCACTCCTTAAACACAAGATGAAAAACCAAAACTCTTAACCTCCTCATGAGGCTTCTCAAGGAAGCCTCCTAGACACATGGTTTGATCATGGCCATTCATTCCTAAGATCTTGCCAAGTATATAACTTAACCATGGTTAGTTTTTAACCTAATATGTAGTTAACCATAATCTCTAGCCTATAAATACCAAGCAAATCACTTCATTTTTTCTTGCAGCACACCTTCTTAACATCTAAAGTCCTAAACCTAAGGATATTCTTATAGATCTTGTAAGAACATTCATGTGTTCTTGAAAAAACTAGCGTTTGATCTTCGTTCTTGGAAGTTTTCAAGAAAAAGTCGTTATAATCTTCAAATATCTTCAAGTCTCCGAAAAGACGTCGTTATAATCTTCTTTTCTTCTTCGGGTTCTCAAGAAGGCGTTGTTATAATCTTCTATTAGTCGTGGGTTTTCAAAGATTGCAAAGTCTACGTCGAAGCTCCGTTAATATTTTATTTTTCTATAATACTCAAGCATTCTATTTTAAGGTAAGTATATATAACTCAAACTTATTTAAATACTTATAAACTTTGTAAGTTTATTTATTGCATTTATAAACTCTTAATATTGCATATAATCAAATAATTAAAATACATGTTTTACGTATTGAGCACTACAACACTAGGGAACTTCATGTGAGGGGTTCATTTGGGTAAACGGATCGACGAGTTGCTGGATTTACGATTTAAAGTGTCCTAGCTCCTCGAACATCTACTGCATGACCTCTGAATTATGATGGCCCGAACGGTAGTATGAGATATACAAACTAAAACCATTTCTATAAACAAACATACAAATACTACGTCATGATCAATATAATGGCATATATAGGCTCGTTCATGTTTTCTTAGGCATTATTCCGAACCTAAGAGTTGACATCATATTCTAGGTTATACGTAGAGACTTTCAGGCTTATCCATCAACTCCGTTATACGTTGTGATATCACATTTATTAAGGTGAGTTCGTAGCCCCCCTTTTACTCATTTAATTACTTTATAAACTCTTTGGGGGAGATACATGCTCAACTACTTGCTTTTACTTCTACAAATACTCAAAACATTATACTTGATTGCATTATACATGATTGCATTATACTTGATTGCATTATACTTGATTTCGTTATACTTGATTGTGTTATGCTTAAGTTTGAAAGTCCCCTTGTTCGGATGATAAGTCTCCCAACATACACGGAGCAGTCCCCTTGTTCGGATGATAAGTCTCCCAACATACGGAAAGCAGTCCATCGTAAACTTGATAAGTCTCCCAACATAAACGGCAGCCCAACTTGAAAGTCTCCCCTTATCGACGGAGCAACACTAAGTGCAATAATGTGAACTATTATGACTGTATGTGTGCTTGACTATAAAATGTACTATATTTTAGTAGTGGGTTGTAAACACACAGGTTGCAAGTTTTGTATGGGCGGAACTTGGAATTGAGTGGATTTACAATGCCTTTGCTGTGTGAACATTCTTTAAAGGCTTTACATGTTAAACAAACTCTATGAACTCACCAACCTTTGTGTTGACACTTTTTAGCATGTTTATCTCGGTCTTAAGGCTTATAGCTAGAGTTTGAAGCATAGAGTCATACGACATAATTTGAAGACTTACGCTTTTATCATTTACCATTCGAAACATTTTGTAAACATTTATACATTATACTTTGGGACCTCATTGTTTGTAACTCTGATTTCATTAATCGAATGGTAACTTTTCAAAACGTCTCATTTAGAGGTCGTTTTCTATAACTTGTACTTTCTATTATGAAGTAGCACCCCAATGACACAATCTTCCGCTGCGGTATTTTGGGGTGTTACAGATTGGTATCAGATCATTGGTTATAGAGAACTAGGTTGCATTTAGAGCCTAAACTATAACTACTATATCGCTACCTTCTCCCTATCGCCTTGCACACTTTAGACTTTTTCGTAATCTTAGCACCTAAGAGAGATTTCTATGAACCGTGAAACACCGAACATCATATGATCGATTAGTCCAAGCATTGCATAGTTACTCCTAAATTAAACACAGTCTGATCACCTATGTCTAATTCAGGAAGAATCATGCAATGAAGGGAGTATTAGTCTCATATGTGTAAGCAATTCCATAATTGAGCCAAATTTTCAAAAGACTTTCTTCAAAACCACTTGTTTTCTAGCTTGATTCTAGTGACGTTCTTGTGCGATGAGTTGCGAAAATCAAGCTAAGAGTCAAGTCGTTCCTCAAACCGATTTAGCCTAATCGCATGACGTTCTTGTCGATGAGTTGTGGGATTAAGTAAAATCGTTACCTATAGGTCTTTTGAGGGTTATGCTCAAGTATGGGAAAGTTTGCCTCATCAAACTTAGCCATAAGAGAGTATGTCTTTAGAACTGGCAATAGTCGCGATAGTCACAAGAACGTACCTAATTAGATAAGAAACCCATATACTTGAACTTAGACGTAATCCCTTAGTCTATGCACACTGTAAGTAGTGAACATCAACGTAACTTCGGACGAAGTTCTTTAAGGGTAGGTACTGTAACAATTCGCATTTTCGAGAATTTACTATTCACTTTTACTATTCACTTTCACTATTCATCCTGTACATTTTTTATTTCACATTCTCGTAAGATAAATTATTTTAGTAATGACATGAGAGTTTGACAATCGTTAGATCATTTTCTCAAAAGTTATTAAGAAAACATCGTTTTAAAGCTTCATTTTGGTCGGAACATCATTTTAACATCCCGCGCATAACGAAAACCGTCTCTGACAATTTTCCCCGCATCAGATTTATTTTTAGATCACTCATAATTAATTAGAGAATTTTTAAGATTTAATTTTAATGTTACCAAATAAACCCTCGCCGTCTGAAAACTAAACTTACGCTTTTAAACAATTCTACTTACATCCGGACTTAACGATTCCTCGTGACTGTGTTTCTAAAATGTTTTTGACACTTTTACATTTTTTGGAAAAGTCAAACATATTTCCCTCCTCCTTTGACCATAAAGAAATTAACCTTGTACGTTCTACCTTTTTCTTAAATCGCGTAATTTTTAAACTTCACAAAATAAACTGTTAAGTTATCCCACGTATGACGAAAACCACATTTTTACTTCTCATATCATTTTTAGACTAATTTTAGTCTACTCTAAATAAATTCACGATCATTTCCCTGAAATCTCGTTCTTTTCTGATAAATTGCATTTTACGCGTTTTTACCCGTGTTTCCAACTTTGGGCAGCTTTTGCACCCAATAAGACTTATCACTCATTTTATATTTTTAGATAGAGTATAATGATGAGTTTAATCATTCCTATAAGTTTCATATTTTTACGATACCCGATTTTACGTTTCATGAATTAAATACTTACCGTTAGCGATTTTCGGGACTAAAACTCACTCCTTAAACACAAGATGAAAAACCAAAACTCTTAACCTCCTCATGAGGCTTCTCAAGGAAGCCTCCTAGACACATGGTTTGATCATGGCCATTCATTCCTAAGATCTTGCCAAGTATATAACTTAACCATGGTTAGTTTTTAACCTAATATGTAGTTAACCATAATCTCTAGCCTATAAATACCAAGCAAATCACTTCATTTTTTCTTGCACACACCTTCTTAACATCTAAAGTCCTAAACCTAAGGAATTTCTTATAGATCTTGTAAGAACATTCGTGTGTTCTTGAAGAAAACTAGCGTTTGATCTTCGTTCTTGGAAGTTTTCAAGAAAAAGTCGTTATAATCTTCAAATATCTTCAAGTCTCCAAAAAGACGTCGTTATAATCTTCTTTTCTTCTTCGGGTTCTCAAGAAGGCGTTTTTATAATCTTCTATTAGTCGTGGGTTTTCAAAGATTGCAAAGTCTACGTCGAAGCTTCGTTAATATTTTATTTTTCCATAATACTCAAGCATTCTATTTTAAGGTAAGTATATATAACTCAAACTTATTTAAATACTTATAAACTTTGTTAGTTTATTTATTGTATTTATAAACTCTTAATATAGCATATAATCAAATAATTAAAATACATGTTTTACGTATTGAGCACTACAACACTGGGGAACTTCATGTGAGGGGTTCATTTGGGTAAACGGATCGACGAGTTGCTGGATTTACGATTTAAAGTGTCCTAGCTCCTCGAATGTCTACTGCATGACCTCTGAATTATGATGGCCCGAACGGTAGTATGAGATATACAAACTAAAACCAGTTCTATAAACAAACATACAAATACTACGTCATGATCAATATAATGGCATATATAGGCTCGTTCATGTTTTCTTAGGCATTATTCCGAACCTAAGAGTTGACATCATATTCTAGGTTATACGTAGAGACTTCCAGGCTTATCCATCAACTCCGTTATACGTTGTGATATCACATTTATTAAGGTGAGTTCGTAGCCCCACTTTTACTTATTTAATTACTTTATAAACTCTTTGGGGGAGATACATGCTCAACTACTTGCTTTTACTTTTACAAATACTCAAAACATTATACTTGATTGCATTATACATGATTGCATTATACTTGATTGCATTATACTTGATTGCGTTATTGCTTGATTGTGTTATACTTAAGTTTGAAAGTCCCCTTGTTCGGATGATAGGTCTCCCAACATACACGGCAGTCCCTTGTTCTGATGATAAGTCTCCCAACATACGGAGCATTCCCTCGTAAACTTGATAAGTCTCCCAACATAAATGGAGCAGTCCAACTTGAAAGTCTCCCTTATCGACGGAGCAACACTAAGTGCAATAATGTGAACTATTATGATTGTATGTGTGCTTGACTATAAAATGTACTATATTTTAGCAGTGGGTTGTAAACACACATGTTTCAAGTTTTGTATGGGGAACTTGGAATCGAGTGGATTTACAATGCCTTTGATGTGTGAACATTCTTTAAAGGCTTTACATGTTAAACAAACTCTATGAACTCACCAACCTTTGTGTTGACACTTTTTAGCATGTTTATCTCGGGTCTTAAGCTTATAGCTAGAGTTTGAAGCATAGAGTCGCACGACATAATTTGAAGACTTACGCTTTTATCATTTACCATTTGAAACATTTTGTAAACATTTATACATTATACTTTGGGACCTCATTGTTTGTAACTCTGATTTCATTAATCGAATGGTAACTTTTCAAAACGTCTCATTTAGAGGTCGTTTTCTATAACTTGTACTTTCTATTATGAAGTAGCACCCCAATGACACAATCTTCCGCTGCGGTATTTTGGGGGTGTTACACAACCACACTAGAGTCATGCCATTGGTGCATCAATGACACGGACATGGAACCCCCATGCCTAACTAATGGCTCGGGTATCAAACTGAGACGTTAAAGCAAAAGGTCCAAAGTGTAGCAATATATAAGTCATCATAATCAAAGGTTCAATATCAATGGTTCAAAATTCAGAGGTTCATAGCAATGGTTCAATATCAAAGTTCAATTGCAAAGGTTCATAATCAAAGGTCCATATCAAAGGTTCAAACAAAAGGGGTGCATAGCAGAGTTATAGGGAAGCCCTAATAAGAAGGCTCAGAGTAAAAGCATAACGCATACAAAGCTAATATCAAAGGATGTATACGAATCATGAGAAACCTTAAAGGACAAGGTCAGAATATCTGTACCTTATTACACAGCAAAGCAAACACAAACAGATGGAACAAGAGACAACGAAAGATCACTCCTTCCTCGAGGGATCTACAGAAGTGAGAGGACATACGTTTATTAGATGAGGTTTAAGTAATTTATTTCAGATTAAGTCCTTTAGGCCTTATAAGAGTCTTTCCATTTTTAGTAAGTTTCCAAATATAGTAACTTTCATTATTCAGTAAGTTTCCACTTTAATTATTTTATCTATTTTAAGTAACTTTCCATTTTAGGCAACTTTCCATTTTAGGCAGGTTTCCATAATTAGGAGGTTTTCATATTAAGTAACTTTCCAAAAATAGTAGATTTGTATTTAGCTTGATTTAGTCATTCATAATAGAATAATTGTTAATTTAGGTAAACATGGTGAAAATAAGTGTTATCATAGTTTAAGGGTCAATTATGACAAGTTTCACAAGTTTAGGGTTTAAAGTGTCAATAATAAAAAGTATAGGGTCCTAAGTGTAAATATATCAAGTTTACTCATTTTACTCATTTAGCCCTTTTAGTTATCATATTAACAATTAAACCTTCAAGTTCCAATAATTACAAGACATCCTTTATTAACTTTAAATAAATCGCATATACATAGATTCAAGCCCTAGTTTTAGTTTAGGGTTTCTATTTATGTTATTATCCATTTAAACTTGATTAGTACGAGATTTTACGACCCTTATGAATTCCCTTTTTGTGTCGAGACCTAACCACCCCAAACAAACCATACGACACCCTAACGACCAAACGTGACCCTTTCTCATATTTCTAGTCGATACAACCCATACTAAGACATATACACGTGTGACTTATTCCATTTAAGCTTGATTAGAACAAGGCTATGCGACCTATATGTGATTTCCTTTTAATGTTGAGACACCCCCAACACAAAACAATTTCGTATACCACAATAAACAATCAAATGAAACCCTAATTCCATGTTCTAATCGACACAAATAATCCCATGTGTTTTAACCCATTTAATCTGATAACATGCATATACTTGTATTATATAGAGATCTAAAAATATTCAAAGAGACATGTTATGGGTCGACATATGTTTTACCATTCAATGATTTAATGTAGCCATATTATAGATGATTTTACGTAGCCTTATTTTATCATTTTATGTGGTGTTTAACTCTTTTAAAATTTCATGCGCATGGAGGACCAAAACCCACAACCAGATTTATGAAACAAAGGAATAGATAAGACGAGAGGATGGTCATATGGGTTACCTTTGTAGCGTGAGTGAGAGGAAGGAAAAAAGGTCAAAAAGAGAACAAACCAACACCCTCTTTGTCCTAGAAGCCCACGAAAAGCAGTAAACCAGAAACCACGACAACCCAAGCAACCTTTCGAACCAAACCCAAGATTACGGCAACCTCATGAAGCCTACGAATCCCTCCTTGAACCTTCTTTGTTGCCGACCGAATATGGGAGCAAAAGTGAGCCGTCACTTTTGATTTGTGAGCTAGGGTGTCTTTGTGTTTATTTTGGGAGAGAAATATGAAGATATAAATGAGATAGGAATGAGATAATTGAGGAGGATATATGGGTGTGTTTAGGCATTTTCCTTGGCCGAGTATGGGGGGGGGGGTTTGGGTGAGATCAAATCAATTTGTATAATTACCATATTTACTTATATTGTGTTATAATTATTTTGTATAATAAGTGTAAGTTTTTATTATTATCAATGTCTTATATAAATCATTTATAAATTAAATATTTAACATACTTAACGAGCTTGATTTATTTTACGAATTCCATAATTATTGGATTAAGGGGCATTATGGTCATTTACACATTTACTATTTTTAGGGTTTTACAATAAGAGGGCAAATGCAAAGATGGGAATCCTGTTGAAGCTTATAAGTTGAGATGCATTCTTGATTTTCATTACAATCTTCTCTTATACAGCTTAAGCAATAATCAATTATAACATTTAACAACTTGATTCACACAAAAATGACATTGTGTTTGCAACTATAACTGCCTATACTGTCGTTCAAAAAAAGTGAGTCATAAAAGTATTCAAGTTGACCTAGTATCAATATCATTGGCTAAAATTAATGACAATAACGAACAAGAAGGGAATTTTGATATGAAATACTTTCTTCGAATCTTGGGTTAATATGTCCACAATTGTCGATATGCAATTTTGCTTCATGCCTCGCTGAAGTAAACTGCACAGGAACCTGCACCAACCAACAATAATTTTTTTTCTTCCAGGTAAAATGATAATCGAAATTGAAGAAAGTGATGTAAGGATAAATAATAATTGTATTGACTGATGATTAGTTTTGGTATTTATAGACTTTATGGTTGTCCAAGTTCGTGTTTAATTATACTTATAGATATGCATAACAACTTTAAATGATGCTTATCTTATACATAAAAACAATAGATAATTAACAATTATCTTATACAAAATTACAGGCAGATATCTTTTTTATTTACTTAATTACACTGAAATCCCAAATTTAAAAAATAGATTCAAAGGAACTCAATTATAATAAAAATAGTTTTAAATAAACTCATTTATAAGAACTATATAGTAATTATATGCAAGCTCACAACACTAAAATGTTATAACTTAGAATTATAATACAAATAAACCATAAAAAATGATAAACAACCAAAAAGATGCATATAACAACAATTGATATACCTTTAAGATTGAACTTTATAACACGAACATGAGCATCAAAAATTGGTTGAAGCTCACTAACTTCATCCAATACTATCAAGATATCGTGCAATACGAAAAGCAAATCCTCCTGATAATAAAACATGAGGTACTGTGAACAGTAGTCATGTATCTTGAAGTAGTATTTTGTATAGAGGCACCAAATGACTAATATGAAATTATTTTTATGGAAATGCAATGACTAATCTTAAATTAACACATGCTTTGAGTACATAATATGCTTAACATCATTAAAAACAAAGACAAACAATATACAACCCCAAAGAAACAATAAATGCCCTATTGAAAACACTATTAGTCAAAGTTATATAAGAGTTATTGTTTTATGTATGCAAGCTGTTTAACCTAATAGTTTCTTTGAATTGGTTTTATTTTTAATTTTTGGATTTATGAACCCTAGTATTTTTAAAATTAAAACTACTTTCCTACTGTCATCAGGTTTCTAATTTAATATCTATGAAATTACTAACGCTATACAGTCACTTATCTAGTCGTCGATGGATCAAGGAATGAATCTTGCATGTTAAAGTGCACAATTATATCTGGTAAATCAAAATTATCATGTAAAAAACCAAATACGTATTTAAAATATAGCAAACTCACCACCGCAAAGCTCTCTAGCAAACCTGCACATTCCTCTTACGCGACAATTTTCATCTCTAACGCCTCCTGCATCTTAACCTCAACCACATCACATTCCACTTCAGCTTCCGTCCCCACAACCAAAAGATTCTCCCTATCCCTCTCAACCGACACAATTCCATCGCTAACCCGTTCTGCCTTCTAAAATTCCATAGTCTGAACAGGTTCCTCCAACTCCTTCTCCATTTTCTTCTACTTCTCACTTACAACGCCCAACTCCTCAGCAGCTTTCCTTCACTTCTTAATAAACTCCTTACGCTTCACCGACACTAACGCAACTTCTTCTCAAGCTAACTTTAGCTTCTTTTGTACCAAGCATCTGGCTAGTATGAGATACTAGTGTCAGTTTCTACCCTGGATCATGGACCTACCATTAAAATTCTAGCACTTTAGACGACAAGCAAAAGATGAACATATAAGAAGCATGGTTATTAGATAAGAAGTCTACTTGAAACTATGTTTAAATATGAACCTTAACGACCAACTACACCTCTTTGACCCTATTCTATCTAGCCTTCTTACATGTTTAAGCCCGTTTGGTATGTATCAGTTAACGTATTATAGATAAAATTGTGTAGCCCAATATGTTAACACATTTTCATGTAACTGGAATGGTGGGTATGTGGGTAACGGGTTAAAAAACATAACCCAATTTTTCCCATTTCATGTCAGGAATATTAAGCACTGTGACATATGTTGTTGCTGCATAGTTGAGATCTAAACTTCCAATGATGTTCAAGTGTGTTTATTTTTGCTTCTTAAATGGGCTTACAATGTGATCATGATTTAGATTTTGGCTTTGCTTATTGTCGTATACCATGTCACATAGGAAACACTACAACTGGTGGTAGTGCTCACACGATCCCTTGTTATCTTAGCCATCTGCCATCGTTAATAAATGACCCATATTGACCTAACTCCCAACAATTGCTAATCATATCAATTAGCTTATTTAGAATAACCACTATTTCATTACCGCCACTCATGGTCATGGTGGTATAATAGAGAAATAAGTAGATAAAAAAACCCACCCAAAAACAACAATATAAGATATGCAATCCCAAACACCCCATACACTTGAAACTGATACTAAAACCAAGTATTTTTCTTACACGATTTTAACCCAGGTCATAGTTTTCATGTTCTTTACTTCATCTGGTATCGTCTAAAAACGACTTCAAATAAGCAACTAAAAGTGGTTATTTGGCAGTAAAATAAGCTGATTAAAACATCCCAAATAGTAATTAAAACCACACTAAATATGAAAATATAAGCCAATAAACTTAAGTGTTTCTGCATACTTTTGTAATATACATATCTTTATTAGCTTGTAAACAGATGAACCATGGCTATTAGATTATGTGGTTACTTAAAAGTCTACAACCTGCTCATACTCTTAGGGATACATGACGAGGGTCGTTAAATGTGTTAATGGTTCATGGTGCCATTCGAGAGCCAATATTAGAATGGTAGAAAGTAGAAACCACTACATTCGAGACCCCAATTTGCGTTTGCTGATTTTGGCAGGATTATTAAGTATTGATTAGATCATTTTTATAGCTTATATAAGCTAAAGCTCTTTAAACCATAAAAATGAGCTTTTAATATCTCAAAAGAAGCTTAAACAATTATCCCACTTAGTTTAGGAGTAAATGTATTGCCTTAATTAATGGTTCCTCAACCTCTCCAGCAGGAACCCAAACACCAGCTAACTAATGTCCAATATCAATATCCTAATATTCTTTTGTTTTTCTTTATTTCATTGAGAGTGAATTGAATGAAACCTAACAAAAACAAAAAGAGATGAAGCTTCAGAACCATACTGACATAGATTTGAGATGAACAATCAAAAACCGCAACCTTATGTCTTTACCTATTCACCCACCTTATTTCTTTGTCATAAAAGGTTAATCGTCCAACACATATGCCTTTGCTTAATAGCTGTTAAAGTTTAGCGCATATTTGTTTCTTGTTATAATATAATACAATCTGAACATATATATAACTTAATAACTGATTGCAGGTTCAACAAAAGCTCATCTTTCCATCATAACCATGACACCTTTAAAATCTAATTTCAGCAAGAAAACGCATACAAAAAAAAAAACCATCCTCATTATTAAGATTAAGGAGTAACCTTCACAGATACCATGAGGACGAGATCATCTTGTAAGAGCCTAACAAAAGAAAAGTGTGCATGTGTACATATTATTAGTGCAAATATTACGATAGTTAATCTATACATTCTCATTTGTTTTGTTGATGACAAACATGTAACTTGTAATACATAACGTAAAATGTATAAGTTACTTGTAATTATAGTTTGTCTCAACATACTCTCAACACCTCTCGATGACTCAAGTCCTTGTATGCTACAACACAGGTTCGTACATGTTTGTTATGTTACGTTATGATCAAACCCCTAACAAACCATTAAACATATTTAGTTAAATAGTTTATAAAACACTTAACATAAGTAAATGTGTTGGGTAAAACCCATGACCCATGACCCAAGACCCATACCCAATATCTAGATACATTGTACCTTGGTCATAAACTATGGGTAAAGAGGAGCGTGCACGTATCCCTTGGAATTACAAGGGCCGGATCCCTCCAGGAGGGATCCTTGGGGCAAAACATGGTTTTGGTCTTTTTGCCTATAAATAGCAAACCACTTCTTACCATTTCTTTACACCTTCACACATAGTTTCTCTCCACCATTTCTAGGATATTTAGATCATTAGGAAACATGTAAACCACCCTCATCTCATATGATCATAATGCTTCTAACTTTCATTTGTTGTAAGCATACTCCCGAAGTGATCCTCCAAAGCAAGCTTAGAGATCTTGCTTCCTTACCTATTGAAGTGATCACCCATCACAAGATACAAGCACATGAAGATCTTCTACAACAAGCTTGGGAAACTTGTCATCTTCATTCATAGAAGACTAACTACATCATGCTTTGGGTTCTTGATGTTTAGTTTAGGATTTCATATCCATTAGACACATTGTCTTGGATATTGTCTAGTATCATATTCTTGTATCTATGACTAGACTAGATGGTTTATGTGTTTGTGCCATAAAACACAAGGTTTGTTATGTTGGGCCACAAAACATAACGGGTATCATAGATGTGTTATATATCTATGACTAGACTAGATGGATTATGTGTTTGTGCCATAAAACACAAGGTTTGTTATGTTGGGCCACAAAACATAACGGGTGTCATAGATGTGTCGAAGGCATTAGTGAAGGGTGCCGAGTAATCTAACCAAGGGCATTAGCGAAAGGTGCCTAAGGTGTACATTCGATATGGTATGTTTCGATGTACAAGATAGAGTATTATTGGATCCAAGGATATTGATATCCTTGATGGTGTTGTAATAAGGAGTTGGTCTCCTTAGGGTTATAGGTGTTGGTGTAGTGTTGGGTAGTAGTTCCTCCATTGAAATGGAACCAGGTACTTAGCCTAGTATCTAATAAAGGGTAGGCGACGTTGTGATGGGGTTAGTTCTCCTTGGAGTGAAAGAACTCGGTGGTTAGCCTAGCACCGGATAAAGGGTAGGCGACGTTGTGTTAGGTGTGGTTCACCTTGGTGTGAAAGAACTCGGTATTTAGCTTTGTACCGGAAAAAGGTGAAGGCTTCTCCGCCATAAGGAGTTGGTGTAGTGTTTACGAACTCTCGAGTAGGTGACTCGGGGAGTGGAGTAGGGCAAGGAAGGTGTCCTTGTAGCCGAACCACTATAAATCCTCGTGTTGGTTTGTCTATCCTTTTACTTATCGCTTTACTCTTATTCTTGCATTACATTGTTTATTTTCTATGTGGTTGATGTCTATGTTTGTGATACATACTTGGTCTTTCATATAGTCATAAACTATATTTAACACTTCACATATTATGACACGCTTGATCAAGAAAAAGCAACCGGACTAATAATGGTGAAACTTGATTTATAATGAACCATTATTCTTGTGGAATCTTATGTGATATTAAGGGGTTGGCCTTACATGCCGTAATGCGTTAAATGCATCCTCGCGTCGAGATTAGCAAATGCAATGGTTTATACTATATTTGATACAAAAGTTTTAAGTTTTAAACGGAAACGTATTCACCCCCTCTACGTTTTCACAATTGGTATCAGAGCGGGTTGGCTCTAGTTTTAAAACAAATGGTTTTCAAAACGAGTAAAGTCCTTATATCAAATTTTTGGTGAAGTCAAGCATAATATGAAAAGTGTTTTGTTGATTTTTTTTCTTTAAAGTTTTGTTGTTAGATATCTTGTTAATCAAGCTTGAATAAAGGAAAAAATGGATAATATAACTTCACTAAAAAGTCTACAAAGGTTATACCTTTTCGTCGGGTCAAAACATGCATTTTGTAATTTCGTAGAAGATCCGCGGATCCCTCGAGTTACACCGACGGATCCCTCAAGTTAAGCTGACCGGACGGATCCCTCAAGCAAGGGATCCGTGGTACGTAAGACGCTTTTGTATGAATTTCAAAAATTCATAACTAATTAACCGTAAGTCATTAGAAGTCGTGCCACCTATCATTTTAAAGGTATTTGAGTCTACTTTCATTTAAAAATGATTTCATAAACTGATTCAAAACAAAAATTTACAGAATCATTGATTTAGAATAGAAAGTCATTTCTCGGTCATAACTTTTGCACAAACTTTTGATTTAATTGGAGACGGATGTTTTCGTTTTTGAACAACAATGTGTCCTCTTTTGAAATTAAGGTTTTGATCATATTTATAAATATGAAAGAAACGAATCAAGCTTGGTATACATGTTTATATTTAACACAAAGCGATGAAAAGAACTTTCGTATGCTATGCTATATGATAAATTGTCTTCCTTGCATTACTTGATTATTTGCTTATCTCAAATAGCTTTTGTGCTTGTTTGATTGAATAACGTATGTGGTTTCCTTACCTTGCTATTCATTCTCTTGTTTGTCGATTTAGTAATATTCTACTAATTAATGTGCTATTTGAAGGAGTGTTTGGGATAACATCTAGTTGTGTCGAAAATGTTAGGTTAAATACTTAGATAAGTCATATAAGTTGAAAAATGTTTAAAACATGTAGTACACTAAATGGCTTTTTGATTGAGTTTGTCATATGTGCAACATAAATGTTTTATGTGCTTATATGTTTCCTTGTTTTCTTGTATCGTTTTCTAAGAACAACAAGAATGTACATCGGATCATAACCGACACTTGTGTTGATGATGTACTCTCCCGTTTTCCTTTTCATGATCGCTTTCCAAGCTTCATAGTAGGATTGACAACTTGATTATTTCATCCGATATACTCAAGTAAATTATTTTGCAACGCAAATATAATTTTTCATATCCGAAAGTCCAAACTCGAGCTTTCCAACAACATATGTTGAACTAGCTCATCCAACCATTTTTTTTGTTCACCATATGGACAATTTTTTTTAACATGACACCTTCGTCACCTTAGTTGTTTCAAGTATAATATTAATAAAAACGAACCAATGTATCATCATTTTTACTCTTCGATAGGCCATTGTAGGAATATAAATTTTCCTAACTTGAGAATGAATACTGGAGAACTTATTGCACTAGAAACTCAATTTGACCTAACGGTTGAATTGCTTTCTTGATAGAAGTTGGGTATGTGGAATAGCCCGTAAAAATGGTCGTGTTTAGCCGTAATTGAGCACCACTAGTAATAGTCTCATATTCATTCTCTCACTTGAGAAATTTATACTCCTATGTTTTCCTAAAGTAAGTTTACAATGGAAATACTTTGCATTGTCTTAGGATTACTAATCAAACAAGTTGTAAAATTAATTTTTCTTTTAGTTAATCACAACCACTTGCCTCATCAAGCGATTATCTTGCTTTGATCAAGAAGAGCTACATGGCTTCATGGACGAAGCTCATTGTATGCTAATCACCATCCATAATGACTAGATTGTCCTAAACTAGCACCTCACAACTCTTTTGTCTTGAACACCATCATGTGCTCTTTTCTTTCTAGACACATACCTTGCATGTCATTGTTAGTGTAAATGATTTACTAATCTAGACCGTAAATCTATTTTGGGCTTCTTGAATAGTACTTGTTAAGTTTGCTAAACCTTTGTGTTATTTGTGAGCTCGATCTCATTTGATTGCCTATATGTTATCTCTACATGCTCTCCTTGCTTTGCTTAATGTGTATACATGTATACTTGCTGTAGAAACAATTAGTTTCATAATTTGAAACATAGAGCAAAATTCTGCAACTATTCTGTTAAGAAAATCTGTCTCTGACGCCGGATCCCTTAGATTTAACTAGACGGATCCCTCAAGTGAAGGATCCGTGGGATCCGGGTGGACAGAAGTTCCTTTTTAGCCTCCTTTCATCAATCCAATATTCTAGACCTTATTGGACTAGTTAAACATGCTACATTAGGATCACTAAAACTTTCCTTAGGCTTAGTTGATCTCACATTCACTCATGGATGATTTAGGATCACATTCAAAGTATTTTTGATTTATCATTACTTCAAAACTCACCATATTTCCGCTCCAATGTTTACACATTGCTCCTCTCATCTCAAAACACCTAGTTTAATATTTCTCTCAATTTTAGCAAATTGATTTTAGTCATTCTTACCTCAAAATAGGCCAAAAACTAGCTTTTAATTTCTTATGATTTTTAAGGAATTTTCCAAATCTCTCTTAAGTCATCATCTGATCTCTAGGATCATTTAACACCACTTGACACTCTTAAATTTCTTAGTGTCATCTTTGATCATCCACTGGTGCTCATAAAGCCCCATCTCTTTCTATAAAAGGCAATCATTAGCTACCATCAATCATTTTCTCTTGATCATTCAAGTCCATCTTCATGTAAGACACTTAATAGACTGAGTAACTTAGGATATGTAGGTGTTAGACCTTGATAGAACCCAATCACCTCTTTTTACCCCATCTCATGTGCCGGATCCCTAGACTTAAGCTAGCGGATCCTCTAGAGAGGGAGCCGGTGGAACCGTGGAACAGTAGGTACATTATCTCTTTAGATAATCATTTCAAATTTCCTTTTTCCACATGATAAGGATTTAAAAGGTACCATTTTGAGGGGTCATTTAATCCCTTAATTGATTACTTTTGTATCCGTTACTACCTAATTTCGTTCCTTTTCACTTTTTAGGTATCTTGAAGGCAAATTAACGGAATGACACTTATTCGGACGAAAAGGCTCGAATATATGAAGAAAATGGCCAAAGTCAAGAATCGAGACACTCGGTGCATGAAAGTGAAGGTATAGGCGTCACCGCTTAAAAATGACGCCGTCGTGCCCATTTTGTGACGGCTCAGAGAGAGCCAAATTGCTTAATAACAAGTGACGGCTTCGGGTATTAAAAGAGTAGGGAGTCGCTGACTCGAGCGGCCTAGATTTAACCCGCACGACGCCGAGAGGCGAAGGGGCGGCGTCACAAGCACAAGGTAGCCGCCGTCGCAAGCACTAACGGCCAAGGCGAAACCCTAATGCCGACCCGGCAGCGTCACAACCTAAAAGGTGGCGCTTCGCGATTGTAATATTATATATAGAAACCGAATTTTTCGCCAAATGTGTGTAGTTTTGTGGAGAAAAACCTAAACCGAACCAAGGCTGTCTTATGCAAGATCTTAGGGTTCTATACCCTATCTTACATCAAGATAAGTGTTTTACTTCATTAATTCAATCATGTCTTCAATTAATTGTGTGTATGCTTGCATGTTCCCCATGTCAAGCTAATTTACTTGTGTGTTTGCTTAGGAAATATGAAACTTGATTATTGAATATTGATTGGTTGTCTTTTATCTTAATTGTTAAATGATCTAGTATTCGCGATAGGTCATTAAGCTAGTTAATGCTTGATTAATCTTTGTGAACCTTAGCTTATAGTAACCGAGAGTCATTGTAGGCTAAAATATCCGAAGAGTACCTTAGAGTTTAGTTTATAAATCCTAGAGATTTTGTTGGCAAGAACCTTTGGTAGTTTCAAAGAGTTAGGGATAAACGCATACCCTACAACCTTAGACACACAACGCAATTAAGAATAAGGACGTGACAATTCAACCATCAATAGGATATAATTAAGGAGTAATACAACCTAAGTAAACACATTCTTAAACTATCATACGAGCACACAATAATTAGACATAGACTACCCAATAGTTAGATTAGATAATTAGATAAAAAAGTAGAGTAATCGGTAGAAATACCACTCCCAAAATCCAAACCCCGAGATTCGTACCTTTCCATTTCCTAAAAACATAAAAAGTACAAAAATAATCTTCTTAAACCCCAACCTTAGCGTAGTAATTCCCTACTAGCATTCCTATTCCCCTAGAGAACGATATCAATACTCGTGGCTTACCCTAATCTGCACTACAGCGATTAGGTTCCTTGCCTAGGGTGTTATAAAACTTTCTCGAACAAAAGGAAGTTCTTTTGACCCCGAACGCGCTTCCTAAAGCGTCATCAAGTTTTTGGCGCCGCTGCCGGGGAATAGAATAGCTAGTTAGGAATTCACCTCACTTAGGTTTCCTTGCTTGATTCCTATCAAGTAAGCATTTTTTCCATTTGTAGCTTTCTCGTAGTCTATCCCCCTTCTTCGTGACCTTTGTTAGTAAACCCTATCACTTTTCATCATGGAAGGTGATAACCAACCACCAAACTTGCCATTTCCCTCCACCAACCCCTTTAGGCAACTTAGGACCCGCAGTTCCACTAAGAATCTTCTTGAACCTTTTGTTGAACCCGAAAGAGAGCTAAATAGGCGAAGAAGAGCTCTCCATGAGTCGGAACCACAAGGCACCACCATCAACTTTGATGATGTTGCAACTGAAGAATCCTCTCATTCCCCCAATTCTCCCAAGACCGTCAACATTGACAGTCTAAGCCAACATAGCGAGGAAATCCCCGTTACTCCAGTCAATGAACCCATCAATAGACCAAAAGCAAAACCCCTCCGGGAGTACTCTTCTCCCTCTGCATCTGGATTTGCCAACGCCATTGTGTACCCTTCTGAGCAGGTCAATGAGGTGTTGCATGCCACCGATATTTGGCTCATCCAGAATGCATGCCAATTCCATGGATCCCATAGCGAAAATCCCATTCGCCACATCAAACAAATTTTAAAAATTGTGGATGCTATCTATGCAGATGGAGCATCCAAGGAGACATCCAGACTTCGGTTTTTCCCATTTTCTCTTCAAGGACAGGCCAAGGAGTGGCTCGACAAGATTCCTCTAAAGTTCATCTTCACTTGGGAACAACTCGTGACCATATTCACTAAAAAGTTCTTTCCCCCTGGGAGAACCGCGTCTATCCGGAGCAGGATTCTCCGCTTCCATCAAGTAGACGGAGAATCTATTGTTGACTCCTGGACTCGTTACAAAGATCTCATTCAACAGGCTCCACACCATGGCATAGACCTTTGGTTGCTTGTTCAAAACTTTTACGACAATGTCTCCCGAAATGATCAAAAAGGGATTGACTTCTCAACTGGTCGAAGAATTTCCAATCTCACTGCGGAAGAAGGATAGGACCGCATTGAAGAGTATGTCCAATACCAGGACAACACTTGGAATGAGCCAGTAACTGTAATGAGTATCTCTGTAGCGCCTCAAAAGAAAACCGATCATCTCTCGATGATCGGATAAAGAAGGCACAAGACAAGATGGCTTACCTTACGAAATCGCCAGAACCCAAGAGGTTGTTTAACCCATATCTCATATGCGACATTTGCGGAGGATCACACGAGAGCGATGAGTGTGATGATAACACACGACAAGAGCAGGCCTTCCTTTCTAGTCATGACATTTATAATCATCCCTCCCTTCTCACGTTCTATCAAATCGATGAAGGCACTCCTTGGGGTAATTTAAAATGGAAGAATGAGGAATATGAGGGTTCTGAATACACCATCCGTGATGCATTTGAAAAAGACCTCGGGCAATTTACCATGGAAGGGGGCATGCTTTTAAAGGGGCTCGAAGGATTCATTCAAGAGCAACAAGCTGAATTAGAAAGACAGTTCACCGAACTCTACAAAAGAATAAGTGAACCTGGTCCAACCTATCACGGTCCAACTTGTGCCATTACTACTCGTTTAGGAATTACTACCAAGGATCCCCCACACCCTAACCAGAATCCACCACCAGGGAACCTAAGTTAGGAAATGGAGCCATTCCTGAACCTCATCCGACTATCCACGACCCCCCTCCACAAACATCAGCACCTGCCCAGCGACCAACCCTCACACGTATCCCTTATCCCTCGCGTCTAAGGAATCAAAAGGCCGAAGAAGACAATGAAAGAATATTGTCTTACTTAAAACGAACTTCCATGAATATACCAATTCTCGATGTATTTTACCATATTCCTAAACATGGCAAATACTTCAAGAGATTACTATCGAATCGGAAGAAACTTGAAGGGTTGATATCACTAGGAGAAGAGTGCTCGGCTGTCATCCAGAGGGGCTTGCCCAAGAAGAAAGAAGATCCGGGCAGCTTCACCATTCCTTGCTCTATAGGAGCACTTTCTATGAAAAATGCCTTGGCAGATCTCGGGGAAAGCATTAACTTGATGCCCCATTCTCTTTTCCTCAAACTCGGATATTCGTAGACTAAAACCAACTAGAATGAGTATTCAGTTAGCTGATCGATCAATCAAATATCCCATTGGAGTTTGTGAAAACGTTCTTGTGAAGGTAGGAGAGTTCAAATTTCCGGTTGACTTTGTGATTTTAGAAATGGAGGAAGATAATTCAGTCCCGATAATCCTTGGAAGACCCTTCTTGGCTATAGCTCGCGCCATCATTGATGTTCATGATGGAAAACTCACTTTACGAGTAGGATCCGAGAGTCTAACCTTCGATATTAAGGATTCTATGAATCATTCCTCCTCCTACGATCATCCTATTTATCTTGTTGAAGAAGTTGATGAATTTGTTGATGATATAGATGGATGTATTGATGAGTATCTATTAAATGAATTCGTGAATAATGATAACAACATGATATACAATGATGAAGAAATTGAGATGGTTGGTGTTGTTTCCTTTTACCCACGTAAGGAAGAAATTAAGCCTCTTGAACTTCAAAAGCCGGAAAACAAGCTAAAGCCATCAATCAAAGAACCTCCTACCTTGGAATTAAAAGATCTCCCGAGCCACTTAGAGTACGCCTTCCTTAAAAAAAAAGACCAACTCCCTGTCATCATAAGCTCCTCGCTGACCACTAAGCAGAAAGAGAAACTCTTAGAAGTTCTAAGAGAGTATAAAGGAGTGATCGCATGGAGCGTTGCTGACATTAAGGGTATTGATTCTACTTTCTATATTCATAAAATTCTTATGGAAGACGACTACAAACCAACCGTTCAAACTCAGAGGAGAGTTAATCCTAACATCAAGGAAGTAGTGAAAAAGGAGGTCGTTAAGCTCCTCGATGCAGGCCTAATCTACCCCATTTCGGATAGCCCTTGGGTCAGCCTAGTCCAAGTGGTTCCGAAAAAGGGAGGAATGACAGTTGTGTGGAAAACTAGAAGGGGGGGTTGAATAGTTTTGCCAATTAAAACTTCCTTTTAATCTATTTAGATCGACTTATGTCAATCTATTTGGATGTGTGTGTTGGATGTTGATAAACAAGCATATAAAGGTAAGTAATGAAAAGATAAGAGTAAGAAGCACAAAACCACAACACGAGTATTTATAGTGGTTCGGCTACAAGGACACCTTCCTTGCCCTACTCCACCCCCGAGTCACCTACTCGAGAGTTCGTAATCACTACACCAATCTCCTTATGGCGGAGAAGCCTTCACAACGTCGCCTACTCTTTTTCGGTACTAGGCTAACCACCGGGTTCTTTCACTCCAAGGTGAACCACACCTACACAACGTCGCCTACCCTTTATAAGGTACTAGGCTAAGAACCTAGTTCTTTCACCTCCAGGTGAACTACACCTTCACAACGCGTCGCTACCCTTTATTAGGTACTAGGCTAAGCACCTAGTTCCATTGCAATGGAGGAACTACTACCACACTACACCAACGACTAATCCCAAAGGAGATCTACTCCTTTACAACATCATCAAGGATATCAATATCCTTGGATCTAATACTAGTCTATCTTGTACATCGAAACACACCATATCGAATGTACATCTAAGGCACCTTTCACTAATGCCTTTGACTAGATCTACAAGACACCTTTCACTAATGTCTTGTGTCTTCACTTCTAAGCACCTTTCACTAATGCTTCTTTGTCTTGACTTCTAAGCACCTTTCACTAATGCTTCTTTGTCTTGACTTCTAAGCACCTACCACAAGTGCTTTATCCTATAGACAATAGATACCCTTCACTAATATCTTCGTCTTGACACTTGAGACATCTTTCACTAATGTCTTCAACACTACACTTCTTTGAAGAAAGAAAGGGATCATCAACAAGAAGACTTCAGTAGCCTTGATGATAAGGAAGCATGGCAACTCATGGACTTGAGCTTGCTCGACTTCAAAGGTGGTGATCTTGCCTTTAAGAGGAACCTAAAAGATCACACAAAACAAAACTACAAACATAGATCTCTTGGATCTGAGGTTAGTGAGATTTAACCTCGAGGAGAGTGTGTTCAGAAAGGGATTGAAAATGATGGGATATAATGAAGAAATGGCTCACTATTTATAGAGGAAAAATCCTATCTGTTCTCGGATCCCACGGATCCCTACCACAAGGGATCCGGCTAGCACAAAGCTAGGGATCCGTGATACGCTCCTCTTTGCCCATGGGTATTTTTGGTTATGGGTCATGGGTCATGGGTTATGGGTTGATCCATGGTTTTCTTTCTAGATACAATATATCTTAAGGATACAATGAACTTGGTTAAGTGGTATAAATAAAACCATGGGTTATGGGTCAAAACCATTAGCTAGTTTTTACCTATTTAGTATATACTTGTTTTTACCCATTTTAGTATATACTTGTTTTTACCCATTTTAGTGTATACTTAGTTAAGTATATGTTATCCCAATATGTAAACACTAGTTGTTGTACATATGTATATCTAAATCATAAAATCACTTATACTTGTTTTAGTGTTTTATGTGAAAGCGTAAGTGTGTTAGAAAACTATTAGTTCAAACCATTTACTTATTTTATTTGTTTCTTTAAAATGATTTTACTTTTGTTATCGACAAAACATTAGAAGATCGTAAAATATAAATAAACGCTTTTACGGCTTATTTGTATTAACAATCTCCCCTTTTTGTTGATGACAAAACATAAAATTATTTTAAGGAAAAGCTAAAATTGTAAAAGTTTGAATTTGTAGTTTTTACTTTCTTCTCCCCTTTTTGTCAAAACAAAAAGTGTTTGAAGGAAGGCAACACATTGTTTTTAAGAAAAACATGTGAAAGAATGAAAAGTAAAAAGAGATAGAGAGCAAATAACGGGAAAGGATCTCGTCTTTACTCCCCCTTGACGAGTCCATCCCTATGTAAGAGCGTCAAGAAAGTAATACTAATCTAGTTTGTTTGCAAATAAGTTTGCAAAAGATATCGTCTAAGAGACGAATGTGCTCCCCTTGATGATTGCAATTTTTTTTTGCAAAGGGATGTCACGAAATGTAAACCTAGTATTGCAAGTAATTTGCAATGTATTGCTTTGACATAAAGCTCCCCTAGCTTTAGGATGTCAAAGTCTTCATATGTAAATTGAATAACTACAAAACAAAGGTTAGAAATCAAGTATAATTCACAATTTCCTGCAAATGTGATTCAAGTTAGTAGAAAGAAAGCTTTCTGTCTCATGGATCCCGCGGTTCCCTCCTAGTAGGGATCCGTCTAGGCAATTCTGAGGGATCCGTTTTAGTGTTAAATTTCAAAGCAAAGGTGATATAACAAGTAATGTTATCACAAAAATGAGATATGAATACAAGGTAATCATATTCTCAGAAAAATAACAAGTAGCATGTAATTTCCATTTAATAAAACTAGAGTTATGATATACATGACTCTAAAAACTAAGGAAATAAGAAAGTACATTACTAGAAATTTCTAAACCAACTATCGCTTGATGCTAGGACACCACTAAAAATCTTCTAGATCAAGTTTTGTTTAGGTTTGATCTCGTCGAAACGTTCAAGGAGATGATAGAACATGAAACGTTGGTCTTCTCGTACTTCATGTATCAAACTTTCAACATGTTGATAATGATAGCAATCTTTGTCATGGCTAGGTAGTGGTGGTGGAAGAAATGAAATGGCTTGATGCGAAGGATCAAGTGAAGCGGCTTGTGGAGCTTCAAACGATGGAGGGATTAGTGGAGGTGCATTTGAGAATGACTCGACCAAAGATGATGGTGGTGGTAGAGAAGTGTCAACTTCCATATGGTCGGGTGTTTGACTTTGATGATTTCTCATAATCCAAATGGGATTATATGATGGAGACGGAGAAAAGAAAGCCGGAGCAAGTGTTGACTCAACACCTTGATTTTGAACCATTATTCCTCCTAATGAGGAGAATGTTGTCGGCGGAAGCGGATGAGATGGCCTAGGAGGCAAGTCCTCTAAATTGTAGAGGTGTGGTGATGATAGTAGGGATGTAAATGAAATAGCTCTAGGAACCAATGGTGATGGTTTAGTGGAGATGATATTGTTTGGCTTAGGAGGTATGGTGGTGTTTGGCATAGGTAGTTTTGTGGGTACTATCCTTTTAGGAATTGGTTTGATTGGATGATGAAGAATTCTATCATTTGTTGGCTTGACGGGAGATGATTCGGTTGAAGAAATTTCGTGTATAACACGAGCTCTTTCATGGGTGGTTCTTTGGTGGATAAGTTACTACTTGGGGTTTTCCTCATGATGGGATGATTTCAAGAGGTTGCAAGACCTGAAAGTTAGGATGAGAGTGATGACTATGGAGGTCCTAACAAGGTGGTTTATAAACTAAGAGATTTGGTAAGTGCATTTAAGCCTTAAGCCACTAGGATTCATTGGAATGTGATGATTAACATGCACAAGAGTCAACTTCAGAGTTTGCATTGTTCTAGGAACTCATTTAAGATGAGATGGAGTGTTTGAGTTAGGAAGATGAGTTGAAATGATTGTTTTAGCAAGATTTGACCTAAGCTGTCATCCGGATCCCATGGTTCCTTCCTCAAAGGGATCCGTCTAGGCTAATCCTAGGGATCCGGCTTTCAGCAGTTATGAAAGAGTGGAAATGATGTTTCTAAGATCTAAGACCTATATCATCTTGAGTGTTTCAGTCCTCCTAAGTGTTTTAAATGAAGGGGTGTTTGAGTACTTGAAGGTAATGAATGATGTAGCTAATGATTGTTATTTATGGAAGGATTTGGAACTTTCAAGAGTACCAATGGATGAGCAAGGATGACACTAAAGATGAGAGTGTCAATTTAAGCTAAATGATCCTAGAGATCAGGTTGTGACTTAGAATTGTGTTTTGAAAAATATCCTAAGGGCTTTGAGATGGAAAAACTAGATTTGATCAACTTTGATCAATTTTGAGGTGAGGATGATTTATGATCAATTTTGCCCTAATCGAAAGATTTCTAAGACTAGATGTGGGATTCAAGTGAAAATGAAGTGTGAGTTTAAGATGGGAAGAGTAATGGATTAAAATGAAACGGTAGATCTACAAGCGTTTTTAGAGTGTGACCTAGGTGAGTTATGTATGAATAGGAAAGATTAACCTATCTTGATAAGGACTTAATTTGCCTTAAGACACTATGTTTAGCTTAGTGTGAGGTGTTCTAAGAATTTGTTTGAAATACAATGCTTGTAATTGCATTTTCTGTTCGCCGGATCCCACGGTTCCCTAAGAGTAGGGATCCGTCTAGTACAATCTTTGGGATCCGCCCATCTCCTCAGCAGGACCTGTACTAAAGGTATGCAATGATCTTGACAATGCATTATATCTCAAGGATGGTCTAAAAAGAGTTTTAATACTAAGATATCAAATGTAAGATGTTTTATTTCATGAGAGAAGTTGGATTACATTGATAACGCACGAGTACAAGAGATTTGATCCTATTTTGGAATACTACTAGTTTCCTTGAGTGTTTTCGCTAGGAGGATCATTATGTGATTGATGAGTGTTGGTGGAATCAAGAATGAAGAAAGTCTTCATGAGAGATATGTTTAGCGGTTCCATCATCTTGTTTACAAGTACGCATAACGGACTTTGAAATTGAGGATGGAAGTGCATAACATTATGATAGAGGCGTGTCAAGAACATTCCATAAGGGATGAGTTTATTCTTGGAGCCTTGAAGATTTGCAATTCGCCTTGTGAAGAAGTAGGCGAGATTGTATGGTTGTTGTGTTAGCAAATAGTACAACATGTGAGCACAACAAGCGGGAAGGATTTCTCGATTTCCCCTAAGACTCCAAACATTTTCACGGAGGATGAGTGCAAGAGGCTTGTACTCTTCTCGGATATCCCTTGTAAAGATAATGTTTGGATCGGAGTAATATGGTCGAGGTTTGCATATTATGCGATTTAAATCTTCCGGGGAGGGTATGTGTGAACAATATGGACTATTTTCTTCTCGAAAGTTGAAGAGAGAATCAAGAGACCAATCTTCGGTGAAGGCACATTGTCCATGATTTGGAATCCGGAGGATGTGAGCAAAATGCCCAAGGGTTAGAGTGAACTTTTGGTTTTGATATAAAACCAAAGAGATAGAGAGCGATCCTCGTTACGAACGAGTTCGACTTGACGGAAGAATTCCATTATGAACCTTGGACATATCTTCTCATTGATTTCAAGAAGACATTCTAGTCCTATGGCTCGGAAGGAGGTATTGATACCTTCTTCGAATTGTAGAGATGTGTCTACAATACGTCCTTCATGGAAGTGACGGTTTTCGAGATTATTGAACCCACGGACATGATTGCCAGGTGTGTTGGGTTCGAGAGAGATGTTCGGAGTGTAGACGCTAGTGAGTGAAAAATCAAACTCATATTCATGCGTCATAGTTGAACCTATAGGAATGACAAGTTAATAAAAGGAGATGTTTGTGGTCAACTTATGATAATCTAATGTTTTTACTAGATTTTTATTAACAATGGTTTTTAACAACAATGACACTTAACTAAAGTTTTTGACTTTCTAGTGGATTATTATTTTTAGAAAGATAGTGGTTTTTAATCTTGCATGAAAACTGTTTTCCAGTGGGACGGATCCCACGGTTCCTTTACAAAAGGGATCCGGCTAGTATATCCTCCGGGATCCGTGGATCTGTAGTAACAGAGACAGTTTTGATAAAGAAATAGGTTTTACAGTTTTATACCATGAAATATGTTTTATCCTACATTTTCTTTTAGCATGCACACATGACTTCTAATGTATCACGAAAGAAAATAAAACATATAAATCAAAAGAAATGACAAACACATTATGATAATAATAACCTAGATAAACTAGATCATTAATAATATTGCATTTCAATACTAAGGATGATACAAAGGATTGGGTATATGATCCCAATGTAGATAAACAACATAAAGTAAATGTCTCCATATGTGAACTTCATCATAGGGAACACAAGTGCGATGAGTGTTAGGGCGATGAGCACGAGTGCGATGTAAACCATGTTGATGACGGATCTTCTTGGTTTCGGTTGAGATGAAATGAGGAGGAAGATGAAGTTTTTGAGTAAGAGAAAATTTTGAAAATGTAGGATTTGAAAAAGTGAGGGTTTGGTAGAGTGGTCGACGGTGGGGTTTTATAGGGAAGTAGGAATTTTTGAAATTGTGGTTTTATTATTGGATTTAAAAGAAACAAAACAAAGTTTTATATACCACGACTTTAGATGAGAGATAAAAACACGTATGTGAGAAAAAGACTTCCTAGTGAAGCTTTATGTAAAACATGTATAAGCACAAAAGATAATCATATAAATACCTAAATATGCATACTTAATTATCAAGCAAAATAAAAAGGAAAATCATACCTCTAGCGCACTTAGGAATGTCTTTACAAATGACACAACAAATGTCACTTAGACGATTCCCGCTCCTTTGCGATTAGGATACCTTCTTAAGGAAGGTATTCTTGTTACCAAGCGACTCCTAAAGCTTGGTGGGTATGAGCTTTGACTAATCAACATGACAAAGAAGATTAGTGCAATTAAATGAAAAAGTAAAAGAAAAAATGTTGTTATCAATCTCAACATCCAAACATATAGTTTTGAAAAACATGGTGTTTGCTTTTATGAAAAAACTTCTTTGTAGTTTTCAATTAACCATGGATCGTATCAAGTTTTTAAAGTACAATATACTTCAAGAAACTTGGTAACGAAGCTCTGATGCCAATTGTGGAAAACTAGAAGGGGGGGGTTGAATAGTTTTGCCAATTAAAACTTCCTTTTAATCTATTTAGATCGACTTTTGTCAATCTATTTGGATGTGTGTGTTGGATGTTGATAAACAAGCATATAAAGGTAAGTAATGAAAAGATAAGAGTAAGAAGCACAAAACCACAACACGAGTATTTATAGTGTTTCGGCTACAAGGACACCTTCCTTGCCCTACTCCACTCCCGAGTCACCTACTCGAGAGTTCGGAATCACTACACCAATCTCCTTATGGCGGAGAAGCCTTCACAACGTCGCCTACTCTTTTTTCGGTACTAGGCTAACCACCGGGTTCTTTCACTCCAAGGTGAACCACACCTACACAACGTCGCCTACCCTTTATAAGGTACTAGGCTAAGTACCTAGTTCTTTCACTCCAAGGTGAACTACACCTTCACAACGTCGCCTACCCTTTATTAGGTACTAGGCTAAGCACCTAGTTCCATTGCAATGGAGGAACTACTACCACACTACACCAACGACTAATCCCAAAGGAGATCTACTCCTTTACAACATCATCAAGGATATCAATATCCTTGGATCTAATACTAGTCTATCTTGTACATCGAAACACACCAAATCGAATGTACATCTAAGGCACCTTTCACTAATGCCTTTGACTAGATCTACAAGACACCTTTCACTAATGTCTTGTGTCTTCACTTCTAAGCACCTTTCACTAATGCTTCTTTGTCTTGACTTCTAAGCACCTTTCACTAATGCTTCTTTGTCTTGACTTCTAAGCACCTACCATAAGTGCTTATCCTATAGACAATAGATACCCTTCACTAATATCTTCGTCTTGACACTTGAGACATCTTTCACTAATGTATTCAACACTACACTTCTTTGAAGAAAGAAAGGAATCATCAACAAGAAGACTTCAATAGCCTTGATGATGAGGAAGCATGGCAACTCATGGACTTGAGTTTGCTCGACTTCAAAGATGGTGATCTTGCCTTTAAGAGGAACCTAAAAGATCACAAAAAAACAAAACTACAAACATATATCTCTTGGATCTAAGGTTAGTGAGATTTAACTCAGGGGGAGGTGTGTTATAAAGGGATTGAAAAGGATGGGATATAATGAAGAAATTGCTCACTATTTAAAGAGCAAAAATCCCACTGTTCCCCGGATCCCACGGATCCCTACCACAAGGGATCCGGCTAGCACAATGCTAGGGATCCGTGATACGCTCCTCTTTGCCCATGGATATTTTTGGTTATGGGTCATGGGTCATGGGTTATGGGTTGATCCATGGTTTTCTTTCTAGATACAATGTATCTTAATGATACAGTGAACTTGGTTAAGTGGTATAAATAAAACCATGGGTTATGGGTCAAAACCATTAGCTAGTTTTTACCTATTTAGTATATACTTGTTTTTACCCATTTTAGTATATACTTGTTTTTACCCATTTTAGTGTATACTTAGTTAAGTATATGTTATCCCAATATGTAAACACTAGTTGTTGTACATATGTATATCTAAAGCATAAAATCACTTGTACTTGTTTTAGTGTTTTATGTGAAAGCGTAAGTGTGTTAGAAAACTATTAGTTCAAACCATTTACTTATTTTATTTGTTTCTTTAAAATGATTTTACTTTTGTTATCGACAAAACAATAGAAGATCGTAAAATATAAATAAACGTTTTTACGGCTTATTTGTATTAACAGGTTGAAAAAAATGAAAAAGGTGATTTAGTACCGCAGAGAACGGTTACTGGTTGGCGTGTTTGTATCGACTACAGAAAATTAAACGATGCCACCCGAAAAGATCATTTTCCGTTGCCATTCATCGACCAGATGCTTGAAAGGTTGGCCGTGCATGAGTACTACATCGCTTTCTTGATGGTTCTCGGGATACTTCCAAATCCCCATTGCTCCCGAGGATCAAGAAAAACTACTTTTACATGCCCTTACTTACTTTGCCAACAAGCGAAAATGCCCTTCGGATTATACGCGCCCTGCCACTTTTCAACGATGCATGATGGCCATATTCCATGAGTTAATTGAGGACAGCATGGAAGTCTTCATGGACGATTTCTCAGTATTTAGGAATTCCTTCGATCTTTGTCTATCCAACCTTAGGAAGATGTTGAAACAGTGTGAAGAAACAAATTTTGTCTTGAATTGGGAAAAATGCCATTTCATGGTAAAGGGAAGGAATCGCCTTGGGGCACAAGGTCTGGAAATGGAATCGAAGTCGATGAGAGCTAAGATCAAAGCAATATCTAAAAGCTTTTACCCGCACTACCGTTAAGGCAATTCAAAGCTTTCTAGGTCATCTTTGGCTTTTATAGAAGATTTATTAGGACTTCTCAAAATTGCCCTAGCCAATGACCGCGACTTCTTTGTCAAGGATGCCCTTTTGATTTTTCTCAGAATGCAATGAAGCATTCAATCGCCTAAAAGAGATCTCACTCAGGCTCGATAATGGTCACCTGATTGGTCCCCAGCGGTTGATAACGAAATCATGTGTGATGCTAGTGATTATGATGCAGGCGCCGTGCTTGGCCAAAGGAAAGAGAAGCATTTTCAACCAATTTACTACGCTAGCAAAACCATGAATGTAGCACAAGAGAATTATACAACCACCGAGAAAGAACTCTTAAAATTTTGTGGTTTTGCCTTCAATAAATTCAGAGGCAAAGTATTCGTCCTTTTCCAAAAGCTCACGTCTTCACAGATCATTACGCCTTACGATACTTGTTTTCTAAACAAGATGCAAAACCTCGACTTATTAGGTGGATTCTATTGCTTCAAGAATTTGACATTGAAATTGAGATAAGAAGAGAGTACGAAAATCTTGCCTAACGATCATCTATCGCGTTGGAGAACCCAGACCCTGGAAAGTTAGACCATACCGAGATTCGCGACTCTTTTCCTGAAGAACAGTTGATGGCCGTTAAGGAAATTGAACCATGGTATGCGGATTATGCTAACTATCTGTCCAGTAGGGTTTTGCCAAACTACATGACTAGGCAGGATAAAAGGAAATTCTTCACCGGCAGTAAAACACTATTTCTGGGATGAACCCTTCTTATTCCGCATATGCCCCGATCAAATCATTCGACGTTGTGTTGCTGGAGGAGAGATTGATCGAATCATGAAAAAATATCATGCAGGACCATCTGGGTGGCATCACGGTGTTAATGTCACGGCACGAAAAGTTTTCGATGCCAGATTCTACTGGCCTACTTGTTTTCGCGGCGTCAAGAGATTAGTTCAAGCGTGCGTGCGTGCTAACGGATTAGGAAACATCTCACGAAGAAATGAATCACCTCAGAACTATATCCAAGTCTGTGAAATATTCGATGTTTGGGGCATAGATTTCATGGGACCTTTTCCAGCATCTAGAGGAAATGAATACATTCTAGTGGCTATCGACTATGTATCCAAATGGGTGGAGGCCCAAGCCCTTAAGACTAACGATGCAAGAGTAGTCATTCATTTTCTAAAAAAACTCTTCGCACGATTCGGGATTCCCAAAGCATTGATAAGTGATAGAGGGACCCACTTTTGCAATGCTCAAATGGAGAAGGTGATGAAGAAGTATGGTGTTCCCTTGATCGGTTTTTCTGACATATCACCCTCAAACGAATGGACAAATAGAAAACACAAATAGAGCATTAAAGCGGATACTTGAAAAAACTGTCCACCAGAATAGAAAAGATTGGGCTTTCAAACTAGATGAAGCACGGTGGGCATTCAGAACAGCTTATAAAACCGCCCATCACGAACAACCCTCTTAAAGCTTGGTATATGGGAAAGCATGCCACCTCCCTATTGAGCTTGAGCAAAAGGCATATTGGGCACTTAAGGCCTGTAACATGGACTATTCGAGGTGCAGGTCAAATAGGTTCCCCTGACAAATTTCAAGAGAATTTTGGATGAACTAAGACTTGAAGCTTATGAATCATCGGTTACATATAAAGAAAAAGTGGCATGACCAGCTAGATAAAGAATCCTAAAGAGTTTGTGGAAGGAGATAAGGTGCTCTTGTATAATTCAAGATTGGGATTATTCAGGAAAACTCAAGTCAAGATGGTATGGACCTTTTAGCAAAAGAAAAATGGACAATGGAGTCAGTAGTATTACTAGACCATGATGGAAGGGAATTTATCATAAATGGACAACGGGTAAAACATTACCAAGTGGACAACAATGAAATGGTCAACGATGAGGATATCGTCTTAGAAGGAAGTGACGGTAGTGAAGTCACGTAGGAGCACGACTTCGAGTCTAGCTACAAGACTCATAAATAAAGAAAATCGCTTCGTGGGAGGCAACCCATGCTTAATTGTTTGCTTGTTTGTGTCATATATATTTTATTGATTGTTTGCTCTCATGTTTAACTTGTAAAAATGCTTTATTTTGTCTTTAACCTCGTCTTAATTACATATAAAGGTATTTTACATAAGGGATAAGTGTAGGGAGGATTACACACGTTTTTCAAAAGAAACGTAAACATGAGAATTTCAATCAATTAAATTATATACATGTGTGTTTTTTCGAGTCAAATGCTTGTATCGAGTCATAATGGATGGTTTTGTGAATTTTTCCGATTCTAAAGATATAAATTTTCCGTAATTTTTCCAGAAAATGTAGACCTTGCTGTCATCGAGGGATAACGGCCTGGCGTACAGAAGTGGGTCGCATAACTTGATGGCGTCGAGGAAGGGCTGGCTAAACCACTTCGATCACTTTTTCTAGTTTTACGTGCTACTTATAAAATTTTTGGAATTTTCAAGTCTTAAATTTCTAGAAAATCAGTAAACATCCATTCCACAAGCATTATATCCTAGTTTAGTAGAGTCATATATATATATATTATTACCCATGGATTTTACGCGAATGTTTCGCTTGTTTTTTCTTGAAGTGTGCAGTTTAATTTATCAAGAAGATTATACAAAAGATTGGAAGGAGCTTTTCACGCATAACATTCTTCTTGAAGAAAGATTTAACCACTACTTCACATGGATCCTACCGAGCTAATCAAGGAAGTACTAGTTTCTTTCGTTTTTAATTACCTTCTATTATCATAACTTTGATACTTTCGGGGAACATTGGGGACAATGTTCAGTTTAAGTGTAGGGAGGGAAAATAAAACGGGAACTTTGAAACTATGCTTATACTTGATTATTTGCTTCAATCAATTGCATTTGTGTAATAAACCATGAGAAAATGTCGGTTAGGGTAATTTTGGCACCAAATTTTTAATTTTTCATGACATATAGGAGTGGGCCATTAGTCTTAACGAAAGCGTCTCATGGATAGGAAGTAGCATGACTAGCACAGAAACCCTCTACCACCTAAATTCCACCCAAAATGTGAGGATCGCCCTTAGATTAGTAGGAATTAAAGCATTCATCTTTAATGCTTAGTGTGTGATCCGATAGTATAATAGATTCTAGAACTTGTTTTGTGATGCATCCCGAGATCGCTAGTAAGACTACACTTGTGTAGTTAGGAATAACTAAATAATAAGAGGCATTAGGATAACCCTTGTTTGATACTTGTAATATAATTACTTCTTCTACATCGGTTGAGTAATTCCCCATGCTTATGCGTTGTACTTTCACTTTTAGTACCGCGATACCCCTAGTTAACCTCTACGAGCTTATCCTTTTCGCGGTTCTCGTGATTTTTTGGTTTTCCGGAATATCAATAAAGAGCATTGTTTACACCCCACCCCCAAATGTACACCCAAATCGCCTTATCCTACCTTGTATGCACTCAGTTTCTCTCCACCATTTCTAGGATATTGGTCTTTTTGGTCTTTTTGCCTATAAATAGCAAACCACTTCTTACCATTTCTTTACACCTTCACATAGTTTCTCTCCACCATTTCTAGGATATTTAGATCATTAGGAAACATGTAAACCACCCTCATCTCATATGATCATAATGCTTCTAACTTTCATTTGTTGTAAGCATACTCCCGAAGTGATCCTCCGAAGCAAGCTTAGAGATCTTGCTTCCTTACCTCTTTGAAGTGATCACCCATCACAATATACAAGCACATGAAGATCTTCTACAACAAGCTTGGGAAACTTGTCATCTTCATTCATAGAAGACTAACTACATCATGCTTTGGGTTCTTGATTTTTAGTTTAGGATTTCATATCCATTAGACACATTGTCTTGGATATTGTCTAGTATCATATTCTTGTATCTATGACTAGACTAGATGGTTTATGTGTTTGTGCCATAAAACACAAGGTTTGTTATGTTGGGCCACAAAACATAGCGGGTATCATAGATGTGTTATATATCTATGACTAGACTAGATGGTTTATGTGTTTGTGCCATAAAACACAAGGTTTGTTATTATGGGCCACAAAACATACTTGAGGTGTCATAGATGTGTCGAAGGCATTAGTGAAGGGTGCCGAGTAATCTAACCAAGGGCATTAGCGAAAGGTGCCTAAGGTGTACATTCGATATGGTGTGTTTCGATGTACAAGATAGAGTAGTATTTGTTGGATCGATATACTTTAATCAAACTATCTTAACTAGCTTGTTAAGGTTTAATAACCTCGGATAAATCCTAAGTTATTAACAAAGAAACACTGAGCAATCTTTATTAAGTACGCGGAATTTACTTAACAAAGCTAAGAAGAATAACCTTTTATTATAAACTCTAAATCTCCTTATTATGCAGATACTCTAATACAACTCTAAGATAATCGAACTTCTCTCTAAAACACTAATTAACTTGTGAATTCGTAAACTCTAAAACTCATAGACTCATAAGCAATCATACATCTAATGCCAATCTAGGAGTCCTTTTATAGGCTCAAGGATATCCTAGTCGGTTTACAATTGATAACCTTGTACGACAAGTAATCTAAACATAGAATACAATACTTTCCATAAACGAATAACAGTTCTTTAGTTCATTGCAGTACTTTGACTTTTAGGTGCAGTACTTTGACTTTGTCTTTAGCGGTACTTTGACTCTTTGACTTTTCCAAGTACTTTGCGGCTTACAAGTACTTTCATATCTTCAAGACTTTCATGTCTTCAAAGACTTTCATATCCCAACAATCCTCCCCTAACTTGAATTCTACTTGCTTGACTTCAAGTTCCTTTGTGAATATATCTTTAACAACTTCATCTTTAATATCAGATTGTTTCTTAGTCTTTTCAATATATCTCTCAGAGTGTTCGTGCTTGTCAAAGTATCTCTTAGAATTGTTCTTTCTCGGCTGACATCCAAGAAGCTCCATCTTTTCAAAGAACACAGCAACATATGACAATTTGTACATTAATTCAGTTTAAGTTGCATACTATTCTCATCACTTCCAGGTGTGTTAACTCTCGTGAGAGGTGAATCATTGAAAATTTAATGGATTTAGATCTCTTTACCAAAGCCATTATCTTTGGAGTAGCCAAATGTTTTGGTGTGTAAGACCATGGTACATTGATAACCATATGATTTTTAGCAAATCATCATCTATCAACAGATTTGATTTGTCTTTAACAAAAGTTGTACCCTTTCTCGGACTAGTTAGTTCTTCTATCTAATGGTGAACTAATTACCAATAATGGTTTTTCCACCGCCTTTACCACAAGCCATTTTCTTGTGGGCTAGCCAACTCTTCACATTAGCTGATATGGTGAGTTGATTACCATCCAACTTATTAGCAAGTTGTCAACTAAAAACGGATTTGATATATCTTTACCCGAGCCGTTTGCTCATGGATTAGTCAATCCTTTTGTAACCATGGTGGATTGATAACCTATTGATGTTATCATCACAAAAACCATTTATTGAACCTTTAGTTCAAAATATTTATTAATTAGCAAAAGGTTTCTTCTAAAATTCATTTAATCGGTTATTTCAGAACAAGTACTTTGATGAAAATATCTTGTCTTGGCAAGAGATACTTTGAATAAAAGTATTGATATATCAAAAGTATTTTATTCAAATAAAATTCATACCGCTTATTGATCATCTTCAAGAATAGTAGTCCAGTTGATAAATAAGTTGATAACCATGCAAGCACTTTCATTATCCTCTTCTACTTCCAATCCATGCTCTAGCATTCTTCTCATGAGCTCAACTGTGAGAGGATATCTTCTTTCTGCAAACATGTGTATCATCGTTCCATTTTCCAGCTCTAAAACATGAACTCCTGACTCTTCAAAGAATCTCCAGCAAACAATTTCCCAATTTTCTTGATTCTTCCAAACATCATCGTGCTTTCTTCTTCGCTTTCCCATGCGGTTATGAGATCACCATGTAAAACTAAACCAATCCCTTCTAATGGATTTTGTTCAAAGTAAGCTTTCACCACATGATATAAATAGAATAGATCTACTCTATCTATAATGTGCATTAAGTCCCATAGCCTTTTGAAAACTTTGAAGCTTTCATCTTCTTTATGAAAAAACATATAATCTCCTTCCTTGGATTTCACAACTTCAAAAACACTAATCTTTGATCTGTTCATCTTCATGTCATTATCTTCTTTTGAATAATCAAAATCTACTATTCTGAGATAATTCCTTAATTCATCACTAGTCTCAGATCTTAATTCAACTTTTTCTTTCGTTGAGAACTGAATATCTCAGAACTTCAGTTTTCCTTTTTCTTTTCAAACTCTTCTTCTTCTTTTAGCTTCACCAGGTAAGCTTCTTTTCTTTAAAATCTTTGATACCGCAACATTCTTCTTATAATCCTCCTAGCAGATCATATAATCTTTTCATCTCAAAATAATTAAACTTCTGCAATCCTTTATACCCTTGACTTTTCAGATAAGCCATCATAGCATTTCTGTCTTTAGCTTTATTAAGTATTTTTGGCATAAATCTAACGAGGACGTGATCGTAATGGTTCAGCAGCTTGACAAAGATCTAATTCATCTTGTACCTTTTGAGTCGCTTTCTATTCGAGCTTCTTGAGCTTCCTGATCTTTTCTATCTTTAGCATTTAACTCTTCTTGAACTTTTCTAGCAGCAGCTTCATTCCTAGCAACTTCAATTTCTCTAAGTTCTGCCAAAGTTAGTTTCTTTTCTTAGTTTCAACAGTAACACCTTTCCCTTTATCCTTAGGATCAATTGCAGGTTGAGAAGTTCTTTGTTGTTCTTCTTCTTGTACATCTCTAATAGTAACACCACCTCTAGGTTGTGATAAATCTCCTAAAATCGTAGCAATGAATTCATCATCACTTGCAGAATGAATTGGTTTGAGAATAGCTTCCTCCTCTTCTTGTATAACAGTTGTAGAAGGACCAGCTTCTTCTTCAAAATTCAATACTCTTGGTGTTATTACCTCTTGCGTAGAAGTATCTTGAAAAACAACACTTTGATGTTCAGTACCTTGATCATCTTGATCATCGCACCTTGAACTTGAACTTGTTCTTGTTGTTCCTCGATATCTAAAATAATCTTTTCTTCTTCGTGTTCTTTCTTCTTTATAACATCTTCTTTCAAATTTTCTTTTTCTAAATTCCTCCCCAATTGGACTGAAGATGGTTGATGAACCTTGTTAGGCGTTTGTGTTTCCTAGATCGCTTATGCGCCTTCTTTTTGTTTTTGACCCATACACGAAATTCTTGAACTAATGGCCACACAAAAAACTTTAGTCTTCAAACTTCAGCTTTTAATTTCTTTATCTTTTTGGCTTGAACCTCAGTAGTCTTTTTTAACTTTACCAGCTCCCTTGTCAAAACATAGTTATCAAATGTGATATCATCAGGAGGGATGGTATGTGAAGCCGCTCCTTGAATAGGTGAATGTTCCTCCGATTGAGAAGCGAATGCATCCTTGTGGAGATGGAGAAGGTGATCTTAAAACTTCTTCTTGAACCTCGGCTTGACAAAGCAGGTATCCTGTAGAGATGCAGATTACCTTCTGATCAAGACTGCAGATGCAGTACCTTCATGCGCAGATATGCAGTGCAGCTTCCTTGAGATGCAAGACTTTCACTAGTGATCAGCTTTCATCATCCGCTCTAACGGCCTGAACAACATCCATCATGGAAGTTGTTAAAGGAGTATCTTGACCCTTGAATAAAACACTCCTTTTGCCATAAAAGTAAAAATCTTGGATTGTTGAACAATAACAGGCAATAAAGCTGTAGGTTTTGGCACATCAGAAAGTTGCTTGTTTAAGAAAACTTGTATAAACCGTGGGTACATTAGCCAAGTAGACCCATGTGAGATATGCGAGAGCATCCCATCCAATATTAGCCTTGAGAAGTTAAAAACTCGATCCGTAGCTAACCCAACCATAGCAGATGCTATATTGGACCCAAACTGCTCCCAAGAAGTACTCTTAGCACTTATGCAATGTAGCAACTCATGAACCAAAAATTTCCATTGAGGACAAAACAATTGTTTTCTGAATGTTTGTTCCATTAAAGAACCTTCATAACCAATATGCCCAAAAGTTTCCCAAATCAATTCCTTGGCAAAACGAATAGCACCATCATTATCATTAAACAGCAAATCCTCTCTAATATATGCTTCAGTAATCTTCACAGTGTGTCCAACAACTGTAGCCGAATATAAAATTCTTCATTCTCCATGTTTTCTCTTGCAATAGCCCAAAATTCTTGAATCCAAGGCTCAATAATATCCGGCTCCACTAAAAGAGCATAACGATTTCGACCCATTAAAAATCAATAATATCGTGAAACGCCACATTATCTTCAGTCTTGTCTAAATTTGCTACCATATTGTGCTTTGAAACAGTAGGTCGATTCGCCATTGGTGATTATGTAAGCACAATTTGGAATTGAATAAGAATGAGATAAAGATGGAAAACGATGCTAATGTAATAATATGAGAGGGAAAATCGGAAAGTAGTTATTTATAGGAGAGATTTGAAAAAATCACTGCCCAAAATAAAATAACCGTTAGCATTAATTACCCTCAATATAACCGTTGGAACAAGATTTTATAATCGACAAAAAGCTTTCCACGTATGCAAAGATACTTTCCCAAGCAAGACTTTCCAAGCAAGTACTTTCGGAAAAACAAGATACTTTGCCAAATTCTACAAGCATCCTCCCCTCAAGCAATACACAGGACTATACTAACACCTTATAGTCCTTCCCTCAAACATAGCTTAGTAGTTAATCATGCCAATACTCACCACCAAGTGATTGAATCTTGAAACATCAAAGCCTTTGGTGAGTAAATCAGCTACATTGTCATCTGTGTGAACTTTAACAACATTAATGAGTCTGTGCTCATAACAATCTCTGATAAAGTGATGCCTAATCTAAATATGCTTGGTCTTGGAATGATAAACTGGATTCTTCACAATACAAATGGTACTCTCATTATCAATATTGATAGGAGTATTTTTGAAATTGAACCCATAGTCCAAGAGTTGATTCTGCATCCACAAAACTTGTCCACAACATCTTGCAGCAGCTACATATTCATTTCAGAGATGATGTTGCTGCAATTGTTCACTTCTTGCATTGCCGGAGACTAACCTTCTTCCAAGATATTGGCATCCTCCGGTGGTTGATCTTCTATCATAGTTATCACCTGCATAATCACTATCTGAAAAAGCCTCCAAGTGAAAAGGTGACTCTTTAGGATACCACAACCCCAACTTTGGTTGTTGCTTCAAATAACCGAAGATTCTCTTTACTGCATTCATGTGAGAGATCTTTGGTGAGACTTGATATCTAGCACATAGACAGACTGCAAACATTATATCAGGGCCTTGATGCAAATGAGATACATAAGAGAGCCAATCATTGATCTATAAAGCTTGACTTCAACAGGGTGACCATCTTCATCTTTGCCCAATGAATTGATAGATTTAATGGGTGTAGTAACAGCCTTCATATCATCAAAATTGAATTTCTTAAGTATGTCAGTAACATACTTGTCTTGACTGATAAAAATACCTTCCTTTGACTGCTTAACCCGAAGTCCTAAAAAGAAAGTCAACTCTCCCATTGAACTCATTTGAAATTCTTTCTCGATTTCACCGCTCAAACTCCTTAACCATGGACGCTTGGTAGCCCAAAAATGATATCATCAACATAAACTTGAACTAACATGATATCTTTCTTGTCTCTCTTGATAAACAAAGTCTTGTCAATAGCTCCCCTTCTATATCCATGTTGCAATAAGAATGTGGAGAGTCTCTCATACCAAGCTCTAGGTGCCTGATGAAGGCCATAAAGAGCCTTAACAACCTTGTAGACTTTGTTTGGATGTTTAGGATCTTCAAAACCAGGAGGTTGTTTGACATAAACTTCCTCTGTAATCTTGCCATATAAAAAGGCACTTTTGACATCCATCCGGTAAACTTGAAAGCCCATATAAGAAGCAAAGGCAAGAAATATTCTAATAGCTTCTATTCTTGCTACAGGAGCAAACACTTCATCATAATCTACTCCTTCTTCTTGTCTATATCTTTGTGCTACTAACCTTGCCTTATTCTTGATAACATTACCTCTTTCATCTCTTTTGACCCTAAAAACCCATCTGGTTCCTATAACTCTCTTCCCATCTCGAAGATCACATAAAACCCAAACCTCTTGAAGTTTAAATTGAAGAAGTTCTTCCTCCATAGCTTCAACCCAGCTTTCTTTAGTCAAAGCTTGAGCAATATTCTTGGGTTCTTCTTGAGAGATAAAACAAGTAAATAGACAGGTTTGATGGTCCTTATGATTCAGACTGTTTTGTTTATACACAAAGCTAAGTAAAGCATTGTGAGGTGTAGAGAAAGTCTTAGCTGTGTCTAGTCAGACTCGAGTAAGGACCAATGATTTGATCAGAAGGATGATCCTTATGAGTTCTTAAGTTTGGAGACCGTGGAACTTCATAATTATCATCTAAATTAGTAACATCAGCACCTTCATTGAAATTTGGAAAAATACCTTCATCTTCAAATTCATCATCAGTATCTTCTAATCCAGGCATGGTATGATCATCCAGATCGCCTAAAGTATCATTAATCAGTGCAGCAAGATTTTGTTCAAAAGTATTGTCCAAAGTCTTGAGAGTACTCTGCAGTCTTGTTCTTCTTCTTTGCCTCTTCATAAGCTCTCCTTTGTTCATCAGTGTAAGAATGTGCTAAAACATCTTGAAGAAGCATCCGATTAAGTTCCTCTTGAATAGATTGATCCTCAGCAGATAAAGAAGATTCGGAGCAAAACAAACTTTTTGGTGAGGCAACAAGATTTTGTTTTGGAACGATTCAAGACTTTGTTTTGAACTAACAGGGATCTTCATCAGAACAAAGAGATCGGGTCTAATATGAACTCCATGAACCACATATTGTAAATCTTCTCCACTGTGTAATGGTTGATTTTCTTCTCTAACAGGTACATAGTTCATAGATGGAGTTAAAACCTCAAGATCAAACATCCAATCGGGACCTTTACCTTTCTCATTGTCTTGATCTTCTAAAAACTCAACATGAAGACAATCTTGAACCTTCTTAGTAACTTTGTTGTATACTCTAAAGCCCTTACTGTTAGTGCAATAACCCAATAAGTATCCTTCTTCCGACTTGCCATCAAACTTCCCCAGATTATCAATAGTGTTTAAAATAGTAAGAGGGCATCCAAAAGGTTTCATAAAACGAATGTTGGGTTTAGTGCCCATCAGCAATTTATAGGGTGTCTTCATCTCGTGGTTTAGTGACGAGACTCTGTTAAGTACATAACAAGCGATTTACTACGCCTTAACCTGAATAGGTAGGTGAGAATCTGCTAACATTGTTCTTGCTGCTTCAATCAAATTCCTATTCTTCCTTTCGCAACACCATTACTGTTGTGGTGTTCTTGCAATACTAAACTCCCTTTTTATGCCTTTGTTTGCACAAAATTCATCCATAAGTTTGTTCTTGAATTCAGTTCCATTGTCACATCTAATACCTCTAACCTTGAGTCTCAATTGGTTTTCAAGAGCAATAATCAATGTCTGGATAGCATCAAAAGTATCATCTTTAAAACCCAAGAAAAATACCCAACTGAGTCTACTACAATCATCTACTTACAACTAAGCAAGATTTTTCTTGTTTAAACTTGCCACGGTAACAGGTCCAAACAAATCCATATGTAATAGCTCCAAAGGTTCTCTAATAGTTCTCTCCTCAAGCTTCTTGCAGGAAGTTTTGTGTTGTTTACCCTTCTTGCATGCCAAGCATGATTGATCATTCTTGTAAGTCTTTGAAGGTAAACCTCTAACTAGATTGCCTTTCACCTGTTTATTGATATTCTTGAAGTTAACATGACCCAATCTTCTATGCCATTGATGTGCCTCTTCAGATGTTGCTTTAGCCACCAAACATGTGGCTCTTCCATAGGAATGTAGACTCTTCATGTCTAAACTATACACATCATTTGTCCTTGGTACTCTAAGAACTATTAATTCATCATCAACAGGCTTAAAGTCCGAGGAAAGGATAAGACATTCTGTGTCAGTGAATAACACAGGATGCTTTTATCACGATTTGTGATATCCGACAATAGATTGAACTTTAACTCCTTTACATATCTAACATTCTCAAAATCTATAAGCCCTGCTTTAATAGTCCCTTTACCAAGAATCTTTCCTCCATTGGGATCATTCCCAAATGCAACTCTTCCTCCACTAATCTTCCTAAAATCAGACAGGATCTCTTTGTCTCCTATCATACTTCCAGAGCAACCACTATCCACAATAAGATGATCTTTAAGCTCCTCTTCGGGTTGCCCGCACATAAAGAAAAGAGTTAGAAACTTTTAGGAACCCAAGCCATTACCGACTTGTGTTCCCCTTGTGGAGTTACAAACTCAAATTCTTTGAGTATGTAATTACCACTATCTTTCAAATGATGATCCAGAATTATCTTTTGATCTTTAGCATGTGGATTTTCAAAACTTTCCGGTTTTTCAACACAAATCTCTTTTTCTGTCATCACAAAAACATCTGATTCACTTTTGGTTGAAAGTACTGTCTGTCCCTCTGCAGTACTTTCCCTCTTAACCCATTCTGTTTTAACACTTGGTTCCTCCGATCTAAATCTCCTATGTGAATTGTAATACCTTCTAGGTTGATAGTGAGATTTCCTAGAATTTCTATACCAAGTATTGTGATCAGTACCTTGTTTTGTCGAGCAAGACTTTGAGAAAGTACTTGGGCGAGTTAACAGTACTTTGGAAATACCTTGTGAGATCTTGAAGGTTTTGAAAAAGGTTTTCATTTGGTGTGGGTATCTATGATCCGGTGAGAGATTTCTGTGATTGACCCTATTTGAATTATTCCAAACTGGTTTGTACTCTCTAGGTTTCGGTTGGGCATCCTGTTCTTTGGAAATTTTCTAAGGTATTTTGAGTGATGTTCACAATCATTAATTAGATGAGTAGGACTGAAACACACAAAACACATTTTCTGACCCATACTGTCAAAGTGACATCTTCTATGTCTATGCCCAAAATTATTTTGCCTTCTTGGTGAGTGATTAAACCTTTTTTGACCAAAATTATCCCAAAAAGGTTTAGCGATCTGCTTTTGAAAAGGTTTTGAAGAAGGTATCTGCTTGTGGAGCGATACTTTGATTTAAAGGTACCGCTTGATTTTGAACATCGCTTTCAACAGATTCTTTGGGTTTTTCAGACCTAGATTTAGCAACTAGCTTTTTCCTAAACTCTAGACTGTCTACTCCAAAACGAGAAACATCTGGCCTAAGGGGTTGATGAATGCCAGTGGGATGTGGAACAGCATGATAATCATTAGCTTTCTTATATTCAAGAGGTGAGTCACTTATTGAACCATCATTACTAGATGTATCTACATAATTAATGAGTTCTTCATCACTAGTGGTTATATCCTCATACTCACCTTCATCCTGATTACTAGATTGGGTTTCTTCTATCTTACTAAAATCCATTCCAAAACCTAATCCAGTTTTAAGGTAGGCTCTTTGATGTTTTTGAACATAAGAAACATGTGACAGACCAGCTTCACCCCAAGAAGCAAACTTAGCTAACAAATCATCTCTTTCCTTAGTTAATTTCTCAATTTCAGCAATTTTACAGTTTAATTTCCATTCACTAAGCTTTAACTGGTAATCCTGTTGTGCATATTTTTCTGCCCAAGCTACTTCATTAGTTTCATGTGCTAAAATTTTGGCTTCCATAGATTCTAAGGTTATTTGATAACCTGCTACCTCGGACCTAGCCTTAACACAATTATCTCTCTCAATCACATAACTGCTAAGCAATTTATGATAAAAATCATAGCAATTTGAGCATACCTGAGAGATAGGAGATTGATTTGGTGAAGTAGCCACCAATGCTAGTTGAACAGGATCATCTTCACTTTCCTTGCTCCAGTCAAATCTTCCAAAGCCATCATCGATTCCAAAGCAAAGATGTTCGGTGTTCTTCAAAGCAAAAACAAGTGCTCCAATCCAATGCTTCTTCTGAATCTTCAATTTCTTCTTCCACTGCTATCATGCAATAAGTTACTGGTTCGTCATCAAACTCTTCACTCCGTCAACTTCGATAACTTCTCTTGAGCAACCAAAGCCTTTGTTTCAATAATGGGAATTTCCTTAAGCTCAAGTTTTGGCTTTTCAGATGTCCTGTTTGCTTGATACTTAGCAAACCTGCACTCCCTTGCAAAGTGACCCGTCTTTTGACAATTGAAGCATTCAATTTTAGATTTGTCAAAAGTTATGCCCTGTTTTGGTTTGAAATCAATGCTTTTGCCTGTCTTCTTCATGTACTTTTTTGATTCTTGCAGTGATCATAGCAACTTGCCACCCGATATCAATTTCTTCAAGTGCATCTTCTTCAATCTGTGCTAGATCTTCTTCATAAGTGACAAGTAAACTAGCTTGTTGTGCAAAGAAGGAGCACATAACTTCATCTGAGGCCATAGTGGTAGTTGGTGAGGCCTGTTGAACATATGAGGAGGGTGTATAGACAGCAGTCTTTGAGAAACAAGACTTTGAGGAGAAGCAAGACTTTGGAAGTACCGCCTTCTTTTCAGATGATAGAAAAGCAATCAGAGACTTAGAACTTGTTTGACCACTCATCTCATGCTCATACACCTTAAGTTGATGATATAGATCATCAAAGTCCATGACATCCAAACCTTGTTGTCCTCTGATCATTGTAGCAATCACATGCCATGAAGATGGCAAACTTCTGAGAAACTTCAAATTAGCATCTTCAATCGATACTTCGCTTTGTATAGCTCCAACATGTTGAGTAGATTCTAAAACCTATCATATGCAAAGATCAAGACTCTCTCTTTCACCAACTGTGAAAGTTTCAAAGCTAATTGCTTTAGCAAATTTCGTGCATCTTTTTAGAGGCTTCATTCCCTCCAAATTGGTCTTGAGAGCCTGAGCCGCTTAGCATCTTTAGCATCATGAAATTTGAGAAGATGACCATCTGGAATGGCAGATAAGAGAATGTTAAGTGCCTTCTCTTGATTCCTTAAGGTTGTCAGCTGTACATGGTTTAGGTGCCTTTGGTTGTCCAAGAATATCAATGGGGTCTGCTACAACTTCATTCCCATTCACAATAACATTTCAAAGAGCATGGTCTCAGAATGGCAATGTACCGCCTCATCTTCATGCACCAGAGATCATATTCTCCTTCTTGATTATTGGAATTCTGAGTGAGGTGATTGAGGGTGGTGGAATGCCTTCAGCTTCGACATCTTGAATATTGTTGAAGTAGGGTTTCTTCCTAGTCAGAGTTTCCACACAAGCTCCGATACCACTTGTTGGATCGATATACTTTAATCAAACTATCTTAACTAGCTTGTTAAGGTTTAATAACCTCGTATAAATCCTAAGTTATTAACAAAGAAACACCAGCAATCTTTATTAAGTACGGAATTTACTTAACAAAGCTAAGAAGAATAACCTTTATTATAAACTCTAAATCGCTTATTATGCATACTCTAATACAACTCTAAGATAATCGAATTTTTCTCTAAAACACTAATTAACTTGTGAATTCGTAAACTCTAAAACTCATAGACTCATAAGCAATCGTACATCTAATGCCAATCTAGGAGTCCCTTTATAGGCTCAAGGATATCCTAGTCGGTTTACAATTGATAACCTTGTTCGACAAGTAATCTAAACATAGAATACAATACTTTCCATAAACTAATAACAGCTTCTTGTTCTTGCAAGATTTGACTTTTAGGTGCAGACTTTGACTTTGTCTTTAGCAGATTTTGACTCTTTGACTTTTTCCCAAGACTTTGCGTATTTTACAAGACTTTCATATCTTTAGTACTTTCATGTCTTCAAAGACTTTCATATCCCAAGTAACAAGATTGGATCCGCGGATATTGATATCTTTGATGGTGTTGTATTATGAGTTGGTCTCCTTAGGGGTATAGGTGTTGGTGTAGTGTCGGGTAGTAGTTCCTCCATTGAATGGAACAGTTATTTAGCCTAGTACCTAATAAAGGGTAGCGACGCTTGTGATATGATTAGTTCTCCTTGGAGGAAAGAACTCTGGTTAGCCTAGCACCGGATAAAGGGTAGGCGATGTTGTGTTAGGTGTGGTTCATCTTGGTGTGAAAGAACTCGGTATTTAGCTTTGTACTGAAAAAGGTGTGTTTACGTTGTGAAGCTTCTCCGCCATAAGGAGTTGGTGTAGTGTTTACAAACTCGAAAGGTTACTGGGAGTGAGTAGGGCAAGGAAGGTGTCCTTTGTAGCGAACCACTATAAATCCTCGTGTTGGTTTGTCTATCCTTTACTTCGGTTTGCCTCTTATTCTTGCATTACATTGTTTATGTTCTATGTGGTTGATGTCTATGTTTGTGATACATACTTGGTCTTTCATATAGTCATAAACTATATTTAACATTTTACATATTATGACATCTTGATCAAGAAAGCAACCGACTAATAATGGTGAAACTTGATTTATAATGAACCATTATTCTTGTGGAATCTTATGTGATATTAAGGGGTTGGCCTTACATGCCGTAATGCGTTAAATGCATCCTCGCGTCGAGATTAGCAAATGCAATGGTTTATACTATATTTGATACAAAAGTTTTAAGTTTTAAACGGAAATGTATTCACCCCCCTCTACGTTTTCACACGTATATAAAGAGCTAAAGAGCCATTAGTACATTTGTATAGCCTAAATTTTAATTTGATAAGTGACACATAAGTATGATTTATAACCTAAATTGTACGGAGTGTGTGAGTGACTTTATTGAATTTGCACTCAATTAAGGAACCCTGAACCATTGTAACCCTTGTTCAAGAAGACCCCTATTATATTTAAAAACTAACAGTAAGGAAATTTAGAGCAGTTAACTTACCCACCCAACTTTGACCCCTGTAACACATGTTTGTTTTAGTTTCAAAGAACAACCATCCCCAAATAATGAAGGTATGTATAAACCCTAAACCCCTTGATTAAAACACATTTAGTTGAAACTTCAAACCAATCATTCTTGGAACCAATTATTACTCTCTGGTGTCTAATTGCATTTTTTACGACAAATCCTAACACTATTTCTTTAACTGCTTACACAATAAAAATAAGCAATCCCAAACATCCTCATGATCATTCAACAACTAATAAGCTATTTTCATAATTTGCCAAACACTAAGACAACAACAACTTATTAAACTATCACATATTCGCAACATAAGCAAAACAACCAATTATCTACTTCTACTTATTATAACAAACAATAAAAAAAAATGCTTAACCAAAAGTATAAACCCTAGAAAACTAATCAATAAAAAAACTCAGCTTTATAGTAGATAACTACAATCAACAATCTAAGAGATAAATTAATTATTAAATTACAAAAAGAAGGGAAAATCAATTACATTCCATGACCAAAAGCAAGTGCAACTTGAGAGAGTTGTCTCCATTCTATCATCTCTGCAATTTTAACAACTAATATTGACATATTTACAATAATAATTTTGTTTTGGAGAATGTATTAAAAGACGTCCATTGTCGAAAAAATATCGTTTCTTTGATGGTTTCTAGGGTAGGGTTGTGGAGGATGATTTTGTGGCTATGTGTTAAAATTGATAAGAAACTGATGGGGAGCCGGTGTTTTTAAATGTTACAATTTGATCCAAATCTATCAAGGTATTAAAGCCAAGTACATGTGTATTTTTAGATTTTGTCTACATTTGTTATATAAAACGTTTTTCAAAAATTTAAGGTCAAATTAAGAAATATTTAAGTTGTTTTAGTTAAAAAATTATTTTTAGAAAAATAATGTCAATTAAATTATTACTTAATAAGGAATGATTTGATTTTTTTTTAAATGTAAAATTCCCCACTTAAGGTTTTGCTTTATTATATAAATAAAAGATGTAATGTTAATAAAAAGCAATCTCTAATGTAGACAGCCTCTAAATGTAAAAAATTTAATTGCTTTCTTCTAACTCAATAATTAGCACCAATAATCACCATTTACCAAAGTACGCAATGAACTAATACATGAGAAACTCAATATCATCAACATCCTAATTTTGCTAATTGAAGTTACAGAAAGTAGTCCCAATTTCAATCACATAACATCTTTTGGTATATGAGTAGCAGCCAAATATCTTTGAACATAATGACTATAAGTACCATATAAATTTAGTCTTATAAAAACAGTAATTATTAAGCCTATACATGCCATTTCTTAAGCTTATATGACAGCAAAGGTGACAACATTTAGAATATACACTTGATTATTTCACGTATTTCCATTTTAAGCCTATACAGGCCATTTCTTTCCTTGACGATTCATCACAAAATATTATATATACCGTTCCAGGAATGGCTGCACTATTTTTAAAGTCTCAAAATATTGACTGGAATACTAGAACTCCCCTGCTGCATAACCAAACGCACCAAAGATTACAACAAACAATGAAGCCAAACATCTACTTATACATTGCTGAAATCTGCATCACTAAACTTAGTACAAAATGCCCCTGTTGTAGCACCAAACGCCCCTTGTTGCAGCGTACGTCAGGAAACAAACACCCCTTTTGACAGTAAGCATAATCCATGAATTTATAACATGAAAATAAAAAAGACTAATAGTGGAAAACTAGAAGGGGGGGGGGGGTTGAATAGTTTTACTGATTAAAACTTTGTTTTAAAATATTTAGATCGAATTATGTCAATCTATTTAAATGTGTGTGTTGGATGTTGATAGATAAGCATATAAATAAACAATGCAAGGATAAAGAGTAAGAAGTACAAAACCACGACACAAGTATTTATAGTGGTTCGGCTACAAGGACACCTTCCTTGCCCTACTCCACTCCCCGAGTCACCTACTCTAGATTTCGTAATCACTACACAACACAAGCCTCTGGTGGAGAAGCCTTCACAACGTCGCCTACTTTATCCTGCAAGGTTAGACAACGGGTTCTTCCACGAGGTAGAACCAAACCTATCACAACGTCGCCTACACTTTATCCGGTACAAGGCTAGATACCGAGTTCCATTACAAAGGTGGAACTACTACCCAACACTACACAACACCTATCCCAAAGGAGATGCACTCCTTATTACAACATCATCATGGATATCAATATCCTTGGACACCATCTATCTATGTTTGTACATCGATGCACCATATCGATTGTACACCCTTGGCATCTTTCATTAATGCCCTTAACACGATCTTTTGACACCTTTCACTAATGCCTTCATCATGGACCTTTGGCACCCTTCACTAATGCCTTAGACACGGACCTTTGGCACCTTTCACTAATGCCTTCGACTTGACCCTTTTGGCATCCTTCACTAATGCCTTCAACACTTCTAGAGAGGATGAGAACTATCAACAAAAGAACTTCAGTAGTCTTGATGATGACGCTCTCGGCAACTCATGGACTTGAGTGCTTGACTTCAAGAGGTGGTGATCTTCCTTTAAGAGGAACCTAGAAGATCACACACAAACACAAAACTACATAGAAAGATCCTTGGATCTGAGGTTAGAGAGTTTACAACACTAAGAGAGAATGTGTGTGAAAGGGGTTAGTTACAATGAAGAAATGGCTATCTATTTATAGACAAAAATCACTATTGTTCCCCGGATCCCACGAATCCCTTGCTTGAGGGATCCTTCCAGTGTATTCCTGGGGATCTGTAGGACACTCCTCCTAAATAGGTTATGCGTCATGGATCATGGGTCATGGGTTATGGACTTTGGATCATGGGTATCCAAATAGATACAATGTATCTAGAAGATGCATTACATCTAGTCAATGGGTCATGGGTTAGATCCATGGGTTATGGATAATGCCCAATATGACTTCATGCAATGGGTCATGGGTTATGGATCATGATCCATGGGTATGGGTCATGGACTTTGGGTTTTACCCAACTACATTCAATGTATCTAGTTAATGAGTCAAGTACTTAGATTCTTACCAATTACATTACCCATTACAATATATACTAAGTATGTATATATATACCCATTATGTAAACACTAATTGTTATACATATGCATTACTATAAAATGTAAACACTATTACTTGTTTAGTGTTTTGTATGAAAACGTAAGTGTGTTAGTAAACTGTTGGCTCAAACCATTTACGTATTTTATTTGTTTCGTTAAAATGATTTTACGTTTGTTATCGACAAAACATTAGAAGATCGTAAAATATAAATAAACATTTTTACGGCTTATTTGTATTAACAAATAGTACCAGTACGCATTTACACTTGACACAACACACTAATGAAAAATCATATTGTAATACCGCCAGTAGCATAACATTCTAGTAGCCATGCACAAAAGACTAATGAGAATCAAACGAAGTACCAGTAGCATAACAGTAAGCCTTTCAACTTGACACAACATTCTAGTACCAAACATACATTCTAATACCTGCATATTGAAATACATAAACAACCAAATACAATCTTCAGTAAGCCTTTCAATCTTTAAGCCTTTCAATCTTCAATCTTGCAGTGCACACACATTCTAGTACATATTGCAGTAAGCCTTTAAATCTACAATCTTCAATCTTCAACCATTCAAACCAGGGGCGTAGCCAGGATTTTACTTTTAGGTGAGCCAAATAATTTTCGGCACACTAATGAGTGTTGGCCCGTTTATGGATCTATGATCTTTCTAACTTACTCAACATATACCAGAATGTAAAAAACAAATGAAATGTAAATGCTTTTCTATATATTTGTCATCATCTTTGTTCATACATAAAACTAACTATATACATATTGAAATGGTACAAGTAAAGGTTGTGTTGGTTCAGAATGTCCAACAGTCGTGTCCTTTAGATTGTAACTTAGT
>OU343225.1:195007736-195137944 GCA_910596185.1 Chrysanthemum makinoi | reverse complement strand
AAAAAATATAATAAGTAGTGTAGATACTAGGTTATTATATTTCTAAACCTCGACAAGATACTTATTTATATGAAAAATAACTTATCTAAAATGAAACTATACAATATATTAAAAACGGAAATGGAAGGTAGGCTTTGTAACACTTTGAAACCTGAGGGGTAGATAAAAACCCCGTAGCCCTTTTAAGTGTAGTGATGCCCTAATATTATTTTGATGCACCTCTTTTTCGCTTCCTATCTTCTGTGAGAGATAATAAATGTCTCTTTTTATCTTTTGAGACTTACTATCTCAATTTTCCCTCTCCTCTTGGTGGTTGACTGCTTGTGATAAGGTTTGGTTAACCCCTCCTTGTTCTTTTCCGGTTGGTGTGTTCTTTGCGAGCACTTGGAATCCCACAGAAATTGAAACTAGGGTTTCGTTTGAATTGGGGATTTTCTGACTGTGTAAGATTTGGATGATTGGAGATTAAAATTGAATCAATTGATGATTCAATTTGGTATTATGGGCTTGATTCTTCAACGAACAGGTGTGTTTGTTCCTTGTTATGAATCAATTGATTATTCGCCCGTTTGATGACTAATCGTTATCTGTTGGTATGAGGTTTTTTTTGTTTTTAATCAAAAGATAAAACAGTTTTATAACCGCATCTCAATCCGTTTGGATTGAATGCTTTCCGTATGGTTCTGTTTTCGCTGGTATAGTTCTTGACAGATTATTTTGAAAAATGGATGAAACCTTTGATGCCGGGTGATTAATCACAAGAGCGTGGTTAATCCCTTTTGGTGACAAAAGTGGATTCTCCTTAGATAACGACAAGAAATGATTTTCTTGATTTTGTGGTTTTGTTGGAATTTGCAGAAAAACAGAAACTATGCTGAGAAAAAATTTCTTTTGATTCAGAAAACAGAAAAACGAGAAACTGGTAAATGATGAATTTAGTTAGGATGACCAAACTGCTGTGATACCAATTGTTGGCCCGTTTATGGATCTATGATCTTTCTAACTTACTCAACATATACCAGAATGTAAAAAACAAATGAAATGTAAATGCTTTTCTATATATTTGTCATCATCTTTGTTCATACATAAAACTAACTATATATACATGTTGAAATGGCACAAGTAAAGGTTGTGCTGGTTAGTGAATGTCCAAATGGTCGTGTTCTTTAGATTGTAACTGCCTAGTAACCGTTTGTAACTGCTTGTGTAACTGCATTTCTAACTGCTGTTGACTTTTGCTCCTGGTTGACTTTCGGGTTTGACTTATGAGATTGGGATTAACCCAATAACGAGTATAAAAAACTCAAAATAGAAAAATACACAACAAAAAATGTCAGGTTAAATACACGTTTAGACTATTTTTCCGAAAATATTTTTAGACTTTTTTCTTTTTCTTAGAAATTTCTCGTAACAATCCTATAGATATCTAATCTAGTTGAATTCATTAGTACTATTTTAGTATAAACTGAGTATTTGAACACAATGTCATTAACATTTGATTTCATTTCATTCAATTTTATGCACAAAATGTTACTTTAGCTATGTTTTTCATTTATATTTAAGCACTAACACTATGCTATGTGACCGCATAGGCAGATACCAGATTTGGTTCCAAAACTCAAATTAGCTCTCATTAATAGTCCTTTGAATTGTAGGACCATTAATGTTATAGATGCAAAGATAGGGGTAGTATTAGTATAGTTTATATATTATGTAATATGAAAGAAAAGCCTGTAAACATACTTGGAATATGGGCTGGGTCAAATGGGTCGTTTAGGTCATTTAGGATACAACGGTTAAGAAGTTGGGTGTCATTTACTTTTACAAACAAGCGGACCATTCCTTCTATTAGTGCCGCAGAAGTATATATATATATGTTAGATTTCTGTAAACAATTCATCAATTCAATACAATTACAATTAGTATATAAATTCTATTTATATAGCATATTTATTTCTGTTTTTCTGTTACATAATTCTTTGTCCCAAACACCCTTCTCGTTTCTGCACCTTCTGTCACAAAAACGCATCGCCATAGAAACAATTTTGGTTGAAGGCCATTCGAATAACAGTGGCATCAGAGCCGAAGGATTAATCAGGGAAGAACGATTGCAAGTAGTGTACCGATTATAGAATAATCACAAAGATACGATCCTTTTCCTTTTAATCTGCACTTTTCTTTTCTTTTTTTTAGTTTTTTGTTTAGAAAACAGTTTGTACATATTTAGGAAACCTTAATTCGTTTGTGATAGACATAGTCTAGGAACCCAAGCCGATTAAGTTTTAGGTTTGCCCAGGAATTATAAGACCAAAGGAACAGTTGGTTTAATTCGCCCCGCAAATAGGAGAATTTTTTGGTTTTCCCGGAATTATAAAACCAAATGACTCTTGAGACAGTTGGTTTAATTCTACCAAGCAAAAGCGGGAGAAAAAAACATTTTAGATTTGCCCATTAATTAGAAAACCAAAGAACAATGAGAGAGTTGTTGATTTGCCCCACAAACAAGAAAGAAAAGTTTTTTTTTTCTAAAGAAGAATGGTTGTTGGAACATCAAAGAAAGACGAAGGAGGGATGTCAATGACATTCCAATGCCCAATTATGGATTCTACAAATTATACTATTTGGGTCGTAAAAATTAAAGCACTATTTAATGTTTATGGAATATGGGGAGCACTCGAACCTAAGGGTGTGTCGATTGGACCGGACCGCAGGCCAGACGGACCGGACCGAAAACCGAAGTTCGGCGCGAAAAGCCAAGACCGGACCGACGGTGTGGTTGGTCCGGTCTCGGTCCGTGTCGGTCCGGTCGGTCCTTCGGTCGGTCCGGTCCAACAAGGCCAAATTGCCGGTTTTGGTCCGACCGGACCGACCGGACCGAGGACCATTTGCCAAAGCGAGACCGCGGACCGGCCCGAATGTGGTCGGTCCGGTCTCGGTCCGTGTCGGTCCGGTCGGTCCGGTCCGGCCGGTCCGTTTGCTCACCCTTACTCGAACCAGAAGGAGAAGTAGATACAAAGAAAAACACAATGGCTATTGCTTATCTTTTTCAAGCCTTGCCCGAACCACTCACATTACAAGTTGCTCATCATACGAAGGCTGCTGATATATGGAAGGACTTGAAGGCTCGATTCGTGGGTATAGACAAAGTCAAGGACGCTTGACTACAAACGTTAGAATCAAAATTTGAAACCTTGAAAATGAAAGACTCCGAATCACTTGATGAATTCACCCGAAAGATTAGTCAACTCGTGTCACAAGCAAGCAATCTTGGTTCCACAATTGAAAACAAAAGATTGGTTCGAAAACTTCTAGGATCTGTCCCAACAAAGTTTATCCGTGATTGTTGCCGCAATTGAACAATTTCTGATCTTAATACCATTACATTTCAAGAAGCTTTGGAAGATTAAAAGCATATGAGGAACGCATTTAGAAGCCAAACAAAGAAGATGTACATGATAGACCTCTATACTCCAACACGGCCGAAAAGGAACAAGGAAAACAACATAGCTGTGAACGATGTGGTTATAGGAAGTCGAATCAGGATAACAAAGGAAGAAGTCGTGAAAGAAATTGGAATAAAGATGGTAATCAACTACAAAAGGATAAGAGTCACATAAAATGCTTCAAGTGCAACAAATTTGGACATTATAAACATGAATGCACAAAGAAGGATGAAGAAGTTAACTTCGCATAATACGAAGATGATGAACCAATAATTGTTGCACCATTGCTATAAAAGAACTTTGAAGAATTGAAGACTTTGCCGTCTATAACATTAGGGGGTGAATGTAGAACCATTAATGTTATAGAAGCAAATATAGGGGTAGTATTAGTATAGTTTATATATTATGTAATATGAAAGAAAAGCCTGTAAACATACTTGGAATATGGGTTGGGTCAAATGGGTCGTTTAGGTCATTTAGGATACAACGGTTAAGAAGTTGGGTGTCATTTACTTTTACAGAAACAGTACCATTCCTTCTATTAGTGCCGCTTCATTAAGTATATATATGTTAGATTTCTGTAAACAATTCATCAATTCAATACAATTACAATTAGTATATAAATTGTGTTTATATAGCATATTTATTTCTGTTTTTATATTACATAATCGATGTCCCAAACACCCTTTTGTTTCTGCACTTTTTTCTGTCACAAAAACGCACCAGCAGTAGAAACAATTTTGGTTGAAGGCCATTCGAATAACATGAATTGCAAATAACACTATCAAATCTACGCCAATATAAAGTAACTCATCAAACTAATGGCTAAAAACAACATGCATGCTTAAAAAAACTATGCGTATATAGCTATAAGTATTGTTTTTATATTCTAAAAAGACACTCGATAACAACTATGAAGCACATCCTTTTTTGGGGTGATAAATAAAGTCGTCTGCTGAGACATAAACCTCAGGATTCACATCAAGTGATATGTTAAAGACAGAAGTCTGGGCAACTTCTAAACGGATATAATCATACATTACTCCAAGAAAACCATTTACATTGTATGCTTGCGTCAAGTAAATAGAATTTTCTCCACGAGAGTGTAGATAGGAGCCATGTATTTTGATATTGAACAACCAATACAGACCATGTATTTCATGCCTTGCAATTGTGTTGTCTCTTCCGATTAATGGAGTTGAGAATAAAGGATCTCCATTTAGATCATTAACACGTACCTACAAATTTAAAACCTTAAATACAATTTTCAAGATTTTATGATGATAAAGAATTTGATGATTAAGTACCTGCAATCTGGCAAAATGTGCAGAGGCAAGTGCCAATCTCAATATATATGTTTCACCCTTGTTGGAATCCTTAAGGCTGAATTTTATTGTCCATGTTGTCTTCTTGAATATGTGCTCATTTGGTCTCCTATGAATGTGCCTTTACAAGTAATAACCCGTTAGCGTATGTACTAATTTATTAAAAAGAAAAAGATTGCTAGATGAACAAATTGTATGACAGTCACATACCTTGGAACATGGGCGAAGAAAAAATCTTTTGTGTAATCACTCTCTCCAACGGTGTATACTAAATCTTTGTCAGGATACAACTCTGTGTATTTATCCCATAATCCATATTGTCTAAACCTGTTCAAAGTTCAATCAATATTTTAGTTTCCAATCAAGACGTACATGATATGCACTATATATAACAATGCCCTAAACAAAAAATATGCACGTAAGTAATAGGTCTGTTACTTTATAACACAAAATTGAATGCAAGCTTTATAAGAATATGTTCATGAATATATCCCGAGGATCATCAAATGTGTAAATGTTCACAATTAGTCAGGTAACAAACCTATTAGGACCATTATGAAGAAAACTGTTGTCATATTTAGGGTTCGGATCAGGAATGTAAAATTCTGCTGCTGAGCGATCTGGAATACCGATTTCCCATAAAGTGGGTCCATCTCTCACTGGCTCGTATATGAGATCACCCAAATCGATATTAACACCTGTTACTTTCTTTTCTTGTTAACTTCATATGTAAGCTTCTTAATTATGAAAGGAACGAAAATTTGGCTAACTATAAATAACAAGAACCTGGAGTGATAGCGATTTGTTTGGAAAACTTATAATCCCCAATAAATCCAGGGACCCAACCATATAAATTGTATTCACCATTAATTATGTTCCTTATGGTAAAATACCCTTCCTCATTTGCCTCGGTCCAAAACTGGTATTTCTAGTGAAACAATGAAAGAGTTAGTTCAATGATTGATCAAAGATTAACACTTATGGGTATAGAATTTTGCATGTTTGAATTCACCTTAAATTCGGTTTGCCATGATCCTAGGTGACCTGGTGGTGCTAATCCAATGTAAGCACCTTTTGCTGATATGCGACTGCCACTATTGATAAACCTACATACCAACGTTGAAAACATTAGTAAGTAAGCAAATGATTACGAATACTTTTTGTAGAGCTTCTAGTAGTTCACTGGTGTAATTAATAGGATTTTGTTACCTATCTTGAACTAGCAATCTACCGCTGATGGCACCACGTTGATGGGCATGTTGGAAGTCCTTTGAAGCAGGAAAGTTATATGGCCAGTGTCTGACTTCATCGAACATCTGTAAACAGGTTTGATGAAAAACAACCTTATAAAACTTAATCAAGAGAACATTATATTTCAATTAAATTGCATTTATACGTGAAAACAATTAACCTGTTTTTTGGCATCATTCCAAAGCGTACGAGGGTCTTCTTTGCCCGAAACAGTATTGAGATATATAAAAATCGGGCCAAAGACTTTCTTCCAATGCTCCTTTTCTCCAAATTTTATAACCAACCCACTATTATGAGCACTTGAGAACATCTAAAATACAGGAAGTTAAGTTTGACATATTAGAAACCTAAAAGATGTAACAAACCAATGACAATTTTAGAAGACCTACGGCGAGTGTCGTAGGTCCAACATGAGAGGTTAATTCAGATTTTATAGGACCGCCTGCCCTAAATTCATTACTTGGTGTAATTTGCCAAAATCCGACCGGAGGATCCATAGATATCCATCCATGGACACGCAGATCCTTTAACTCACAAGTATACTGATATTTATCATCAACCTGCGTATACATAATGAATGTATAAGTTAGCTTCCTATAGGTTAATACACTCCCTCCGTCCCAATAGTAATTTCTAAAAATTTAAAAGAACAAATTTTAAGAAAAATGCAAAATCATTATGATGTGCCACAATAAAACTTGTGTTTTAAAAGCCTTTAGATTGTCGAAATTCATAATGTACAAACATTTTGGGACATACCAAAATAAAGGTGGAAAGTAAAATTGGGATGGAAGGAGTTTTAAATTGCATGGCATCTATTGAAGTCTTTTATTACCTCGCCTTCAAACCGAGGCTCAATAGGATTAACAAGAAGGACTGCCTCGGAATAGTCTAATATATCACCTCTTTCAGGTCTCCGATCATCTGGCGAAGGCATATGCCTTTGTCGGTCATCAGATACAGCCATATAATGAAATCTAGACAACCCGAAGTTAATATCTTTGCAAATCATATAAATTCATTTAAATCTATATATAAAGTAGATCAAGCTAGGTGTTCATTTACGTACTTGTCTTTCCTGAGTTTGAAAGCAACTCTGGATTCGTCAAGATTGAAACTTGGCCATTCTTTCAAATGCTCGAAAATAGCGTAAGTATAAAAGCCCGATGATCCACGGAGCAATACATACCTAAGTAATACATCACATTATGGTCCATTAGCCATTATTCATACTTGAATTTATGTAACGTTAATTAAGTTACTTAAGATCTAACGAGAACCTTTTGTCAACTCTAAGAGGGACATCTTTTCCTTTTAGGGAAGAATTCCATGTTTTGAAAAATGAGAGTTCCACTTGATGTTCAGTTTCTATTATTACTTTGCAGCTTGTTGCTGTGAGTCTGTTAAAACATAATCATTAGAGTATGATATTAAACAACTTATAAGAAATTCTAGAAATATTAAATGCGGGGTAATATATATGTACCTGTCCATTTTACTTGTTGCGCCATTAATACTTGAATTACTCCAAACAACATCCCAGTACCTAAAAATGAATCCAAAATACAATGAAATTTTCGCGTATGTTAGTATTAATTATTAATGAATAAAGAAAATATATATTTTACCGTTAACTATATTTATATGTAAGTATGTTAGATTATTATACAAAATGATTGAACAACTACACATACCAAGTCATATTGTAGTTATAATTTTGTAAACTTTTTATCGATGTAGCATTGCTCTTTATGTACGTAAATGATAACAATTGCTTCTTTGTCAATTGTCATCGGTGTTTTATATACAGTAGCATAACTCTTCTTGCATTTTTTATACACCTAAATACTTGGGTGATGACGACACCAAAACCTATCTTATTAGAAATTGGATTTATTTGTAAGTCAATGAAATTACTTCATACACAAGTACACAACACTACAATATATAGACCATGCATTGTTTTGTCTAATTCAATTAATGGTACGTGTATAACTTAAATTCTTGATACGTACATATAAAAAAATTAAAAGCAAAATTTTGATGTAGTATAATTATCTCTTTATATAAAGATGTTATGAGCACATGCTTGTTTTTTCTTACCAATTCTATATGACAAACTGTTATGTTGACTTCAAAATGAATATATCTAATTAGATGAGGTCTCATGAGTCGATTTTAACGTAATAAAATTCTAATCCACACAAAACAGTAAAATAGAATTATATTCTCAGTTACATATTTAAAATAAAATTGACACATTTACATAACTCATACTGAATTTAATTACTATTTCACATTTTCACCCATAGCTGTACAATACTTGCAGATAGTAGTTAAATACTAGTAATCAAATTAACTTAACCCGAACCTTCAAAGATTAAATACATGAAAATAGAAAATAATATATTTACCCTCTATTATGTTCATCATTATTGACCTCTAACAAATTGTCAATGCCTTTGTACCGTATGCCCGCGAGATGACCGCCTGGATTAGAGAGAGTGATTTGGACTAAACCATTACTCATTATCACCTGCAAATAACATCTTCTTTTATCAAAGTTGTCATAACTCTAATTTTTTAGACCCCACAATTCGGATAAAGAAAAAATTATCAACAATGTTTAGATAAAAGAACCTAACAAAACATAGAGGAGAGTTATTTTACATACCAAACTTTTCTCACATATCAAGGGACTCATCTCCTCCATCCATCTAAAAAGAAATCAATGGCTGAGATTAAAAGCATTTTATTATTTCACATATTTTTATAATTTAAATATCTCTAAACGGATTAATCGTTAAGTGAAAATATTTACACCATCGCTGACGAGCATTTAATTATCTTTTTATAGGACGGGCACTTTGATATACTTCGAAAAGAAAAATTCGTTTTCACGCTTTTTTCGTTATTTTTCGTTTTTACGCTATCGAAATTTGTATGAAAAAAAAATCATATATGATAAAACACTAAATTGAATATCACATGTGATATTAGTGTTAAATCATATATGATATGTAATATCATATGTGATATTACACTAATATCACATGTGATATTACATATCATATATGATATACATATCATATATGAAATTACACTAATATCACATGTGATATTCAAATTAGTGTTTTATCATATATGATTTTAATGCAAATTTCAGTAACGTAAAAAAAACTTTAAAAAAAAACGTGAAAAATACGAAATTTTTTTTTTTGTCGAAAGTATATCAAAGTGCCTATCTATAGAAAGATAATTAAATTCTCATCGCAATGATATATTTTTTTTCGCTTAACGATTAACGGTTTGAAAGATATTAATATTTGGAAAAAAATGATGAAAGTGGGTTTTTTAAATTGTTGAGATTAATCTCATCCATTAGATCAAATAAAAATGGAGGGTGGAGATTAATCCCTTGGTATGTAAATAATCTTTTGTCCTCAAATGATCTTAAATCCAAAACATATACATATTTTAAACAGTTCCAATTGTTTTCATATAAACTCAATCCATTTGCTAATAACTAAATTGGCATAAACTTGCATATACTCAATATTCAGAAAATAACATACTACAAATAAATGTAAATCTATGGAAACATAAAACCCTAATTTCGAATTTCATTGTTTATTTATTTCTTGTTTTAGTAAATTAAGTCAAGTCTTTTTTTTTTAGTCTTTCTTAATAAGTCGCATTAAGAAATATATTTTTTAAAAAGAAGCAAAATAACATACATGATTTTTTCGGAAATGTAGGTTCACCCTTATGCCAGTCACGTTGACCGTTGAGCTTCGAACTCTTGTTATGCATAATGTATCTGTGTTACAAAAATATATACACATCTTTACTTTCAGAATACTTCAAATGCAAACATATAAATAAAAAAATAATAATAACAGCAAGAGCATACAATTAATCATCAATCTAAACTAAAATTGAAACAGACGAAAAATGAACCTATTGAAAGAAAGTATATGCTAAAACCACAAAAAAGAATAAAAAGAAAGCGAGTAGAACACATCTTAAATACATGAATTGAACCCAAATTGTGGGTATATATTTACGATACACAATATAATCTTTCTAACACGTAAATGTGTGTATATATATGTATGTACACATTGTCCTGTGTACAACCATAAACAAGTAGTCATAATGGTTAGAAATTTTCATTGCTTCACAACATCTCTCAGATTTAAAATTTATTAGGTATACATTTAAAATGATCAAGGAAATAGCCAAAAATCTATACTACATACTAATGCATTTAGGACTTTCTATAAAAAAAAATCTTAAATATATAAGCCTACATATCTTACTATAATTAGTAATTCATATAAGGAAAAAAACTATAAATTCATAACGTACTTTTTAAAAAATAGATTATGTTTATTTTCTTATAATATAATACATAACCGATTTCATTTTATTCGGTTATTTTCTGTCGGTTTATATCCGTTTTTATTATCCACATCAAAACGGATAAAAACGGACAGAAAATAACCGAATAAAATGAAAACGGTTATGTATTATGACAATAAATGAAGTAGATAGAGCATAATAAGTTTTTTTGTAAAGTATATTATGAATTTATAGCTTTTTTCCTTCATATAATTAAATTCTACACTATAATAATTGCATTATAATGCACACTAATGACACATTAAATTTTAGTATTAAAATGGATGTTACAAACTTACAATAATACAAATTATAGTTGTAATCTTTATCGGGAATAACATTGCTGCTGTTTGCAGCAGGTTGTTACCTGCTTTTCTTTGAAAAGTGGATTTTAACATTTTCACATACTGCCCTCAAGTTTTACAATTTTCACAATTGATCCTCTGTGTATACCTTGCAGCAGACAAGTTCCCTGCAGTTAGCTGTAGGGATTATTTCCCCATCTTTATCATTAACATTTAAGTTTTACAAAGTTCAAATGAGTATAAGTATGGATATCAATATTTGTATTAATATACTTTAAGGAAATTTAAACACGCGTATACTCTTTTCGAATATCAAACGGCTAAACTGTCATATACTGACTTTCATTGCACACCGCTTAAAAATCAATGTACGAGAAAAACTGACATATTAGGTATTACCGCTGCTTTACGCGAGTACTATGCTAATAATTATCAATATAGCTCAGTTAAGCGATGTGCATTTAGTCAAACACTCGGCTCTGCCACTATGACATAAACGAAAGAAAACTTCATCAATTTACATTGTCATGTCGTACCAATAGCAATTAGTATGCTCACATTTAATGCAATCCAGTTTACCATTTATTGATAGATTATTGTGAGTCAAATCTAATTTACTCTCAACAAACAACCAACATTAACAATCAATGACTTTTTCACTCACGTTTCACTGCGGGCACGGGGTTTTACGGGAATTTTATTCAATTACACCCTTTAAATTTAACTCACTTATCGTTTCTGATATCGATATGTAAATATAAGGACTAGTTATGTAATTTTTCGCCACACAAACACTCCCCATATTTAAGCTAAAAATTGTGTATGCAATTGCAAGTGTTGGTTACATAAAGAGTCTTTAGATGTAACCTAGGAACTATTTCTGTAATTGCAAGTAACGGGAGGGACATTTTATTTGCAAATTTAGGATCTTTTGATGCATCACATGTAAATCGGAGGGACATTTATATATTCATTTTATTACACAAAAAGTCTTTAGATTTAACTCAAGGAATGTTTACGTAATCGAGAGTAAACGATAAAGACTTTTTTTTGCTTTTTTTAAGAGACTATGTTTGTAATCGTAAGTAAACCATAAGGACCACTGTTGTCGTTTTTGTGATGAATAGTAAACATTTGACAAGGGCTTTAGCTCAGTTGGTACCCATCTTCGAAAACTCATAAGATCATTGGAGAGATTTTGTGGATGAAATGTCAAGGGTTCGAGTCTCGGCTCTTGCCTACTCCAGTTGGTGTCCTACCGGGCTAGGAGAGTTGCTAGAGCTATTCCTTGTGAGGTGGATAATAGCTGATGTCAAAATGTACCAAAGATCAGGGTGATCTTGTCAATTCACACCTTTTTGAAAATAATAAAACGTGAGAATAATATTCATTTATAGCAAGACAAAATCATATTTATACATCTTTACTCTGGAAATTGTTCTAAAAAAGTCAATGTTCAAAGCAATTTTTTCCAAACTAAAATTTGACGGTGTTAAAAGCTATTGATGATCAATATTCACGGTTTGACTTTTAGACAATTGTTGAAAGACATGTAAATGGATAACCAAATCATGATAAATTTAAAAAAAAAAAAGTAAATAAAGAAAATAACGGGCATAAATTAAAGAATTGGGAAAAGATTAGGGATGGCAACGGGCCAGGGAGTTTCGGGGATCGTATTTCCCATCCCCATCCCCATTTTCCACACTCATACCAATCCCCACCCGATTTGTTAACGCCAATTACATTTCGCGTGAAAAATAAGACCCGGATTGACAAATACATTTTGAGAAAGGAAAGAAAAAAAAAAGATAAAATGGTCATAAAATTTATAATAGGTCAACTTTAAGTATATTTAATACTATGAAAATTCATTTTGCAAATATGATATTGCCTAGATAAACTTTAGAGTGAATTACATAAATCGTCCTTGTGGTTTGCTATAAATTACGGATCTTGTCCCTGTGGTTTTTTTTAGCGGGTTTCGTCCCTATGGTTTACAAATATTACGGATCTAGTACAAATCTTGACCCGGGGTTAAAAAAGGACCTCCAATGCAGCGTCTTCCTAACTATAGGGGCTAACTTTATAAAATTGTGATTTCCCTCTCATTTTATAGGGTTTTGTGATTTCCCTCCACTTATTTTTACTTTATATGGTAGACCAAATTAGAAACACAAACACAAAATCAGAAACACAAACACACACAATCACAAGCACGCACAAACACAAAATAAGAAACACAAGAACACATAATGGTTCGTTGTCCTAGATGTCAAGCTCCCTCGATTGTCCGCACTTCATGGACTCCTACTAATCCGGAAGGAGGTTCTATGTTGTTCAAGAGGTTGTGGGTTTATAGATTGGTTTGACCCGAAATGTGTCCAAGAGCGTGCAAATTATACCCGGATTATTGAGATCTATGAACGATCTTCGTGCACATTGATGACCAAGCAAAACAAGCTAGAAGATTGAAGTTTATTTTAGGTGTTAGTTGGTTAGTTTTTGTGGTTTATTTCATGAAACGAATTTGAAATGGTTAGGTTTAGGTTCCATACATCTGTGGTATGGTATTTGCAAAATGGAATGGTTATGTTTAGTTAATGGTATGGTTATGTTGCGTTGTAATGAAATGGTAATCTTTTAAGCATTGTTTCAACTGTGGTTGTAATGGTAATGGTTATGTCAAGTTGGTGAATGGTAATGTGATGAGTGCGTATTCACTCATCATTTTAGGTCAAATCTGAACTGCAAAACATTCAAAAACACTCCGTAATGCATCAAAATACTAAAAATATCTCAAAATCGTGTTTTATATGTTTTAGATGCAAAACAAATGAAAAACGAACAAAGTTTGCATAAGTGGCAGTTTCAGTCCCCCGTCTTTCAAAAATTGACAGAAATAGTCCCTGAGCACGTATTTTAAAGAAAAGTCACCAAAGGTCCTTTTGAAATCATAAGTTGTCATAATTAGTCCTTTGGTGAAAAATTTCAAAAGTTTGAGAAATTACAGTTTTGATCCTTGGAATTTTCAGAATTGTCTTGATTAGTCCTTGGGATTTCAGTTTTGGCAAATTTGATCCTTACACTTTTAAAGATTGTCAAGATTGACTCTTGGAAAAACATTTTCAGAATTTCATAAGTGGTCCTTGGAATTTCAGATTTTACATCTATGGTCCCTAAATGTTAAATGGGTTTCAATATCCATCCTAAGCCTAACTTAAACCTAAGCCCAATTACAACCTGGTCCAACCCATTATCTATGACCCGGTATAACCCAACCCTACCCGTGTTTACTAATAAACAAACCCACTCTCCCCTGTCTTCTCTTTCCCGCCCAAGTATCCTGCTCCCAATGAACCCTAGATATCTTTTACATCTCCCCAGAACCCTCTCTCTTTCTCACCATCCCAGACACTCCACCTCCACTCTCTTTTACCCACATCTCACCTTTACCCAAACCCCCTTATTCCCTTTTAACCGGATACACCCAAATCCCAAACCCACTTCCATTTTCTCCCCCTCCTCCCAAAGTCCATTCAAGCAATCCATGGGAATAAAGACCTCACCAATGGCTCAGATTAATCACAAGTTGTACCTACTAGTTGGATGGTCAAGATTGAAGGAGGATGGCTCAAGTTTGGTCCTTGGCAGTTTTTACTCACAAGAGAAGCACAAGCTCAAGGGAATGAAGACCTTAGATTAGCAGTATAAATAGGAACCTTGTAAGCCATCTAGAGGCACCCCTAGTTTTAGTTAGTTTTAAAAATCTTAGTTTTATGTTTTTCTAAGTAAAATTGTAATGAGTTTTATTTGAATGAAAAGCACTTTTTTTTACTTTATGTTCCTGATTTATAGTGTTAAGCAGTCAAAGGATTGTTTGTTTTTTTTGTCTAATCTTGTTGTAAGGTGTTGAAAGTTCTAAGTTGAATTAACAAAATCATTTCCAAACAAAAAGGGGTAAAGTTAGTCTTTTTCACAGTGAGTTTCGAGCTTTACATCCTTTAAAAGGGTGTTTGGCTTATGCTTTCAAATTGGTCTAGGATTAGTTCCAACCCGTTTGACCTTTAAAGTCAAACTCCTCTTTAGCTTATAAATCAGTTCACTAGTTTGAATTTGGGTTGGAAAGTTCTTGTAAGAAAAGAAGAAAAAAAAAAAAGCATTTGCAGCTTAAAAACAGGACAGCAGCCCTACTGCTGTTCAAGAGGTTTTGTTTTCATGGCTCAATTGGTTTTGAAATGATGTGAAATTAGTTGTCATGAAGTCGTTTGCATGCCTAACTTGTCTTAGTTTCAGTTTGGAGCCTTCAAGTGTCTTTTAGAATAGTTAAAATTGAAGTAGAAAAGTTTGTTTTGGGGTCTTTCATGTTCTGTATCAGCAAAACAGTGGCAAAACAAGCTGTTTTCAGCTTAAATTTAAGCTGTTGAAAGCACCCTTTTGCCCTCAAAATCAGTTTTTTCTTAAAGTCACTTAAGCTAACTTTAATTTTGAAGCTTGTACTTTGTTTGGAAGCTCACCCTTTCAGCTTAAAAATAAGCTGAAACAGGCCCCTTTGCTGTTGCAGCCTGCTGCACCAACAGGTCTCTCTTTTCATTATATCTTTCTAGCTTATCAGTAGATTAGGTAGCTTAATTAGGTAATTCTTAAGTAGTTTAAATATAGTGTAGTTAGTAGCTTAGGATTTAGCTTATTAGACTTCCCTTAATGCTTGTTAGGATAGATCTAGTGCTTATCTCTACTTAAGATTTCCTAGCTTAATCTCATTTGCCCACTGATTTTCCATCCTTTGTAGCTTATTGATTCATTTGCAGTTAGCTCACTTTAAATTTGAATTGCTTATTTGCTCTTTGTTTTGCTAATCAAACTGCTTATTGAGCATGCTTTTTGCTCATAATGTCCTAAAGGAGTGTTTGGCTTTTTAGCTTAAAAAGGTGTTTGTTTGTGTTCTGTCCAAACAGTGAGCAAAAAGCAGTTAAAACTGCTTATTGACTAAGTTTCAAAAATAAAGTTTTTACAAAAGTTTTTCATTTTGCTTGTATCTTCAATTTCCAAAAGTAATTTCATCAAAAAAAAATAGTTTTGCAAAAAGAGAGAGGCAGGGGTCGAACCTGAGACCTCTCCCTAAGATAGGATGTTAGCATAAGTACCTGTACCAATAGCGCCCTTGGGTCTTTCTTGTCAAGCTTTGCAACACTTAATATAAAAGGGGACTTGGGCAGTTTTGCTTATAAGCCATTCTTGGCTTATTTCGTGCTTATTTTCCAAAGCAACGACCACTTTTTTCATTTTTCCTATAATCAGTGTAGAGCTAAGTAGTTTTCTGTAATTTTTCAGATTTTTCTAAAGTAGTTTAGTATTTTTAATCATTTAATTAGTATTAAATAGTTTTTAATTCGTAGTAATTAATTTAAAAGTCGAAAAAATATTCCGCTTTTTCCAAAAATTATTTTTAGTCGAATAGATCGTAGGAAAATTGGTTTCACACCCGTAGCCCTTAAATTGCAAAACTTTTACGTTTATGGCTCGGGTTGTTTTACCGTTTTTACGTTTTTTGCGTTTTTGCACCCTAGGACTTAGTGTAGCTTCATTTTATCATTTCTTAGGCTTAGTAGTAGTTAGTTTGTAGTTTATTAGGGTTCCCTTGCCTTAATTACTTTTCTGTTAATTAATTTGTAGAATCCGTAATCAAATCCAAATCATTAAAATCCAATTCAAGTTCAAATCACGAAACTCAACGAATCCTTCCATTCACACCTCGTTGGGACACGACCCGGGGAAATCACTTCCCAGTATCACTTTTATCACACCCGTGAGGTTTGACACGTTGACCTTTTTCCTAAAGGGTTGATTTGTCGAATTTTACGGTTATTTTGATATACGTTGATATTTGTGTTTTCACACACTCACTTCACAACGAATCATAATGTTAATGGTATTTGTTATGTTTTGCTTTGTTTTTGTACAAATGGTTATGTTGAATGAAAAACATAAAAGACATAAAAGTATGAAATGGCAATCTTTGAAGCATTGTTTTTGTACAAATGGTATTTGTTCACACAAAAGACTGAAAAACATACACTAAGGATAAATGAACCACTGGTACAATCTACCAAGTGCATAATTAAAACCATACACAAAAGACTTAAGTGCAGAATTCATAGTTGTTCAAAGGGCATACACTACAAGACCATCAGTTTCATGACAAACTTACACAAGATAGTAACCAAAATGCACAAGATAGTTGGATATCACAGTTTGATGACAAACTTACACAAGCATGATTCTACACTAAGACTAATACTTAGACTAATATTACCAAAGTTTGGACACCAACTATCAAAGTTTGGTCAAAATAATTACACTAGATAATACCATGACTAGACAACAACCTTGTCCTTACCCTTGGTCTTTGCAGCCTTGTTTGCAGCAGCATTATATCTACTTGATGATCTTGTGTTTGCAGATGGTGAATCCTGTATGACAATCCCTTGAGATGGTCTTGCTGCTGGTGATTTTGGGGTAGGTTGAGTAGGTTTTGTTGATGTCTTGCTCTTCTTGTTGCCTGCAGTTGATTCTTTGTCTTTTGCTGCAGTCCCAACTTCTGATCTCTTGCTCTTCTTGTTGCCAACACTAGTTTTTCCTCCCAACTTCTTCCCTTTGCATGACCTTCATTTGTGTCCAAGTTCCTTGCATAACACACATCTAACAATCTTTCCAGCCCTAGTTAACTTTCCACCCCTCAAGCAACAATTTCTTCAACTTCAATTACACTTTTCTTCCTCTTTTTTTATGGTCTGCCTACTTGTGGATGATGCACAGGAGGAAGCAATATGATTGGAGCATCATATTTTGGCCAATGCTCTGGTCCATTGACACAAGCAATCTTGTAGCTATACATTTTTTTCCAAGTGTTGAGCCAATAGCATGAGTGAACCCATGTTTCTGGTATACCAACTACCATTCCATTGCTCCCCATGTCATTAATAGCTGCAACAGCATGCCTGCAAGGCTGCAAGGCATTCCTGTTAACTCCCACCTCCTGCATGCACATACCTTATCCCTCATATTGACCACACACTGATCTCCCCAAGGTCCACTGACTTGATATTGATCTTCTCCATTCCATTCAACCTAATGAACATATAAACTGTATAAACTAAACTAAAATAAACTATACATACAGATACATGAATGTACAGGTATAAAGATAAATGAAAAAGGATACCTTATATTGAGCTGCTTGATTGGTGCAAAACCGTCAAGTTTGCTCACACAAGCCGGCCACTTGTGAATGGCCGACCGTAAGAAACTTCAAACAGCTTAAAACACAAATACAATGAAGATCAGAGAATAGAATGAATTCCCGGGTCGTTAAGTCCCACAGAGACTCAATGGTGTGTAAACACTTGATCAGACGATAGAATGATCACTAAGGATAGTGATCGGAAAGGATTTTGATGAATAATTACACTACTGAAAAAGTTAATAAATTACAGCTACTTAAATGCAAATTAAGAAAATTAAAAAGATAAAATATATTAAATAAACGCTATCACTATTTTTAAAATGATGAACGTTTAAAACCTAAAATGTACGTTTAAATAAAATTACGTAAACGTACAAAATAAAACGTGAGTTTTAAGAAATCAAATGCCTACAAATATGAAAATGACATTTTTACAATCCTAATAATAAAATAAAATTATTAGAAAAAGAAAATTATTTTTACAACTAATTATTTAATTATTATTAATTAAAAACTATTTATTAAGTATTTAAAATGCACTAAAATACAAGAAAATACAAAATTAACCTAGAAAAATGAAATTATAACTTAGAAAAATCTAAAATATTATAAAACTAATTTTAAAACTGAAAATATATTTTTTTTTCTTTTTATCTATTTATTATGAATTTAAAACTATTTAAAACTAATTAAAATGCTAGAAAATACTATTTAAACTAAGAAAATTATGGAAAAATAATTTTTTGGCTTTTTATATTTATCTTAATCTAGAAAAATTGAAAACATATTTTTTTAAACTTTTTCTGATTTATTTGGATTAAATGCTAATTAAAAATGCTAGAAAATGACATAAAATGCAGAAAAATAGCAAATGAACAGTGAAAAATATGAAAACTTCCAGATAAGTCTAAAATAATATTCTAAATCTATGAAAAATATAAAAACATGGGCTTATGTGAAGGATTATGAAGCTGTAGTGAAAAGTGCTTATGAATAAGCACTTGTAATAAGCTATAAGCCAGAAATGAGACCCAACTGAAAGAATAAGCTAGAATATGCTAAAATGACAACTGAACAAGCTCAATGGCTTAGAAATAAGCACTAAATAAGCCAAAATAAGCATAAGTCTTAACTGTATGCACATGACACTTTTCAGAAAAGGTAGTCAAAAGAAGCTAATGAATAAGCTATTAATAAGCTGATTAGGAGTGAACTACTATTTTTCTAATTTTGTTAAGCAGTTAAACTTTAATATCCCAAAGGCTTAAGTCCTAAATCCTAATGATAAGATCACAGTGAAATTGTAAAGTTTATTCAAAAACTGCTTCTAGGAAATTTTGACTTTTTATAAAATGAACTATGTTGACTTTTATGAACTTCTAATGATCCTAGATGATCTAATTGAGTGTATTAAGCTTCTATAAGACTGAATTAGGCTAGATAAACAACTTATACACTAGAATGCATGATTATACAATTAAAAATCCTAACAGTTATTAGTTTAAGACAGAATTTAGGTGATTTTGACTTTTTAACTAATGAGGACTAATTTTTATGACTTGACTGAACTAGTATATCCTATTGTGACTTATAACAACAATAAATATCAACACAATTGGTCTCTAGCACAATTTTAACACCAAATCCAAACACCCCTTTATATGCTGATTTTACAATCTAAGGCAGTTCTGGCCACTTTAATCCAACAATCTTATTTGTAATTAACTATTTAACTTATAAAAACACTAAATGAGCTTTTTCCAACACAAAATAAGCAATTAGTAATTTAAACAGATTTATGGCTAATTTTTGGACTTTTTTAGAGTTTTTTTTTTTTTTTTTTTTTTTTTTAAAGAAAATAAAACAAAGGCTTATAAAAACTGAATAAAACTAATGACTTACAATAACAAATAGATAACAAGCATATAATAACTGAAATAAGCTAGAAATAAGCACTTCTACAGTATCATGAAATTAAGGAGAAAAACAGAAAAATGCCTTACAACTTCTCTGGCTTATATGATTGATACAGAAACACTAGACCCCTTCCTAGCTTGTCCAAAACAAGCTATAAAACCAGATTTAGCTTTTCCACATTAGCTTAAACTGCAAAACAGCTTATAGGTACTGTGCAGTTTGACTTTCTTTGACTTTTGATGAATTCTGTGTTTCAGTGCATGAAACTCTTCCAAAATACTTTCATTTACCTTAATAGTTGAAAACAGGTTTAATGGAACAAGATTCACAGCTTAAAACAGATTAATTAACCATGAATGGTTTTAGCGGGAAAAGCAGTTAAGGCTAAAAACAGAGAATTAATGGATGAACACTGTTTAATTATGATTAAATAAGTTCTTACAACACAGAAATGATTAAACCCAGAACTATTCTTGCATAAAATTTAAATACGAATTACAAATAAAACTTAGAAAACTATTTTTTTCTAAAAATAAAAAAACTACTGACTCTCATGTTCTTCTTCCATCATTTCTTTATAATAGCTGCCAATTGGTCTTCTCTCTCCTCCTTAGCTGTTGGATTTGTCCAAGTGATCTCAACCGTCTAAATTCAAAATGGCGCCAAAATGGATTATCAACAGGTGGGGCTGAGTGAATGGGGGAGGGAACATTAAATGTTTCTTGTTTTGTGTTGAGGAGGAGGGGACATGGAGGGGTGAAGGTTGACTGGAGGAGAGGTGTGTGTGTGGAGAGGTTGAGTGTTTGCAGACAGTGGTTGAGAGGAAGGAGGAAAAAGAGGGGCGGTTTTATTTATTTTAAACGTGGGTTTGGGATTTGTTTATAAAACCGGGTCAAAGGGTTGGGTAAACGGGTTGGATGGGTAAAAGGTGAGTTGGGCTTATATTGGGCTCGGGATAGTTAAGGGTTTGGACTAAGGATTAAAATTGAACCCATTAAGTAGCTTAGGGACCAAACGTGTACAATTCGAATCTCCAGGGACCAACACTGTAACTTCTGAAAATGTAGCCAAAGGTTTGGTCTTGCCAACTCAAATAATATAAGGACCATATTTGCCATCTTTGAAAATTCCAAGGACTAAACATGACATTTTTCAAACTTTAAGGACCTTTTCTGCCATTCGACCAAAGATTCATTCAAGGACCATTTTTGACAATTTAAAATATTTCAAGGACCTTGAATGATATTTTTCTTTATTTAGATATACCAGGGACTGTTTTTGACAATTTTAGAAACTTGGGGGACTGAAACTGCCAATTATGCAAACTTTGCTCATTTTTCATCTGATTTTAAACATTTTGCATCTGAAACATATAAAATGCAATTTTGGAATATTTTCGGTATTTTGATGCATTTCTGAGCATTTTTAAACGTTTTGCAGTTCAGATTTGACTAAAAATGATGAGTATTTACACACTCATCAATCCCCACACTAAACTATTGCTAGTCCCTAGCAATCTTTTGAGAAAACATAATGGATTTGAAACTCTTTACCAAAAGCCATTACTTCTAGAGTAGCCAAATGTTTCAGTTCAAGTAAGAACCATGGTACACCGATAACCATGTGATTTTGAGCAAACCACCGGCTTCCAACGGATTTGATTTGTCTTTACCAGAAGCCGTTTGCTCTAAACTAGCCAACTCTTAGATAAATTATCAATATTATCTTTGGTGAGCTGATTACCAATTATGGATTTTCCATTGCCTTTACCACAAGCCATAAACTTGCGGGCTAGCCAACTCTTCACTAATTAAAGATATGGTGAGTTGAATACCATACAATTTTGGGCAAATTGCAAGCCGTCAACGGATTTGAGATATCTTTACCAAGAGCCGTTTGCTCCGGATTAGCCAATCCTTTTGTTTATTAGACAAGGCGGACTGATAACCAAATGAGTAAGTGCAAAACACTTACTCCAAAAAATTTTGGCCAAAACGGGAATTAGGCGGGATAATTACATGATAAAATTCGTGAGAATTCCCCCCACACTTAGAAATGAATATTGCCCTCAATATTCAAAGTACCGGCTGTTATGCCAAAACATAGAACGTAAAAGGGAAATACTACGGCCATTATTTTGAAAGATTTTTTTTTTTTTTTTTTGAAACTTGCATATATACACAACATGTGGGCAACCCCCACACACACACACACTAGGGTGGTAGAAAGTAGAAAGAAGTCAGAAATATGGGTGAAAACCCATATGGCGGCTACTTTTTTGATTACCGAGACGCTAGCTTGACTCGACCCCGAATTCATTGGTTCATGGGGAAGTAAGTGGAAGAGACAATCTACATCGGACTTTCATTCAAGATGTTTGGATAAACATTTGAAGCACGTGAAAGTTCCACTCCGATGAGATATAGATAGAACCGCTCAAAATGATAAATGAAAATGCCGGATCAAAAATAGTGTCCTCATTCCCGAAGGAGAAAAGGGAACGAGAAGTCACACCATATGTGAAGAAAAGAAAGAAAATCATGATAAAAATCATGACTAACTCCTCATTATCGAAGGGAATTCATGATTTTCGGATCATGAATCTCATCAGTGAGGATAGAATCGTCATCACATGATGGAATAGATAAGTTAGAATACAGAGGTGGGACAAGTGGTGTGCTCTGAGAGCTAGCAATTTCCACCACTTCCGTGATGGTCTCTGTATCGGCCTCGGACATTTCATCGAAAAGAGGATTTACTTTCCCAAAAGTGTAGTCATTATTAAATTCAAAAAGAGGATTTGAGAAAATCCCGGAAGTAACCTCAAAAATGTCAAGAGAATCACAAAAAGGCAAATCACAATCACTATCGGATATATCCTCAGACTCACTTGGGATTGGGACAAGATCCTCAACACTTGATGATTCCGTTTCCGAAATAGTCTTTGAGATGATCATCCTTCATTATGAGAGAGTCTTTGGAAGCAATAATAGGTAAGATAGGTGTGATAGCAATAGACTGAGGGAGTTGAGAAATGATATTTTTCAAAAGAATAACACTCTCCTCGTCGTCCTCATAATATTCCCTCATTTGAATAGTATCCTCATCATCATCGTCATCATATCGGATTCTTATATTCATCTGCTGAAGCTTACATACCATTCTTTTCATTTGTAGTTTCTTTCGAATGCGTATTTCTTCAGAACTTTGTGGAAGATTACACTCCTCGTAATCATTGATATGTGTGAAGGCTCGAAGTCCGAGTACTAGGATTAGCCGTTCGTTCTTCAGCTAGTAATTCTCCAATAGTTTTATCATAAGGATATTGATGAATGATGGAATATTGTGGGGGTTGGAAATTGTCAAAACCGGGAGAATTGGAATTGTGAAAATTTTGATTCATCGGTTGACATTCAAAAGTCGCATGAGGACCCCCACAATTCTCAAAACAGAGATAATTGGGAAAATAACTTTCACCAAAGTTCTGATTGTAACATGGTTCGGGCTCATAGACAAGCGGGACCCGTGGTGGACAATCAAAACCGTAATGAGAATCATTCCCACAAAACTCGCATGAGTAGGATTTGTATTTGGGCTGTGGAGGTAGGTAGGAAAAATCGGGTGTTTCATTATTTGAAATGGGATCGGGATTACCGACAAACTTGTCTCCGAAACTCACATTGGTACATCGCCGACAATTTCCACCGTTAAATGGACCTCCACACCAGGAACATGTCGAAAACCATGACATAAAGAATTAAACGGATAAGAGGGATAAGAGATGAAGAATTAAACGGTTATAGATGATAAGGAATGGAGAATTAAACAGATTTGAAGATAAAGGATGGATTTTTTTGGATTTTTGAAAAACATGCTATAAAAACAAAGAATGAAAATATTTTTGGTGTTGTTAACACTTTAAGAAAAGTGTTAATGAACTTTTTCGATTATTGATAACTTTACAAAAGAAAACTGTTTACAAAAGGTGGTATATGTGCAAGTACGGGTCTGAAAAAGGTTTAACACACGCTAAAGCCTCCCCGGCAGCGGCGCCAAAATTTGATTGGTGCAAAACCGTCAAGTTTGCTCACACAAGCCGGCCACTTGTGAATGGCCGACCGTAAGAAACTTCAAACAGCTTAAAACACAAATACAATGAAGATCAGAGAATAGAATGAATTCCCGGGTCGTTAAGTCCCACGGAGACTCAATGGTGTGTAAACACTTGATCAGACGATAGAATGATCACTAAGGATAGTGATCGGAAAGGATTTTGATGAATAATTACACTACTGAAAAAGTTAATAAATTACAGCTACTTAAATGCAAATTAAGAAAATTAAAAAGATAAAATATATTAAATAAACGCTATCACTATTTTTAAAATGATGAACGTTTAAAACCTAAAATGTACGTTTAAATAAAATTACGTAAACGTACAAAATAAAACGTGAGTTTTAAGAAATAAAATGCCTACAAATATGAAAATGACATTTTTACAATCCTAATAATAAAAGAAAATTATTAGAAAAATAAAATTATTTTTACAACTAATTATTTAATTATTATTAATTAAAAACTATTTATTAAGTATTTAAAATGCACTAAAATACAAGAAAATACAAAATTAACCTAGAAAAATGAAATTATAACTTAGAAAAATCTAAAATATTATAAAACTAATTTTAAAACTGAAAATATATTTTTTTTTCTTTTTATCTATTTATTATGAATTTAAAACTATTTAAAACTAATTAAAATGCTAGAAAATACTATTTAAACTAAGAAAATTATGGAAAAATAATTTTTTGGCTTTTTATATTTATCTTAATCTAGAAAAATTGAAAACATATTTTTTTAAACTTTTTCTGATTTATTTGGATTAAATGCTAATTAAAAATGCTAGAAAATGACATAAAATGCAGAAAAATAGCAAATGAACAGTGCAAAATATGAAAACTTCCAGATAAGTCTAAAATAATATTCTAAATCTATGAAAAATATAAAAACATGGGCTTATGTGAAGGATTATGAAGCTGTAGTGAAAAGTGCTTATGAATAAGCACTTGTAATAAGCTATAAGCCAGAAATGAGACCCAACTGAAAGAATAAGCTATAATATGCTAAAATGACAACTGAACAAGCTCAATGGCTTAGAAATAAGCACTAAATAAGCCAAAATAAGCATAAGTCTTAACTGTATGCACATGACACTTTTCAGAAAAGGTAGTCAAAAGAAGCTAATGAATAAGCTATTAATAAGCTGATTAGGAGTGAACTACTATTTTTCTAATTTTGTTAAGCAGTTAAACTTTAATATCCCAAAGGCTTAAGTCCTAAATCCTAATGATAAGATCACAGTGAAATTGTAAAGTTTATTCAAAAACTGCTTCTAGGAAATTTTGACTTTTTATAAAATGAACTATGTTGACTTTTATGAACTTCTAATGATCCTAGATGATCTAATTGAGTGTATTAAGCTTCTATAAGACTGAATTAGGCTAGATAAACAACTTATACACTAGAATGCATGATTATACAATTAAAAATCCTAACAGTTATTAGTTTAAGACATAATTTAGGTGATTTTGACTTTTTAACTAATGAGGACTAATTTTTATGACTTGACTGAACTAGTATATCCTATTGTGACTTATAACAACAATAAATATCAACACAATTGGTCTCTAGCACAATTTTAACACCAAATCCAAACACCCCTTTATATGCTGATTTTACAATCTAAGGCAGTTCTGGCCACTTTAATCCAACAATCTTATTTGTAATTAACTATTTAACTTATAAAAACACTAAATGAGCTTTTTCCAACACAAAATAAGCAATTAGTAATTTAAACAGATTTATGGCTAATTTTTGGACTTTTTTAGAGTTTTTTAAAGAAAATAAAACAAAGGCTTATAAAAACTGAATAAAACTAATGACTTACAATAACAAATAGATAACAAGCATATAATAACTGAAATAAGCTAGAAATAAGCACTTCTACAAGATCATGAAATTAAGGAGAAAAACAGAAAAATGCCTTACAACTTCTCTGGCTTATATGATTGATACAGAAACACTAGACCCCTTCCTAGCTTGTCCAAAACAAGCTATAAAACCAGATTTAGCTTTTCCACATTAGCTTAAACTGCAAAACACTTATAGGTAATGTGCGGTTTGACTTTCTTTGACTTTTGATGAAATCTGTGTTTCAGTGCATGAAACTCTTCCAAAATACTTTCATTTACCTTAATAGTTGAAAACAGGTTTAATGGAACAAGATTCACAGCTTAAAACAGATTAATTTACCATGAATGGTTTTAGCGGGAAAAGCAGTTAAGGCTAAAAACAGAGAATTAATGGATGAACACTGTTTAATTATGATTAAATAAGTTCTTACAACACAGAAATGATTAAACCCAGAACTATTCTTGCATAAAATTTAAATACGAATTACAAATAAAACTTAGAAAACTGTTTTTGCTAAAAATAAAAAAAACTACTGACTCTCCTGTTCTTCTTCCATCATTTCTTTATAATAGCTGCCAATTGGTCTTCTCTCTCCTCCTTAGCTGTTGGATTTGTCCAAGTGATCTCAACCGTCTAAATTCAAAATGGCGCCAAAATGGATTATCAACAGGTGGGGCTGAGTGAATGGGGGAGGGAACATTAAATGTTTCTTGTTTTGTGTTGAGGAGGAGGGGACATGGAGGGGTGAAGGTTGACTGGAGGAGAGGTGTGTGTGTGTGGTGAGGTTGAGTGTTTGCAGACAGTGGTTGAGAGAAAGGAGGAAAAAGAGGGGCGGTTTTATTTATTTTAAACGTGGGTTTGGGATTTGTTTATAAAACCGGTCAAAGGTTGGGTAAACGGGTTGGATGGGTAAAAGGTGAGTTGGGCTTATATTGGGCTCGGGATAGTTAAGGGTTTGGACTAAGGATTAAAATTGAACCCATTAAGTAGCTTAGGGACCAAACGTGTACAATTCGAATCTCCGGGACCAACACAGTAACTCAAAATGTAGCCCAAGGTTTGGTCTTGCCAACTCAAATAATATAAGGACCATATTTGCCATCTTTGAAAATTCCAAGGACTAAACATGACATTTTTCAAACTTTAAGGACCTTTTCTGCCATTCGACCAAAGATTCATTCAAGGACCATTTTTGACAATTTAAAATATTTCAAGGACCTTGAATGATATTTTTCTTTATTTAGATATACCAGGGACTGTTTTTGACAATTTTAGAAACTTGGGGGACTGAAACTGCCAATTATGCAAACTTTGCTCATTTTTCATCCGATTTTAAACATTTTGCATCTCAAACATATAAAATGCAATTTTGGAATATTTTCAGTATTTTGATGCATTTCTGAGCATTTTTAAACGTTTTGCAGTTCAGATTTGACTAAAAATGATGAGTATTTACACACTCATCACTGCTTCATCCTTGATTTTATTAAATAGTATGCTTGCATTGGGAGTAAGAGGTCCATCACACTTATCAATCACCTTTTGCACATTCACAATCTTTTTCATCAAATATTGCCTAATGTACTCTAAGCAAGTGACTATTGGCTTATCCCTTGCATCTAGCAATTGCCTATTTAGTACCTCACACATGTTGTTCAAAAGCACATCACAATGTGCTCTCCCTGGAATAATATTAACAATATTATGTTCCATACTATCTAAACTAAAGTGTATAAAGTAAACGATATGTTCCATCTTTGTTCAATACTATATAAAATTAAGTGTATAAAGTAAAGTGTATAAAATTGAACCATAAGCTTACCAGAGAAGTGTGACCTAGACCAGTGCTCACTGGAATTTTGTTCAACCATTCATAAGCTTCTTTGTTTATCTTCTTCAAGTCTTCCATGTGCTTTTGAAAGTCAGAATTGTTGTTGCAAAGAGACTTCCATAAGGCATCCTTATATAACTGACCCCTCCACTGCAACTTCATGTTCTCATGTATATGCTTTAGACAGAATCTATGCTCAAAGACTAGGAAAATGGCCTCTAATGCTGGTATTATTCCCTATAAGCAGATAAGTAATGAATTTAACTAAACAGATAAGTAACATAAAAAAACTACAAATGTAAGACATACCTTTTGCCTATCTGATATGAATGTGAAATTGGAATGAGGTGCAAATCCGGATCATCCCTTAGGTAATCTAGAAACCACATCCAAGAATCTTTTGTTTCAGCTTCAACCACACCATAAGCCACTGGATATGTTCCATTGTTACAATCCACACCAATTGCTGTTAAGATTTGACCTGGCCAAGGTCCAGACATAAAACATCCATCCAGACCCAACAACTCTCTATTTCCTGCCTTAAACCCTTTCTTCAAAGTTCCTAGGCAAACATATATCCTCTTGAATTGTCTATACTTACTCTTTGGATCAGTTGGTTTTTCCAATTCTAGCTTAACAGCCAGTTCGGTTGGTTTTTGAGTTCTAAAATATAATCCTTTAACAAGGCATACCGATGCCCATAATCACCATCCACCTTCTCCTTTGCTAACTGTTTTGCCCTATAAGTTTTCATTTTGGAAAACCCCATCTCATATTTTTTGGAGTTGGTCTCTGGGCGGATGTGGGGATTTCGGGTTAGGAATTATTGTATTTTCTACATCTTTTGATAAGAAGGTGGTGCACTTTTAACTGACCTAGAATGAAGACAAGTATGGGTTTCATTGAAGGTCTTGACACTCCATGTCTCTTCTTGGGTTCCCTTGGACACAAGTAAAATCCATGGACAATTTTGTTGATCCTGGACTATTGGCCCATCAACAGGCCCACTTGCATTTGAGACCTCATTTGACTCTTCAGGTGTCTTTAAAAGCGGTGTTTGACCTCTACATATAGCTCACCCTATTCTTGTCATTTTTGGTAACATACAACTGTCTCCTTTCCTCCACTGCTAATTTAGAAACCATTTCTAACACAGTCCATTTGTCACCAAATTTTCTGCCAACATAGAAACCTTCCTCTGACTGTGTTTTTGCTAACTTTCTTAGTGCTCTGTTTCTACCAGCTTCTAAATCACCCTCACAATCTGATGCACTATCAAAGTCATCAATGTCTAAATCTTCTTCTTCTAAATCTGCTTCTCCTTCACACTCAACATTGCTATCAAATTTCTTGTTAAAAGCCTGCATATCAACCTCAACATCCTCAAACATGTTGTCCTTGTCAACCAAAACATCATCATCATCTCCTTTATTTAACCCACTTGACTGACCCCCTTCATTATACCCAATGTTAGGATAAAAGGGATCAAATTCCTCCATATCTAAGTCAGTTGGCAAAGTCCTAGGCTCAGTTTCTCCTAAAAGTAACACACTTGATTGTCCCATTTCAGATTAGCATGTTCTTTTCTCACCAAAACACAATCATTAACATTCTCATGGTCAAAGGGATCACCACCAGGCCATTCCTCAAAATTTAACACTTTTTGTGCAAGTGCTTTCTTAGTCAGTTTCTTAACAAACTTCTTCTTAGGTTTTTTTATAGTTTTTTCATAGGTTTTTTCTTAGAAGGCAAAGGGTTTGACATAGGTTCTGCTACTTCCACCTCAAACATATTAGTCTTACTTTGAGGTTGTGACATGGGAGCATCTAAAACTGACACCCAAAATTCAAATGAACACCCCAATCACTTTCAATGAACCAATATGCTTAACCATCTCTATAACATCACTATCTATTACTAGGGGTTTAAGTCCTTCATCTAAACTAGTGTTAGGAATTCTAAAATGATAAAAGATAACTTCATTTTTATAACCTACCAAGCCTAACATGTCACTAAGTTCATGGACTGACCATTCATCAAGATCAACCCAATCAAACCAGCTAACCTTACCATTCATGTAGCGTCTTCCAGACCCATTGTAAAAACCCGCCATGGTTTAACTTCAAAGTGAAAATAGTTGGGTTTTTGATCCTGTTAAATGAACAAAGATATAAGAGTAAATTATTACATTGCATTCATAATAATCATAGGTCAGTCCATAAATTAATATGTACCATATTCTTTAAAGGTGTTCAAAAGATGTTCCTAGTTGTCGCAACGCGCATTTCTTGGAATCGCCCATCATAGAAATGTTTTTGTCTGTTGAAATTAGAGGGGTTTGTGTTTGTGATTCTTGAAATTAGAGGGATTTGTGTTTGTGGTTATCGTCCTTGTGATTATGTGTTTGTGATCAGAGATGATCAAAGTTTGTAGGTGAGCATAGGTTAGTGTGAAGTTTAAAGGCCGGGATATCAAAGTTTAGAAGGTTAGCCCCTATAGTTAGGAAGACGCTGCATTGGAGGTCCTTTTTTAACCCCGGGTCAAGATTTGTACTAGATCCGTAATATTTGTAAACCACAGGGACGAAACCCGCTAAAAAAACCACAGGGACAAGATCCGTAATTTATAGCAAACCACAAGGACGATTTATGTAATTCACTCTAAACTTTAAGTATGTTTGATATACTATGAAAATTCATTGTGCAAATATGATATTGCCTGGGCTAAAAAGGGCATATATTAAATTATGCGAAAATTACCTAGATGGACCACCAGAGGAACCTTTGTCCTGTAGAGGACAACTTTTTTTGGTTTTATTAAAAAAGAATAGTTGTTCGCGAATGAAGCTACACGACATAACTGGACAACACGTGTCGGCATGGGAATGAACAAAAAAATAAGAAACCCTAATGGGCCATGTCAGTTATTCGCGAAGGGTTTTACCCGGCCAAAAATAATAATTTAATAGTTATAGTGGCTTAGAAACTCGTGCTTGAATTAATTTTTAGTTTTTTTTATCATTTGTTTGTAGAAACTTGTTACGAAAGATTATGTGCAAGCTGTGTACACGTTTTAGTAAATATATATGTTGTATATAATTTTGTTGGTTTGGTTATTTGCGTTCTCCTTGATTAGCTCTTCGCAACGAACTATGTGTGGAAAATAGAGTTAATATAAATGTGATATTGTGTCTCAAAGTGTGTCAAATGAATCACAAAACTAGTTACAAAATTGATTGTGTGCAACCTTTGGACCCGATTTAATATACGTCTATGTTTTTAATGTTTTTCTTGGTTAGTCGGATTGCATTCTACTTGAAGAGAGCTTTGCAATGTACTAAAGATTGTCCAAATAAGAGTTAATATGAATAAGATATCATGTTTCAAATTGCGTCACTTGACACAATATTGGAAAGTCTTAATAGAAAATGCAGATTAACATTATCCATTCAAAAAAAAAATACAACAAAGAAAACACAACAAATACTAGAGTAAAGGGTTAACCTTATTTAGAGGATTAGATAACATAAAAACTACAACAAATAACAACATACATGGTTAGCAAGGTGGCGTTAAGCACTATAGCTTTTACATTCCTTGTAGGCGTTGATGAATTGTTGCTTTTCTTCCATGCTTATAAGAAACTCGTCCTGGCCATTTTCAATTTAACAGACTGTCATTCTCTCTAGGGTGTAGCGACCTTAGTCGATAATTTTTTTTCAAATGAATTTATATATTTTTTATTTTTGGAAAATAAAAATATTTCAAGCATAAAAAGTGTTTTTTATATTAGGATAAAATTTTAATGGCGTTTTTGTATATATAAATATATAAAAAAATATATATTAAATATATAAAGTGTTTCTATATATAAATATATATAAATTTGGTTTTCGGTTCGGTTTTTAGTTCAGATAGTCCAAACCATATTCAAACCGAAAACTGAATTTTTAGTTCGGTTCGGTTCAGTTATAAGTTCGGTTCCGTTCGGGTTCGGTTTTCGGTTTATTCGGTTATTACCCGACCCATGAACACCCCTACTTCTGCTTTAGTTTTTTGGTGTGCTGTGTGCATGGGCTAATGTTGCTGCTCTTTTATAATTGTCCTGTGTAGGTTGGGTCCATAAGACCATGCGCTTCTCATATCTCATGGCCAACATGAGTGATGGCTCTTGTTAAGTTTGGTGACTTGGTGTCGAATAGTATGATTGTCGTTTAAAAAAACGAACTAACAGAAAAACAAGAGACCTAACATGGGAATACAGCAATATTGTAACGTGTAATGTACGATGTATTATTTGTAACTTTTGCCTTTTGATGTGATAGAGATATTGCATGCTTTGATCTCATTTCAAGGTGCACAAACATGCCAATTTTGGACCAGTCCTGGAAGGCGTTGTTTTACTAAGCCATGTCCAAGTTCGATCAAGAAAGCCAAAAATGATTTTGCTTTGTACGTGATATGATTCAAGGAAACTTCATTGCAGAAGCAAAAAGTGTAAAAAGTACTGTAAATGCATTGGACAAACCAGAAGAAAACTAACGGGCTAGAATTGAGCGGTAAATAATAATAATCCAGGGACAAATGTGTAGTATACTATAAATAATAGTTACAATTCCAGAATGTAAGCTAACTAAGATGTTCCCATACCCAATGAATTATGTTATGATATAATGACTTCTAAATCTAGTATAAGATAGCTCAAAATCCCCCTCGCCTCATGGGAAATAGCTAATATTCAAAAATTGATCATCACTTGGGTTACTACATGGAACCAAAACACTATCCCCATTTGACTTGAAATCTTTGACTTCACCTGAAGAAGGGTCAGCCATTTTCACCTCAAAACCATCACTTGTTATTTGAACTTCCTTGAAATCTTTGACTTCAACCAGATTGGAACCATTCGTTTTCAGCTCAAACATATCTGATTTTTGAGCTTTCTTCTTATTTGTTCTCTTATGCATCCTACCTTTTTTCCTCTTACGTGCTTTGAATTTGTCCTCCATTTCCACCACGGCCCGCTCGGGTGACTTTCGTTTGACGGGGACCACTGTATATATTGATTCTGTATTGTGTGTATCGCGTTCTATGTTTTGCTCAGGTGCACTCATTTTAATAGCCAAAAGAGCAGTTTTTGCAGCTTTAAGTTCTGCTTCCTTTTTTGTCTTTGCTGTACCACCAATGTATTTTATTCCTCCTATGTCGACGGTGCAAGAAAATGGGGATTCCCGGCCCTTTTTCTCGTCTTTGGTGCATACGTATGATGGAATAGCGTAGTTCATCTTTTGTGCATACTCTTGAAGTAGATTTTTGCATAATCCAGTTTCATGCTGCAAAAATGCACAAGAGACCATGTCAGATGGACTGTTTTAATAAGAGAATATATAATAGAACTTGACGAAATAGATCCTCACACCATCTAAAAGAGGGCAAATAAACTTTTAACAGACAGATTCGAATATTAGCTTTCATTTGGCCAAAGCCATAAATGTCACCGAAAGTTTCCAGGATAACCAAAATGGCTATATGTCCTGATAAAACATAAAATGGTTATATGTCCTGAAGTTTCCAGGATAACCAGCTAAACTGACTAAATGATACTTATACTCAAACATCCAATAGGCCTCATATTCTATGCAACTCAATGTACTAATTCCCATGATGCAAAACTGTGGGAAAAAACGATCAAGGTTCCTTTATCCACAAATTATAACTTCCTGGTATTGATATGAGTTCTGTAAAATTCGCTATGTAAATGCAAAGATTGACAAAGACACAAAGTAATAGTTACCACGGGATGAGATACGCTTATATCTGTAGCCCCAGATTTAGCAATTTCAACAAGAGCAACTTCAGCAGCAGATTGTTCAGCCGCCTTCCGATTCAAAAAACCGGTCAGAGAATGATAAGTTTCCTCGTTTATGACCACAGTTGACCTGAATACTGGTTGGTGTGAAGGGCCTTCCTTGATAGTATGATAAATAGGTGTGGTGAGTCCTGCTTTTTGAGCATACTCTTGCAACCGACTTTTGAAGACATAACAACTTGCCACGCTTGCAACATCTGATGTTTCATTTACTGTAGCCAAAAATGTAAACAAGAAACCAACAGAAATTCAATGTAAACATGAAACCAATAGAAATCAACCTACTAATATTGCATAAGCCAACAATGTAAACATGAAACCAATAAAATTCAACATCTTTCATTAAAGCTTTGCAAAATCAGACATACTTATTAGCAGACAATGCATTAGATAACAGAAATAAAAAGGAAACGTCTCAAGTCAAGAATTAATTTCATTATATCATTTTCTCAAATCCCACCAATTCACTAACATATATAGCATATGTGTATAGTACAATCAAGTGAATAAAATACGGAGTAATGTTATTCGTTTATGCCCCACTCAAACAGACCCCCTATATGTATCTCCCAAAGAAACTGCCAGCTAAGCACTTGTACCAAACTTCAATTTTCATCTAGAAATCCAGATTAACAAGTTCATATTACTGAATAAACTGGAATTGCCCTCAAAGAGCTCGACAAGAGGGTGTTCATATATCTGTTGAAAATATAATGGTGTGTTCATTTGTGGAAAAATGAGGCTCTTTTCTTGGGGAAAAAAAATTATATAAGAACTAAAAAGAATGGAAAACGTGTTCAAATCAAGTTTTTTTTAGGAAAACAATTATTGGAAATAGAAAACCCACTTTTCATGTTTATAAATAAGACTTGGATAAGCATGATTACCTTTCTACGATTTCCTCTGCACTTTCCACTTTTTTAAAATGGAGAATGCACAATGCGTCTACTGAGAAAAAAAAACGCCCTTCTCATTTTTTAGAAACATCGGAAAACTAAAGAAAAGTTTTCACAACTAAACGCACCATAAGGTAATGGCTGAAAGTATAGGACAATGAGCTTCTGAATATCACTTATTTACAATCATTATTCTTTCATTTTGCATTTTTCTCTTCAATTCAAGATTGGATACTTCACATTTTAGTGATTCAATTACCAACAGTAACACTGTAGACGACTAGACTCTCTCACTGGATCACCCCTATAACGACTCAATCTTTTTCATTTAAATGACCATCCCTGTCTTTCTCTCATGTTTGATAAGATTTACTTATGGTTCTTATCATTAATGTTGATTCTGGTGAACTACATCTGTATACGGCAAGAGTAGAACTAGGACATCATATTTTCTCGGATTGATGATGTGTATTAGGCTATCAGTAAGTCAAATGATGATGTCAGTCATTTATAAGTCATATTTCACCCCATAATTAATTCCTGATATCAGTTTACTTTTTAAAATTATATATGTATTTTCAATCTAATTACATATTTATAATATTTTACCCATCCTTAACAAATTTGATCATACTCTAGATATTCTTAATACATACAAAAAGAAGCTAATGTTAATATTAATATGAATTAACAATTATTTATGATCAAATACGTTAAATATGACTCAACTCTCAAGGGCTCAAAGCTAGTTAACTTTTTATGACGAATTAAGCTTGTCACCAAGCAGCTACAACTTCTCAGAACACTGCAGTTCCTTTTGCTACCAAGAATTAAACTTCCGTTCAGTTTGACAAGATAAAAGGAACTAGGGACAAGATCTGTAATCTGGACACTCCTCGTCATTGTACTTGCAGGTGCACTTCTAGCGATGGTCAAGAATGAAGTTGACACTCTATCTCATGAGAGTAATGACTCCAGCATCTATCTCTTAATCCTTTTACTAGTTTTGGTCAAGCTTAACAAAGTATAGGGATACGTCTTTAGTGCTAGTGATGTCGCCACTTCTTTTACTAGTTTTGCCACGAAGTTGGGCACACAAAAATGACTCCATGATTTTAGATTTCAGGCTTCAAATAATCAATGTTTACAATTCCCACTATGCTAATGATGTTCACAGTTTGAACATTTGCAAAGTAGACTCGAGTACCACGGTTTGCAGCCATAAACCGGTGTGATCCGCTCCTAGTTATGTTTACACTAGACACAAATGGAGTGCACGGCTTTACTAGCTATAGACACTACATCAACAACCCCTTGTTGTAGTCAAATTTCTTCTTGGATCCCCATTCTTTTCTATAAGTTCCTAATACATATTAGTTATCTCATTTTCTATGTATGATGTACTATGTATGGGTGTCATGTAATTCCTTCTTTTGACAAAATCGTTTATAACAACATTAATTAGAACAATCTACTCAACCCTAAGGTGGGTTGCTCACATACGAGCGTCAAAGGTTAGAAGAACCACTACAATGACCCATTTTTTAGTTTCCTCAATTTGAATAAAGGCATCAACATGGTAAAGAATAGAGGCATCAACATCCATTTTTTAAAGTCTCCGACTAGTATTATGTATGTCAATATGAGTAGTACATAACTATTGCTAATACAGTCTCTGCAGCGAGAAGGAAAAAAGTGGAGGTCTTAAAAATAGATGCGCTAGCAAAGAACAAAAGCCACAAGTATAACTACTTCATACCATTTGCCTCTCATCAAACGCACAACCAACAAATCTTCCACCGCCAACAACCCATTCATCACTAGGGGCCATAGTATAATCCTCTTCAATGTATACATTTCTTAACAGGTTTATCATTCTTAACATCTTATAAAGTTCTAATTGTTTTACAAATTATCGGGTTTAAAATATTCCACCTCTATATAATGATTATCATAAATTTCAACCATGTTGGCGTCTCATGTCTCTAGATTTCCCTAATATACATTATACATATCTCTCGCATATCTTTTTTATTCTTTCTTTGATACTCCATTCCACATTATGCTAGCTTTTAAAAACCAATATTCACTCATCAACGTGCATATAGGCTGTCATACAACGGATATACCATGTCTAAACAAAAGGTGCTCTAATCAGATTCCAAAGTATTGATTCAATTATTCCATTCAAGATAAGCCACATAAAAAAGGGGGAATCTTTCTATTTCAATGGAAGAACCACATATCCGCATTTCCATTATCCGATATTTAAAATTACTAAATACTCAATGTTCCCTATGGACTTAGACTCAAATATAGCTATCCTTCATTATTTGCATGATAATAAGTTGAGTGATACTTTAGGACCAGCATAATTCATGTTTGAGACAGCTCATATTAGGGTCATAGGGCAAATGGAATAGAAAAGGTACTGGTGCATTTGCCGTCTAGTTATGGAAAAATAATTTTAACTTTCTATATCGACTTTTTAGAAAAAGGAAGGGTTTTTATCTCTAGAAAGGTGTTTAGAAAGCATGGTTAGATGCAATTTTTAAAAGAAAATGAAAACCTACAGGGAATGTAGAAAAATATAAATCTCACTTTTCTAAAAATTAGTGATATACTAGGGGGGAAAAAAAGTACTTGCTATTTAATTTTATTTTTTTTGGTAAAAAAATCAATCTAAACATGTTTTCTGTTTTTTCAGACCTTATTTCTGTTTTTTCAGACCTTATTTCTCTGCAACTAAAGGCACCTAACTTTTGGGTACTCAACTATTTGTCCAAATTAAAAGTAAGATTTTCAACTATTCTGAGACTACCCTTATCGGTCACACCAAAACACCCTCACTCGCCTTCCACCTCAGCACCACATTAGCTTTCTCTCCACCTTTTTCACCCTCACTCCCTCTCACCATTCACCCTTATGAGTCACACCAGCCTCACCTTTCACTTAAATACCCACTTTATACAAATATACCCCACTAAATACCCCGCACACACTCATAAACCAAATAAATAGTATAAACATTTCACACAAACCGAAAAGTGGACGGCTGACCATTGTGAGTGTTTTTTGGGCTAGCTCGCGTGTGAGTGAGGGCGTAGGGGGTGGCGCTTGCTCACAGGTGGTCACTCGTGATGAATACGGGTAGTCTAAGTCATAGTTTTAGCTAAAATCACTGTTATATACACATTTAGGATGATACCTCACATTTAAAAGCCGTTCGAGCTAACATTATAACCCCTAGCCTCTTTAAAAAAAAGTCAAAAAAAATGTTACCTTCAACACATTCTCAACTTTGATACCTCTATTGAATAAGAAAAAAAAAAAATAAGGGGGTGTTTGTTTTAAGCTTAATTTTCGGAGTAACGATCTTATGTGATTTCGGCTCTTATGTTTTATAAGCTCAATTTTTCGGGCTTATTTTGAAACTTTATTATGACATAATAAAAGCCTCCTAAGTTTGAAAATAAGGCGAACCAATGAGCTTAGAAAACATAAGTCGAAACAACAGAAAAATCATAAGGCCAAAAATAAAAGCTTAAACAAATATGATAAGTCGAAACTATGAGAATGAGGTGAATGGGAACTTACTTTGTGGTTGCTCGTCCATGTACCTAAGCTCAAATCCAAAACAAATAAATAAAGAAAAAGTGAAAATTAGGGTTTGATTATTGAAAATTGAAATATTGTATGTAATGGGTTTGGTGGTTTGGCCTGAGTTTAAAAGGTCAGGTGAAACCAAAGACAGGGAGTGAATAAATGAATGAATTGATATGATATGGAATCATGCCCTGTTGTGATTTATTATATGCGTGTACGCCTTGCCTAGTTTGCCTTTTTTGTTTCTGTTGCTACTTTTTACATACGCAAAGAAAGTACCTGCTTGTTTTACAAACCCATGGGTTAACTGTAAAATCCGCAGAGCATATAGTACAATACTGCGATGCATATAATACAACTCTCCGATGCGTGTAATGATTAAAAACCCCCTATAGGGGAGTCCAAATAAACTGCCTCTTTAAGTTTTATAGGTGCAGCAAACAACAAATAACACTTGATTCTTGTTCGCGTCATCACCTCCCCAAAAAAATACTCACTCCCTCACTAAAAAGTAAATACTAACAAGGCTCCGCCAGTGGAACAATGTAATGATGAACGACGCATTAATGGTGTCGTCACGAGTGCACAAATGGCGGTGCCATTGGTTATTTTGGGTGGCGAATGGCGCTTATACAACCTTCACATAGTGGTTTCTAGGAAAATATAACATAAAATGTGAAGGATTTTTAGATACATAATTTAAAGAGTAAAATACACCGTTCGTCCCTAATCTTGTACATACGCATCACGTTGAACCAAACCTAGGCGTTTTCATCGCTGGAGGTCCAAAACAATGATTTTATACTCTAGACAAGTCCCTTGACCAGGATTGCCAAAGTCAACATAAATTTTCTGGGTTAACATCGAGTGTATAATAGACCATTCACAATTTTAACATGCCATAGTTAAAATCTAACCCAACCTTCAACCATATTAGTACCGGCAACACACAACATTGAACCCTAAATACAAGCAACACACATTCTACCCAAAGCAAAAAAAAAAAAACAATAATGGCACAAAACGATAAGGGGAAGGTTTTGTTGAGTTCGTTGAGGAAAGAAGACTGCCCAAATTAAAAGGGTTTGGGTGTTAAGAAGGAGAATGAAGAGGCTAACATCGTGTTATCAAAGGTTAACGATTTGGGAAAAAGGATTACAAATCTGGAAATTTTGTTTAAATATCTTAAGGAAATGAAGGAAATGAAGAAAGATGATGATAGGGAGAGTTGTGGGTCTAGCTAAGTGATTCGCTCCCAGACGGTCAAGTTTTATCACTCAAGCCGGCCACTTGTGAATGGCCAACCGTAACCAACTTAAAACAGTCCGGAAACGAATGCAATGAAGATCAGGAGAGTATAGTGTTTCCCCGGGTCGTTATGTCCCAAATGAGCTATCGCGATGAATCACCAAACGAATAGTGATCGATAGATTTGAACGGAAAAAGGGATTTGAATTATTATAACTACAGAAATAGCCTATAATTACAAAGGCTTAAATGCAAATTAAAGAAAATTAAAAAGATAAAAAATATTAAATAAACGCTATCACTATTTGCAAAATGATGTTTTTGATTTTTTCTTTTATAAAACTGAATTAAAAACTACGTGACGTACAAATGAAAATATGAAAGCTGAGCAAGTATTAATCCTAAAAATATGAAAAAGACATTTTTACAATCCTAATGATAAAATAAAATTTTAAGAAAAAGAAAATTATTTTTAAAACTATTTATCTAATTATTATTAATTAAAAACTATTTTTAACTATTTAATAATAGCCTAAAATACAAGAAAATAGGAAATAAAGCTAGAAAAATAAAACTTTGACTTGGAAAAATCTAAAATAACAAAATAGAATTTTCAAAACTATTTTTGTATTTTTCTGATTATTTTTGTATTTTCTAGGAATTAAAAACTATTTAAAACTACTTAAATTGCTTAAAAATACAAATTTAACTAAGAAAAATCTGGAAAAATATTTTTTTGACTTTTTATATTTATCTTAACCTAAGAAAAATGAAAAATTATTTTTTTGAAACTTTTCTGAATTAATTGTATTAAAAGCTAATTAAAATGACTTAAAAACTGATTTAAATCAAGAAAAATACCAAACTGACCTAGAAAAATCTGAAAAATTCAAGATAAGTCTAAAATAATATACTAAAGCTGAGAAAAATATAAATACAGAGGGTTGTGTGTAGGATTATGCAACTGCAGTGTAAAGTACTTAAAAATAAGCACTTAGAATGAGCCAATGAACACCAATAAGCACCAAACTTGCACAGAAGCTATAATAAGCTAAAATTACTCAAATGAAACAAGAAACAACTATCCTATACCACTGAATTACAAACTGCTATGATTTGGTGAATTGAGAATAAGTCTTAAGAAACGGTTTGAGGTACTACTTGCGACTAAGAATAAGCACTTAAATAAGCTGGAAACTAGAAAACAAATGTTGGAACATAAACTAGACCTGGCTAGGTGCTTACAAACCAAAAACAAGACCTAGATAAGCTCTTAGGAGCTTTGTGCGAAGAAAAGCTGCAAAAAACCTGGTTCGGTTCTTGGGTGCACAGGGCATATAAGCCCACATTCACAAGCCTTTTTGAAGTTTTTAGAAAATTGACAAAAATCCAAAAAAATGATATAAATAAACTAGACCATTTGAAGTTTTAAAAATACCAAGTTTCACTGAATTTGTTCCAGAAATGAGTTCAAGAAAAATCCTCTCAGTTGGGCTCAAAACTGGAATTTCATGTTTTTGACTTTTAACAGTTTTGAAAGGTTTGACTTTAATGAACTTTGCAACTGATTTTAAGGACTGAGATTGATGTAATAAGGTGAAATAAAACTATATTAGGCTATTTTACAGATTTCTAAACACAGAACAAGATTTTGCTTTTACAAAATCTCAACAGATAAGCTAGTTATGACAGATTTATGTGATTTTGACTTTTGAGGTCTGCAAGTGCAATATTAAGACAGATTTAAGAGTAAATGAGCTAAACAAACCTAACACAACAAGTTTCTACCACTGAGTGAACCTCAAGATCAGTTAATGCAGCTGATCCAAACACTCTTTAAAACATTGATTTGCAAATTAAACTAACCTAACTCTTGATCTAGCCTGCATTATTGATCAAACTGAGTTAACTTAACCTAAATACAACTAATTAACAGATTTAAACTATTCTAAGCCACATATACAGATTATGCAATATATCTTGAAAATGACTTACACTTGGTCCTTAGCCACAGTGGCTTGCCAAAGTACACAAGATCAACTAACCTATCCCAAACCCTAACCTAGCTTATTATCAACCCAAATCCATGCTGCATCAACCCATATCCATTTCTGCATCATTTTTGCCCCAGTTTGACTTATGTTGACCAAAATCCAAAGTAGCTTAAAACTTGAATACAAGCTTACAAAAAGCTATGAGGAGCTTTCATAAGCTTATTTGAGCTTATAAATAAGCTATTTGAAACTTTAATATCAGATTTTGAAATTGAAAATTGCAACAGTTGACATAAAATATGAAATGTGAACAAAAGCTTGAATTGATACTTGATAACAGTTGCAATACACTGAAACAACTTACTTTGATACAATGAAACTTGAAAATACAACTAAAAATCTAATTAAGACTAAGAATTTGAAAAACGACATACATTTTTGAAATAAAACTAAGTGCTACTCCTCTTCTTCCTTTCCTTGCTTCCTTTTTATATCCAAACATCTTCTCTCTCTTCTCTGAACATATCCCAGCAGTTTTCATAGCCATTGGATTACTTGAAATGATCTGGGCCGTTTGATGCATTTTGGCGCCAAAATGGTAATTTGCCAGTTGGAGGTTGAGTGTTAGGTTAGAGAAGCTTTAAATGTTTCTTGGCTTGGGGTGAGGTGGAGGGTAGTAGTAGGGTGTGATGATGGAGAGTGGAGTATTGCGGTGGAGTTGCGGGGGTGTAGGGATGATGATGGAGGAAACCCGTGAGGGGTTTGACCTCATTTGACCGTGGTTTAATATTATAAAGGGAAGGGGTCAAATGGGAAGGGTCCAAATGGGTTTGGCAGGGGTCACATGGGTTTGACAAGGGTCCAAGGGTGTTAAGGGTATTAATAACAAGGACCTTTGTGTAATTTCTGAAATTCAAGGGACCAAACGCCAAATCTGCAAAGTTGCTCCAAGGGACTAAAAGTGACAAGCTCCAATAATACAAGGACCAAACTTGACATTTTCAATTTTCCAAGGGCCATTTTTGCCAATTTTGAAACTTGGAGGACCAAACTTGTAATTTCTCAAAACTTTTGACATTTTTCACCAAAGGACTAATTTTGACAACTTATGATTTTAAAAGGACCTTTGGTGATTTTTCTTTAAATTAAGTGCTCGAGGGACTATTTTGACAACTTTTGAAACTTGGGGACCTGAAAGCGCCAATTATGCAAACTTTATTCGTTTTTCATCTAATTTTAAACATTTTGCATCTGAAACATATAAAATGCAATTTTGGAATATTTTCATATTTTGATGCCTTCGAGCATTTTTAAACGTATTGCAGTTCAGATTTGACTAAAAATGATGAGTATTTACACACTCATCAATCCCCCACACTAAACTATTGCTAGTCCCTAGCAATCTTTTGAGAAAATCTTAATGGATTTGAATCTCTTTACCAAAAGCCATTACTTCTGGAGTAGCCAAATGTTTCAGTTCAAGTAAGAACCATGGTACACCGATAACCATGTGATTTTGAGCAAACCACCAGCTTCCAAAGGATTTGATTTGTCTTTACCAGAAGCCGTTTGCTCTAGACTAGCCAACTCTTAGATAAATTATCAATATTATCTTTGGTGAGCTGATTACCAATTATGGTTTTTCCACTGCCTTTACCACAAGCCATAAACTTGCGGGCTAGCCAACTCTTCACTTTTAAGGATGTGGTGAGCTGAATACCATACAATTTTGGGCAAATTGCAAGCCGTCAACGGATTTGAGATATCTTTACCAAGAGCTGTTTGCTCCTGGATTAGCCAATCCTTTTGTTTATTAGACATGGTGGACTGATAACCAATTGAGTAAGTGCAAAACACTTACTCCAAAAAAAAAAAAATTGGCCAAAAATGGGGGGATTAGGTGGTATAATTACATGATAAAATTTGTGAGAATTCCCCCCCACACTAGAATTGAATATTGCCCTCAATATTCAAAGTACCGGCGGTTATGCCGAAACTGATAACGTAATAGGGAAATACTACGGCCATTATTTGAAAGATTTTTTTTTTTTTTTTTGAAACACTTATATATACACAACATGTGGGGCAATCCCCCCCACACTAGGGTGGTAGAAAGATAGAAAGAAGTCAGAAATATGGGTGAAAACCCATATGGCATGCTACTGTTTTTGATTCCCGAGTCGCTAGCTTGACTCGATCCCCGCATTCATTGGTTCATGGGGAAAGTTTGAAGATCCGGGACAATCACAGGAGGAATGTCCTCTCCAAAATAATGCTTCAACCGATGACCATTCACTTTAAATTTTGGACCATCGGGTTGAGATAACTCAATGGTTCCATACGGAAACACTTTAGTGATGGTAAATGGTCCGACAGCGGGATTTTAATTTTCTCGAGAAAATCTTCAATCTTGAATTGAAAAGAAGGACTCGATCACCGACGTTGAAAACGCGGTTCTTGATTTTGAAGTCATGAATCTTCTTTGTCTTTTGTTTGTAGATCAAAGAGTTCTCGTATGCTTGATCACGGAGTTCATTTAATTCATTCATTTGAACTTTCCGATGATCACCATATCTGAATATCAAAGTTGGCATGTTTCAAGGCCCGATGCCTTGTGCTCGAGCTCAACCGGTAGATGACACGCCTTCCGTTACACTAGCTTTGTATGGAGTGCACCGATGGGTGTTTTATAAGCTATGCGGAAGGCCCGAGTGCGTCATCTAGCTTATCCGACCAAGAGGCACGGTTTTAGCCAACCGTCCTCTCGAATTCTTTAATCCCCGGTTGGAAACTTCCACTTGCCCACTTGTTTGGGGTGGTACGCAGTAGAGAGACGGTGAGTTACACCATACTTTTGCATGACTCTATCAAACCGGTCATTGCAGAAATGCGTACCACGATCACTGATTATGGCTCGTGGAGTTCCAAACCTAGCAAAAAGAGATTTTAAGAATTTTACAACAACTCGGGCATCGTTGGTAGGTAAAGCTTTAGCTTCAACCCATTTTGACAAGTAGTCAACGGCCACGAGTATGTATTTGTTTCCGCGAGAAGAAGGAAATGGCCCCATAAAGTCAATGCCCCATATGTCAAAAATCTCACACACTTGAATGGCGTTTTGCGGCATTTCATTTCTTTGTGAGATATTCCCGTGACGTTGACAAGCGTCACAGGTTTTGACAAATTCGTGGGCATCCTTGTAAATCGTGGGCCAATAGAATCCGGAATCAAACACCTTCTTGGCGGTGTAGTTGGGGCTATGATGTCCCCAAGAGGTCCGAATGGCAAGCCTTAAGAATATCATTGGCTTCCTGACCATACACACATCGCCTGATGACTTGATCCGCACAAATTTTGAACAAGTAGGGGTCGTCCTAGAAATAATGTTTCACATCTTTAAAGAATTTATTTTTCTGTTGGGACGACATCCCTTTCACCACAAAGTTTCCCGCATGGTAATTTGCAAAGTCAACAAACCATGGGGTAGAAGAGTATCCACGAAAAGAAACCACATTGATTGTTTCGAGAGGAAATGTTTCGTTTATTTCCTTTTTCTCGAACACATCTTGGTGAGGGTTTTCTAGACGGGATAGATGATCGCAGCCAGTTCTCGGCTCCTTTTTTATCACGTATAATGATATCAAATTCTTGTAGGAGGAGAACCCAACGGAGCAATCTCGGCTTTGCATCCTGTTTTGCAAAGAGATATTTGAGAGCCGAGTGATCCGTATACACCACGCATTTGGTCAAGATAAGGTATGGCGAAACTTCTCAAACGCATACACCACGCCTAATAATTCTTTTTCAGTAATGGTGTAATGGGTTTGAGCTTCAGTCATAGTTTTACTTGCGTAGTGGATAGGCTGAAAATGCTTGGTTTTGTGTTGCCCCAAGACCGCACCGATAGCAAAATCACTTGCATCGCACATGAGCTCAAAGGGTAAATCCCAGGCGGGGGCAACTAGAATGGGTGCTTCCGTAAGCTTTTTCTTTAGTGTTTCAAAAGCTTCGATGCACTCAGGAGAAAAGATAAAAGGAGCATCTTTTTCGAGAAGATGGGTCATAGGCCGGGCGATTTTAGAGAAATCTTGTATGAATCTACGATAAAACCCGGCATGACCTAGAAAACACCTAATACCTTTGACGGTAGTAGGATGAGGCAATTTAGCAATAACATCAACTTTTGCTCTATCAACCTCAATCCCATTTTTGGAAATCTTATGGCCAAGGACTATGCCTTCCTTGACCATAAAGTGGCTCTTCTCCTAATTTAGACAAAGATTGGTGTCTTCACACCTTTGAAGCATTCTTTCTAAATGGGAGAGACATGTATGAAACGAGTCCCCAATGACCGAGAAGTCATCCATAAACACCTCCATTGTTTCCCCGATCATGTCGTGGAAAATTGCCATCATACATCGTTGGAACGTGCCAGGAGCGTTACATAGGCCAAAAGGCATACGTCTATAGGCAAAAGTTCCGTATGGGCAGGTGAATGTGGTCTTTTCTTGATCCAGCGGATCAATGAGGATCTGAAAGTAACCCGAGAAACCATCAAGGAAACAATAGTACTCGTTCCCTGCTAATCTCTCAAGCATCTGGTCCATGAAGGGTAGAGGAAAATGGTCTTTACGGGTGGCTTCGTTTAACTTGCGATAGTCAATACACACACGCCATCCCGTAACCAATCGAGTTGGAATTAACTCGTTTTCTTCATTTGTGACAACAGTTATGCCACCCTTTTTAGGAACGCAATGAATGGGACTGACCCAAGGACTATCAGAGATAGGGTAAATTAAACCGGCATCAAGAAGTTTGAGAACCTCTTGTTTGATAACCTCATGAATCTTAGGATTCACCCTTCTCTCGATGTTGGACTGCGGTTTGAAGTCATCATCCATTAAGATTTTGTGAGTACAAAATTCAGGGTTGATACCCTTAATGTCGGAGAGTTTCCAAGCAATTGCTTGCTTGTGTGACTTCAAGACCTTTATGAGAGCGATTTTCTCCTCCTCCGTTAAGTCCTTAGCAATTATGACGGGTAGTTTATCATCACCCTCCAAGAATGCATACTCGAGATGAGGAGGTAGGTCCTTAAGTTCAACCTTGGGAAATTCTTCAGTAGAAGTTTGTACTTATTTGATTTCCTCATTTGTGATTTCTTTCGGAGGGAGTGAAGGTAATGGATCTTCATTAAGCAATTGCTCAAGATAAAGAATATCTCCTCCAAATCATAAACACCATCAATTCCAGCGGAATTGATTCATCGATAACAAGAAATTCATTGATCTCTTCCAGAAGGAAGTCACCTCCCTCAAACGGAGTGAGAGAGGGGAAGAGTCGGCAATGATTGGTTGAGAAGATGTGGTGGAACCTCCACTCACAGAATTATGAAGATAACCAAGAAACTCTTGAGAGTACTCCTCTAAAGCAATATCAATTAAATCGACTCGATTAATTGATTCATTATCATAATTTGAGGAGTACCTCGAAGTTTGATCAAGGTTAAAAGTGTGACTTCATTACCCACACGTACCGTGATTTCTTGCTCAAATACATCAATAAGAGCACGGCCCGTTCTCGTGAATCCTCGTCCAACAATGAGGGAACCCGAGGATCGCATCGAAATCAACAACCACAAAGTCAGCTGGAAAATGGAATTTTCCTACTTTCACAAATACATCCTCGGCGATGCCAAGAGGACGAGATATAGAACGATCCGCAAGCTCAAGAGTCATGCGGTAGGAATGAGTTCCTAAGGAAGAAAGTTTCTTCCAAACTGAATAAGGCATCAGATTGATGCTTGCACCAAGATCGGCAAGGGCAAAGCATTCAATCATCCCGGGAAAAACACAAGGAAGAAGAAATTTTCCGGGATCTCCAAGCTTCTCGGGAAGCTTCTTTAACGAATAGGCGATCGGTTCTCGTTCAAAGGAGTCTTAGCCATTTCAAACAGCTTTTCCTTATTGCTCAACATGTGTTTGAGAGTTGATGCAAACTTGGGAATCAACATGATGGCATCCGCAAAGCTTATGTCAAAATGAAGTTCTTGGAAAATTTGAAAGAATTTTTCCATTTGATGACCGCTTTTCGCGGAGCTTTTGCTCATTTAAACATGAGGGGTAAGGAATAGAAGTTTTGGATTTGGGGTCACCAACTGGAGGTTCAAAAACAACTCCGTGTTTGGTTTTCGGACAACCGAGGATGGACATTGCTAGTGCTTCCGTTATTAGTAGGAAGTTCCTTGTCCTTTGTCGCCTCAGGTTCACTTTCCACTACCTTCGGGAGAGAAGAAGAAGAGGTAGTAGGAATAGCGGGTCCAGCATATGAAGTACCACTTCTGGTTGTGATCGCCTTTGCATCGCCCCTCGGATTAGCGATCGTGTTGCTAGGTAAAGTACCGGAGCCCGAGGGTCGATCATTTAAAGACTTCTTAATGTCGAAATCGGCTAACCAACAACCTATTCATTTCCTCTTGGGATTTCATGAATTGTTTCAACAACTCATCGGATGATGGTCCAGTTGGAACAATGGCTTGATTTTGCACGGAAAATTCGGCCTCTATTGTTAGGATTAGGGCCTTGAAAATTTCCTTGATTATTGGCATGAAAATACCCGGGTTGAAATTTCCCGACACTGGGTTTCTATTGAAATTCCCTTGGTGTTGGAAATTTTGATTTTGATTTTGAAAACCGTTGTTTGGACTAAAATTACCTTGGTTTTGAAAACCTTGGTTTGGTCTATTCTGATTTTGATTACGGTTTTGGTTGAAACCGGAGGTCCGTGGTAGTGGTTAGGATGGTGGTTCGGTCTATAGGAGCACGATATTGGTTGCCTCTGGATTAGAAATCCGCGCCAGGCATTAGCTTCAAAAGGGTTACCATCGGTGGCCATACAGTTGTAATAAGCATTGGGGCCACCACAAGTAACACAGACTTCCACTTTCTTAACTTGGAGGTGAAGTTTGTGGAAAAGAGACTTTCTTCTGGTTGGAGAGAACCAAAGCTTGAATGGCTTCCGTGAGTTTGTCAATCTTAGCATCGGTGCTAGATTGACTCACGGCGATGAAGAAGAAGGACCAACACCGACTTGGGAAACAACCGCTTGCTTCGTGCGGTCGCGGACTTTAGACTTCTTTTCAATGATCGCTAAAGCTTCTTTGACAGTTTTGCTCAAGAAATTTCCTCCAGTGGAGGAATTGAGAGAATCTTGATCAGATTGACTCACTCCATTATAGAAAGTGTCGAGTTGCATCAACTCGGAGAAACCGTGGTGAGGATATTTGCGAAGCAATTCCTTAAAACGATCCCACGATTCATTGAAGGATTCATCAAATTTTTGAGTGAACTTGATGATTTCATTTTTAAGACTCGTGGTTTTGGAAGGTGGATAGAATTCATTCACAAATTTCTTCACCGTGTCTTCCCATGTCTCAATTGGTGAGGGGTTGTTTTTCAAGCCAAATCTGGGCTTGCCCCTCAAGAGAAAATGGGAAAAGAAGAAGCTTAACAGACATCGATAGGGACATTCTTGTATTTGATGGTAGATGCAATCTTGTTAAACCATCGAATATGAGCATGAGGATCATCCCGCTCAAAACCATAGAATGGACTTGAGGTTACAAGATTCATAACCGGTTTTGAGTTCAAAATTTTCGACCACAATGGTGGGATAACGATAGTATCTCCATACCCGTCGATGGGTGCGGAGAAGCTCACACATAGGCGTTCTTCCGCCATGATAACGGAAGTAGTGTGGCGGCGGATCTCGAGATCCGACTGATGGATCAGAAAGTCTACGGACACGCCTTCTTGGAATCTTGACAAGCTCACGAAATGGGCTCACAGATCTAGAAGAGCGAGTGCGCATACACTAGAGTTAACTCTGGGAGACCTCAGAGCTAAGGAAAGGAATGGGAATTATGAAGATATTTTATGAAAATGGGGTGAGAAGAATCTTTTTAGGTTTTCTGGTTCTGATAAGTAGATATAACAACAAATCCAATTAAAACAAAATCGAGGCAAAACAACAGTGAACTTAAACCAATAATCACAAGATGAATGGCTTCTTTGAAAAAGGTACACCAATCACAAGGACACAAAGGCAAGTTTTAATCTTTGGTTCGGGAACTTATTATGGTCGTATTCCCAGGTTATGTAGTACACGCCTTGGTTTCGGTGGTAATCTTTTTTATGTTGTTATTATTAAACAAAGAAAACGACAAATCTTTTTGTATTTTTATCTTTGATACATATATAGAAACAAAAGGAAAATATTTTTGTGTTTTATACGTTTTTGGATGTTTTTGGGTTTTTGGATTTTTTTTTTATAAGAAAATATATATAGATATAGATAGATGATATGATATGAACAAAGAGTGAATATTCAAATTACTAATCTGCTAAACGGAAGATAATCAAGACTCCCGTGGCGTAAAAATTTGATTCGCTCCCAGACGGTCAAGTTTATCACTCAAGCCACTTGTGAATGGCCAACCGTAACCAACTTAAAACAGTCCGAAACGAATGCAATGAAGATCGAGAGTATAGTGTTTCCCGGTCGTTATGTCCCAGCTATCGATGAATCACCAAACGAATAGTGATCGAGAGATTTGAACGGAAAAAGAGATTTGAATTATTATAACTACTGAAATAGCCTATAATTACAAAGGCTTAAATGCAAATTAAAGAAAATTAAAAAGATAAAAATATTAAATAAACGCTATCACTATTTGCAAAATGATGTTTTTGATTTTTTCTTTTATAAAAGCAATTAAAACTACGTGACGTAAATGAAAATATGAAAGCTGAAGATTAATCCTAAAAATATGAAAAAGACATTTTTACAATCCTAATGATAAAATAAAATTTTAAGAAAAATAAAATTATTTTTAAAACTATTTATCTAATTATTATTAATTAAAAACTATTTTTTACTATTTAATAATAGCCTAAAATACAAGAAAATAGGAAATAAAGCTAGAAAAATAAAACTTTGACTTGGAAAAATCTAAAATAACAAAAGAGAATTTTCAAAACTATTTTTGTATTTTTCTGATTATTTTTGTATTTTCTAGGAATTAAAAACTATTTAAAACTACTTAAATTGCTTAAAAATACAAATTTAACTAAGAAAAATCTGGAAAAATATTTTTTGACTTTTTATATTTATCTTAACCTAAGAAAAATGAAAAATTATTTTTTTGAAACTTTTCTGAATTAATTGTATTAAAAGCTAATTAAAATGACTTAAAAACTGATTTAAATCAAGAAAAATACCAAACTGACCTAGAAAAATCTGAAAAATTCAAGATAAGTCTAAAATAATATACTAAAGCTGAGAAAAATATAAAAACAAAGGGTTGTGTGTAGGATTATGCAACTACAGTGTAAAGTACTTAAAAATAAGCACTTAGAATGAGCCAATGAACACCAATAAGCACCAAACTTGCACAGAAGCTATAATAAGCTAAAAGTACTCAAATGCAACAAGAAACAACTATCCTATACCACTGAATTACAAACTGCTATGATTTGGTGAATTGAGAATAAGTGCTAAGAACAGTTTGAGGGTACTACTTGCAACCTAAGAATAAGCACTTAAATAAGCTGGAAACTAGAAAACAAATGTTGGAACATAAACTAGACCTGGCTAGGTTCTTACAAACCAAAAACAAGACCTAGATAAGCTCTTAGGAGCTTTGTGCGAGGCTGCAAGAAGCTGCACAAAACACAATGCGATTCAGTTCTTGGGTGCACAGGGCATATAAGCCCACATTCACAAGCCTTTTGAAGTTTTAGAAAATTGACAAAAATCCACAAAAATGATATAAATAAACTAGACCAGTTGAAGTTTTAAAAATACCAAGTTTCACTGAATTTGTTCCAGAAATGAGTTCAAGAAAAATCCTCTCGGTTGGGCTCAAACTGGAATTTCATGTTTTTGACTTTTAACAGTTTTGAAAGGTTTGACTTTAATGAACTTTGCAACTGATTTTAAGGACTGAGATTGATGTAATAAGGTGAAATAAAACTATATTAGGCTATTTTACAGATTTCTAAACACAGAACAAGATTTTGCTTTTACAAAATCTCAACAGATAAGCTAGTTATGCATGATTTAGGTGATTTTGACTTTTGAGGTCTGCAAGTGCAATATTAAGACAGATTTAAGAGTAAATGAGCTAAACAAACCTAACACAACAAGTTTCTACCATCGAGTGAACCTCAAGATCGGTATATGCGGTGATCCAAACACTCTTTAAAACATTGATTTGCAAATTAAACTAACCTAACTAATGATCTAGCTTGCATTATTGATCAAAGCGAGTTAACTTAACCTAAATACAACTAATTATGATTTAAACTATTCTAAGCCACATATACAGATTATGCAATATATCTTGAAAATGACTTACACTTGGTCCTTAGCCACAGTGGCTTGCCAAAGTACACAAGATCAACTAACCTATCCCAAACCCTAACCTAGCTTATTATCAACCCAAATCCATCTTTGCATCAACCCATATCCATTTCTCATCATTTTGCCCCAGTTTGACTTATGTTGACCAAAATCCAAAGTAGCTTAAAACTTGAATACAAGCTTACAAAAAGCTATGAGGAGCTTGCATAAGCTTATTTGAGCTTATAAATAAGCTATTTGAAACTTTAATATCAGATTTTGAAATTGAAAATTGCAACAGTTGACATAAAATATGAAATGTGAACAAAAGCTTGAATTGATACTTAATACTTGCAATACACTGAAACAACTTACTTTGATACAATGAAACTTGAAAATACAACTAAAAATCTAATTAAGACTAAGAATTTGAAAAAGCGACATACATTTTGAAATAAAACTAAGTGCTACTCCCTTCTTCCTTTCCTTGCTTCCTTTTATATCCAAACATCTTCTCTCTCTCTCTGAACATATCCCAGCAGTTTTCATAGCCATTGGATTACTTGAAATGATCTGGGCCGTTTGATGCATTTTGGCGCCAAAATGGTAATTTGCCAGTTGGAGGTTGAGTGTTAGGTTAGAGAAGCTTTAAATGTTTCTTGGCTTGGGGTGAGGTGGAGGGTAGTAGTAGGGTGTGATGATGGAGAGTGGAGTATTGCAGGTGGAGTTGCAGGGGTGTAGGGATGATGATGGAGGAAACGTGAGGGGTTTGACCTCATTTGACCGTGGTTTAATATTATAAAGGGAAGGGGTCAAATGGGAAGGGTCCAAATGGGTTTGGCAGGGGTCACAATTGGTTTGTGACAAGGGTCCAAGGGTGTTAAGGGTATTAATAACAAGGACCTTTGTGTAATTTCTGAAATTCAAGGGACCAAAACTGCCAAATCTGCAAAGTTGCTCCAAGGGACTAAAAGTGACAAGCTCCAATAATACAAGGACCAAACTTGACATTTTCAATTTTCCAAGGGCCATTTTTGCCAATTTTTAAACTTGGAGGACCAAACTTGTAATTTCTCAAAACTTTTGACATTTTTCACCAAAGGACTAATTTTGACAACTTATGATTTTAAAAGGACCTTTGGTGATTTTTCTTTTAAATTAAGTGCTCAGGGACTATTTCTGACAACTTTTGAAACTTGGGGGACTGAAACTGCCAATTATGCAAACTTAGCTCATTTTCATCTGATTTTAAACATTTTGCATCTGAAACATATAAAATGCAATTTTGGAATATTTTCAGTATTTTGATGCCTTTCTGAGCATTTTTAAACGTTTTGCAGTTCAGATTTGACTAAAAATGGTGAGTATTTACACACTCATCACTAAGTGTATGTTTAGATGATTGGAAACATTGTAGTAGTTGTGAACATGAAATCGATCAATAAAAAATTAGGTTCTTATGTAAGTAATAGTGTTTGGTTGTGCATTGTAATTTGTAACTGCTTGAAATCGTTGTGCATTTGTTAATAGGTTTGACTTACCCAAGTCATACCACAATAGTAAGTTACAATTTGTGGCATTTCATAAATTTGTTTGACTTCGGTAAGTCAAAATTCAAGATCTTACAATTTGAGGCATTGGGCGTGTTCAGTCCCACTGTCAACACTAACACCGTACCAATTTCTTCCTAAACAATACACCATTGTCAATACATTATGATTTAGTGCTAAAGCATTTGCATTTTCAACACATATTTATAAACCACTGCCTTTGGTTTTCATTGATACAAGGGGTGTTTGGTTTCTTGATACAACTTTTCCGATAAAGGGGATGTTTGGTTTTGCTGATACAAGGGGATGTTTGGTTTCTTGATACTAATTAGAAACAATACACCCAATTTCACAATACACCCAATATCACAATACAAGAACAGATTAAATACATAAAACTTAGATGATATTGCATCATTAATATAGTTGGTTATAAGAACAGATCAACTAGATCAAACCATGACCAACAACCGAACAAAAGATCCAATTTGCATACCCTTTTTACCAACCTATATTTCCAAAACTAGCACCCAAAAGACCCCATTTATCTACCCCCATGAAATACCCAAAATTCAGTCATTATGCTCAGCCATTTTCTTAACATAACCTTCGTTGATACGAATAGCTTCATCAGTTTCACCAAGAATCTGTATGAATCGAACAAGTAGGTCAGTGTGCCTCGCCTGGGCTTTCCTCAACCCATCCAAACTGTCAAGAGCTATTCCCCGAGGTCCCAAAGCTTTGTTCTCTTCAAGCAGCTCCCTACGCTTGATGATGCCCCTCTTCAGATGATCAATGCACTCACGAACTAGCTTTTTCAAAAGCCCTTCTTGTGCAGCCTCTTCCCCAAACCACACTGCCATACGATCATTTAAGTTGGATGAACCAGCAATCTCCATGAGTTCATTCAAAATAGGGAAATTTTCTATTGAAAATTGTGTGTGTGTGGAAAAAGTGGTGGATGGGTTTATTGGTTCGTGTGCACAAGTAAATAGCGTCTTAGGGTAGAGACGGTCAAATGGTCTAATAGTGACTTTTTTTTCATACTTGGTCCCTAAATTTGTCTTGGTTGCCGTTGTCATACTTAAAACTCCCGCCCAATAATCACTTTAAAATACACAATTGGTCCCTCAATTTGCCAAGTTACGTAAACTACAATTTAGCTGAAGATTAAACAGCACAAAACCATTAGAAGTTTGACTTTGTAAAGTCAAACTTCAAAAATATATCAATAAACTCCCTAACAAATATTGACTAATGGTTTTGCAATTTTGACTTTACAAAGTCAAAATGCAAATAGAAAATTGTCATTCACCATTTTGAATGTTCACTAACTAAAGTAAACTGGAAATGCTAATGTTTTCTGACTCACGGATTGCAGTTTTACTTTGTACAATCAAATTGAAATGCTAAATGGAAGTTTGACTTTCGAATGTCAAACTTGCATCACCAACAATACGCACAAACAACAACATATGAACAAGCTAAATTTAAGCAAACCATATAAACAAATACCAAAATACTATTTTGCAACATGAATTGTCATAGGGTATTCAACCCATACATAAACTACAACCACTAAAAGAACTCTACCACGACTGTGAGGGAAGCTCGGTGGAGTTTCAACAGCTTCCTAGCCAACTCCCAGTTCATCCTGATATTTTCATTCCCATCATGACTCCTATTGCTGAGCTTGATATAGATTGTCTTTAGCGACCGGGAACACGCAAGTATAAACTTTATTAAAATTAATTCATGCTCTGATCTAGGAAAAGCTCGAAACACCACAGTCAGAATGTAGCCCATGGTGATTGTGTTTCTATCTACAACATTGGAATTTTTTTCCAAAGGTAGAACACTAAGCGTGTTTGCAGCCTGAAAAACAAATAGTGTTGAGATACACAAACATGGCAATTTACGAATATTTATTTGATACATATGCATTACATTATTACACTTACTCTGGTATCCAGCATTTTCAAATTTGGAGATCCACGAATCATTTCAATGATGAGCGATACCATAACACTATTCCCAAAATCGACTTCGGACAGCTTAAGATTAATCAGGGATACAAAGGGCACAGGGACATTCATCCTAGAATTAGCTTCCAAAGATCGGCTACAACAAGTTTGAAAGATTAAATTTCATTACTGTTAGAGATTTCTTTAACATTGTAAAATTATAAGTGTAAAACTCAAATTGTTCTTACCGTGCAATCCTGAAAATCCAATGTAAGGGTCTCAAGATTTGGAAGTCTTGTCAGATGAAAGATATCGAATGTTGTGATTGTCGTCACAACATTATAAAGACCGAATGACAAATATAACTTCTTCAAATTCCTAAGTTTTGAAATATCCCATAGTCTCATCTTGTTTGTAGTAGGACGATCCATTTTAAGAGACTCAAGTAAGGAACAACCAGCAATAAACTCCCAAACTGTACCGGTTAGAAAATTGACATGAATCAATTCTAAGCTCAATAGATTTGGAAAGCTATGAAAATATTCTAAAGTAGCCATAGCACAAACATGAAGTTCCAGATGTTTCAACTCCATGCGAGAGTAAAGTTGGGTTGCGAACGTAACTCGTTGACCATACCAGTTTCTAATGGTCAGCTCCTCAATTCCATGCCGAGCCAAAAACTAAATCCAATCACGAATCTCTTCATAATTCAAGTCTTCTATTCCAGACATTGATCTTGGCTCTACAGAGAAGACAAACTTTCTTATAGGACCCATAAGCTGATTTAAGAGACTAGTAACATGCCTCCCATCAAAATCATATGTTAAATAATAAAAGAAATCATCATCAACTATGACATTGGTGAGCAAAGTCCACTTAGACCTCCAGTTTCTCGCTAAACTAGAGGTTCTCACCGCTTCTAACAAAGGCAACCGATTCAGAATGTTACTGATCACTATATCTGGCATGTTGCTGATACGATCGATCGACATGGTATTGTTGGAAGTTGGGTTGGTCTTTTGAGTTCTGGAAATGAGGATTTAGATTAGGATTTTGATTTTCAATTGATGGTTTCTGGATAAGGGTGTTATTATGATTAGTAAAGTTGTTTGTTGGGTGGGTTTATTGGTTCGCGCAAAAATAAATGCTAGCGTATCAGGGAAGAAACGGCTATTTGCATAGCCATAATCACATTTGGTCCCTGGGTTGAGGGTTGGGTTAGATTTTAACTAAGGCATGTTAAAATTGTGAATGGTCTATTATACCCTCGATGTAAACCCAGAAAATTTATGTTGACTTTGGCAATCCTGGTCAAGGGACTTATCTAAAGTATAAAAGCATTATTTTGGACCACCAGCGATGAAAACGTCTAGGTTTGGTTCAACATGATGCGTGTGTACAAGATTAGGTACGAACGGTGTATTTTACTCTAATTTAAATAAGAATGGAGAAGTAAAATAGGAGAAACTAAGAAGATATGCATTTATTTTTGTAGTTGCATTTGAAATTTGTGATTAAGATTTTTATTCATTCTTTTCATTTTAATTTTATTTTTCAATTGATAATAACTTTATACTGATTTCAGTTTTGGTTTGTTATTTAAATGAATAAATAACATGATTGTTAGAATCATCATATCAACTTCATTCGGCATTTACTCTTTACGCAAACCGGTCACAAAATTAACTACCAACCACATCCACATATCCTACTTAAACACAAACATACCTCACAACACACCTACAATCACAAAAACAAAAAAAAAATGGTTTATGACCGGTCACCTTCAAATTATTGTTCCACGTGTAAAGATGCGCAAGTGTAAGGGTTTATGACGCGTGGATGTGGTGCTCGAAGCGTCAAAACCACCTCTATACAGCAGTATGATGCATGCATAAGGATATATAGATTTGTTCAATTAACTATGACATTTAAGTTTGTTATTGTTTGTCAAATGTCTCGGTTCACATTTCTTTTTATATGTCTTAAATTAGTTTTCCATTTCCATAAAGGATGATTATATTTGACTCGCAGGGTACCCGCACGTTGCAGCAACGGATATCATGCAATTAAAATATTCGACAATTTTTTCTTTTAGTTCTATATTTTACGATACAATAGATATACGGATAACAACTGTTTTAGTTTTGAACAATTTTATGCAATAACATTATTTTTCATATAAAAATTGTAGATTATGTTAATACAAATAATGTCAAAAATGTTGTTTGCATTATTCGATCTCTATATGTTTTGATAATCACAATACATAAGAACACGTTACGTAAAAATATACTTGATAAGTTTTTAATCAAGAAACCTCGTTTCAACTACAACATCACTTCAGGTATGTACAAACAAATTACCAAGATTGTTAAGTGATCAAAGAATTTATTTTATCCTTAAAACTCACATTTTTACAAATGTGACATATTAGAGTAAATTGCATTTTTGGTCCCTAAGGTATGATCAAATTGCAGGTTTCATCCCAAACGTTTCGAAAGTGCAGCAATAGTCCCCGTTTTGAAGGTTTTGCTACATGTTTAGTCCCTAATATGCAATTTAGGGACCAAACATGCAACGGAAACTTCAAAGTTTTAGGTATCAAATCTGCAAGTGGACAAAGGTGTGTCCGTGTAGTTTTGTATTTAGAACGAAGTGAAAAGTCCGTGGTGTGAAGACATGTATTGGGTGAAGATTCAAGTGGACGAAGTGAAAATTTCGTGGAGCATCGTGCGAAGACTTTGTTGGGATCTGAGAAGTCAAAGTCTTTGAAGAGTTAAAGTCTTTGAAGATTAACAAAGTATGAGAAAGACAAAGTCTTTGTCAAGAAGTCAAAAATCTTGCTAAGTAAAAGTCAAAGTATCTTGCTTATTCATCAAAGTACTGCAAAGTTTAAAGTCGGTTGTAATTGATTAATAGATAGAAAGTAATGTTTATCTAGAACTTTCTAAGTATTGTTTACTTGACGTACAAGGATAAGAATTGTAAATCGATTAGGGTTATCCTTGAGCCTATAAAAGGATCCCTAGATTGGTATTAGTGATAACGATTTTAGAGAGTACGTACGATCATTATTAGAGTTTTAGAGTTGTTAAAGAATCTGCATAATAAGAAGTTTGAGAGTTATTAATAAAATTATATTCTTCTTAGCTTTGTTAAGTAAATTCCGCATACTTGATAAAGATTACTCAGTGTTTTCATTGTTAATAACTTAGGATTTATCCGAGGTTATTAAACCCTTAACAAGCTATTTAAGTTAGTTTGGTTGGAGTACATCGATCCAACAAGTGGTATCAGAGCTTGTGTGGAAACTCTGACTAAGAAGAAACCGTTTAAACCTAGTTAAACAACAAAACCCTAAAGATGTCGACTGAAGCTGTTCCACCACCATCCATCACCTCACTAAGGATTCCTATCATTAAGAAGGGCGAATACGATTTATGGAGCATGAAGATGAGGCAGTACATTGCAATCACAGACCATGCACTGTGGAATGTGATTGTCAATGGTAATGAAGTTGTAGAAGATCCTGTAGACATTCCTGGCCAACCAAAAGCACCTAAACCCATCTTGCCAGCTGCTACAATAAGGAATCAAGAGAAGGCTCTCAACATATTGTTGTCTTCTGATTCAGATTTTAATAGCCCACTTATTTAGTCAACCACTTGTGAGAGGTCAACTAGGCAAGTCAAACTAGAAAGAGGCAAATGCAATAATCCGAGGTAGTACAGTTATATTCCCGGGTCGTTAATTCCCCAACGAGGTTGTGATATCCTCGTGATTGAAGCGAATGTGTTATATAGCTTGGTTGATTAGGAATAGGGTTATGAATGATTTGTCACAATACTAAAAGTATGAATAACTCAAATGAGTTATATCAACTAATAAGTACGATCAAAAACCCTAGAAACGTAAAAGGTATAATTAAAGGAAATAAAAGATAAAATGTATTAAATAAACGCTATCACTATTTTTACAATGATGAACGTTTAAAACCTAAAACGTACGTTTAAATAAAATTACGTAAACGTACAAAAATAAAAGTAAAAAGTGATCAATATAAACCCCACAAATGTGAAATTTATATTTTTAAGATCCTAAGAATAAAATAAAATTATTAGAAAAAGAAAATTATTTATTTAACTATTATATTATTTATTATTAATTAATTACTATTTAATACTATTTATTAATACACTATTTAATTAGAAAACTAAAATAAGGCTAGAAAAATAAAATTAAAAACTTAGAAAAATCTAAAATATTATAAAACTTATTTTAAAACTAAAAATATATTTATTATACTATTATTCTATTTAATTATTTAATATTAATTATTAATTAATTAAACTAGTATTAATTCTAAAAATTACTAGATGACAAAAGAAAAATCTAGAAAAATATATAAAAGTACTTTAATATAAAAGAGATTTACTAAAAATATAAAAATACAGAAGTGCTTATAAATAAGCTAAAAAGAAAATTAAATAGATAGTTTCTATTAAATAGAAGCTATCACCATAAGTATGTTTGGGTTTTTCTGTTTTTTCTTTTATAAAACTATTAAAATACTTAAAATAAGAAACTAATACAAAAACAACAAACTTGGAAACCCAGAATAAGCACTGTAAGTGCTTATTTGCCCCAACAGTTGACTTAGAAGGAAATAAGCTCAAATGAGCTTATGTGGAGTTCACTAGGGTAGATTCTGGTTTCAATAAGTTACTTATAAAGTATTTAACAAGATTCAACCAAATAAGTAGCTTGAATAAGCCACAGAACACAAATAAGCACTTTGCTTATTGGATTCAGGGACAGAAAAATGGGACAACTTTGTGAGGTAAAACCAAGTGGGGTCCACTATGATCTAGGCCAAACAAAGGGTCAATGGTTCAAGCTGGTAGGAGGGGTTGGAAGAACCAAGATTGAGGGTATGGGACCCACTGATGAGCTCAGAAAGAGCTTGTGAAGTTAGGGGTCCTAACTGATTCACTCAGTTAACTGAGTTAATGGACAAGCTTCAAGCTGTGTACAGCCCTAGTGAAAGAGCTTGTGAGTGAAAGTTAAAGCTTGAACTGTGTTAATGGACTGCTTAGCTTCTTAATGAGCCAAAGATCACAAGCCAAAGCTCAGTGATAAGCTTATGATGGGCTTGTGAAGTTGCTTGTTTACACTGAGTGATCAGTGTAGTGGTTTATTTGATAGCACAAGTTTAAGCAAATTAAGTAGACCAAATAAGCAATCAAAAGCAAATAAGCACTTATTTCAGATAACTAGCCACAAGGGCATCACAAACAACCAAAATACACAGACCAACACTCAATAAACAAGCTTATGCAAGCTTGTGAAAGTGGGTGTCAAACACAATGTCTGAGGGGAGGTCTATGAAGAATCACCAAAAGTTAAGCACTAATTAAGCTCTTAATAAGCTAGCATAAAAATTATGAAAAATAGTAACAAGGAGATCAGCAATAAGACTATATAAACCTACAAGCTCAAGTCCTAATATCAATTAACAAGTTCACAATTTAAATCCAAAGTTTATTCAAAAATCGTGTAAGTATGCAAATTGACTTTTTATGTAAACCAATATGTTGACTTAAGTGAGCTTTGATCCTAATTTACTGATTAAGTATGTTATAATAAGCTATACTAAGATGAAAATAAGCTAGGTTATCAGATTCTAAGCTAATATGATGATTATGGAACTTATAATCCTAACAGTTAAACAACTAGATGGAATTACAAACTATTTTGACTTTTTAACTAATAAGACCTCTATATTATGACAGATATGGACTATGTTGAACTAAATAAACATGCAAGAATTAACAAGAATTAAGCACAATAACATGCATATACCTAGTGAAGCGGCTTAATCCAAACACACCTTAGCAAGGGTATTCTTTTGATTAGTGTTGTATAACACTGATTTAAACCATGAAATTGAATTCTAACACTTGATTATGATGATATGAGATCAGATAAACACAAGAACACGAATTAACAACTTATAACTATGAATCACTACTACACTATTTTAGCGAAAATATGAAACAATTAGCAACTAAGATTTTCAACTAATAACCTACTGATTTTACTTTATATTATCACTAACTAATACCAACTAAGTATGAAACAAGAGGTTTTATACTAAATTAAGAACAAATACAGAAGATGCTAAAAATAATGAAAATGCTTACAATCTTGGGAATGAGATGAACACACGTAACCAAGGACTAAGTAACACTCCTAAATGCTCTCCACAGAGCTCTAAACCAAGGCAATCCAAGATAGCACTTGCTCCTTTGCTTCTTCACAAGTAACTTCTATATTAATTTCCTAATTATTGATTTCTTTTTTTTTTGTTTTCCTTTTTATTGATTATTGATTGTTAAGATGACTTAAAAGCTTGCTAAAGCTTACTAAGAGCTTAGTAGTGTTATTTAAAGTCCTCTAAACAACAATCATCAAATGAAATTAAAAGACTTGAAAGTAAAATTTGGACAAAGTTGAAATAACTGAAAGCCGAAAGATAGATTGATATGAGTGAACCAAAGCTGTTGAATACACTTTATCAAAGTTATACAATACTTTAACAACAGAATTTAAAGATTACACTAGGTAACAACTAGTTTAATTATTCTACTTGATCATAAACTAAAATTAAAATTATGATAGTTCTCTTCTTCTTCTTTCTTACGTATTTATCACCCTTTTGCATCCCACTAGCTTCCGTGATACTTTCCCACATTGTTTCACAACCATTGATTGAGTCTAACTCATCTTGTCCGTTTAAATCCATTTTGGCGCCAAAATGCTCCACGTAATTGAGGCAGTTCCAGAGCAATTAAGGATTCTTGGGAGTGTTAGGAAGTGTAAGGGACAAGTTTTGTGATATTTTGGACCAAGTTGGGTGGTTTTGCTCAATACTGTGGGTACTAGTGGTATTGAGGTGAAAATGGGTGGGAATGGCATTTATTGTGGGGGCTTAGGGTGCAGAGGTGGTGAAGGAGTGGGTAGAGTAGGTAGTAAAGTAGGGGTGAGTTGGAGAGGTGAGGTGGAAAGTTACGGTGGAGGGAGGAAGAAGAAGAGGAAAAGTCTTGGGTGCTTTTTATTTATTTACAAAGGATTGGGTTTGGGCTGGCGTGTTGGGCCGGGTAATAATAATAATAATAGGGTCCGGTTGGTTTTATTAGTGAACAAGCCCAAGGATCAATTTGTACTTTCCTGAAAATTGAGGGATCTAAGTTGCCAACTTTTCAAACTTCATCCAAGGGACTATTCCTGCCAAATATGGTTAGTACAAGGACCATATATTGCCATTTATAAATAGTATAAGGTTTATTTTGATTATTTTCTTATTTTTTAAAACCTTAGGGACTAATTTTAACACTTTTCAAACTTGAGGGACCAAAGTTGTAATTTTGTGATTTTAAACTTCAAAGGATTATTTTGAACAACTTGTGAATCCCAAGGACCTAAAATGATATTTTTACAAGTTTTGATTAACCAGGGACTAGATTTGCCAATTTATCAAAGTTCAGGGACTGAAATTATGTATGTTTTACATGTTTTTCATCAGTTTTCATCCTTTTTGCACTTTAATACCTAAAAACATAATTTGGAGATAATTCCAATATTTTGAAGCATATTTGTATGTTTTCAGATATTTTTGTAGCTTAAATGTGAAAGAAATGATGAGTATTTAGACACTCATCATCTTCCATTCCAGATGGACACCTACTCAAATTCCATTATGCTAAAGATGCAAAGCAACTCTGGGCTGCTCTCAAGACTAGATTTGGAGGTAATGATTCTTCCAAGAAGATGCACAGAAATCTGTTGAAACAGCAGTTTGAAACCTTCTTGTTGGAGAAAGAGAAAGCCTTGATGTCTGCCTTATGACAGATTCCAAAATCTTCTCAACATGTTGGAGTACAAAGCACGGGTTTCATTGAAGATGCTAATTTAAAGTTCTTAAGGAGTTTGCCATCGACATGGCATGTGATTACTACTATGATCGAGAGAACAACCTCGGATTGGACACCATGTATTTTGATGATCTCTACAATCATCTGAAGGTGTATGAGCATGAGATGAATGGCCAAACAAGCTCAAAGTCTCACAATATTGCTTTTGTGTCATCGAAAAGAGGGACAAGATACTTCTACTAAAAGTACGCTTCTCCCTCAAAATCTTGTTGCTCAAAGTCTGCCTACACTACCCCTACTTTTGCTCAAGAACCCACACCATCTAATACCATCCACTCGAATGAAGTCGTGTGCTCTTTCTTTGCGGCAAGCTACTCTGCATGTTACTTATGAAGAAGATCTCTCACAGATTGAAGAGGATGCTCTTGAAGAAATTGATATCAGGTGGCAAGTTGCTATGATCACTGCAAGGATCAAGAAGTTTATGAAGAAGACTGGAAGAGGCATAGACTTCAAACCAAAACAGGGAATCACTTTTGACAAATCCAAAATTGAATGCTTCAATTGTCAAAAGACTGGACATTTTGCAAGGGAATGCAGGTTTGCTAAGTATCAAGCAAACAGGATGGCTGAGAAACCAAAGCTAGAGTTGAAAGAAATTCCTATTACAAAAACAAAAGATTTGGTTGCTCAAGAGAATCTATCGAGGTTGACTAGAGTCTGAGTTTGATGATGAACCAAGGTAACCTCTGTATGGTAGCTGTGGAGGATTCATTGGAAGAATTTGACCGAGCACGACTTTTGATGAGGAACCCGGACATCTTTGCTATGGAGTCTAAAGATGGTTATGGAAGCTTTGACTGGAGCATGAAAAGTGAAGATGAACCTGTTCTGGTTGCCATGGTCGCTACTTCACCAAGTTCACCCCTATCTCTGAGGTATGTTCTAAGTGTCATAACTTTTATCAAAAAGTGCTTAATGATTATGTGATTGAAAGAGATAAGTGTAGAACAACTAGAGTTTGAAGTAGCAGTTACCAAATAACTTTAGAATCTATGGAAGCCAAAATAATAACACATGAAAATAATGAAATGGCTTGTGCAGAAAAGTATGAACAACAGGATTATCAGTTGAAATTAAGTGAATGGAAGTTAAACTGTAAGATCTCTAAAATTGAGAAACTAACTAAGGAAAGAGATGAATTGCTAGAAAAGTTTAATGCTTGGGGACAATCAGGTCTTTCTCATGTCACTTATATTGAAAAACAGAGAAGAGCTTACATTAAAACTGGCCTAGGTTTTGGTATGGATTTTAATAACATAGAAAACCCACCTAGTGATCAGGATGAATGTGACTTTGAGGATATAACCACTAGTGATGATGAACTCATTAATTATGTAGACACATCAAGTAATGAGGAATCAGTTAGTAAACCACCTCCTGAGTTTAAGAAAGATAATGCCTATCATGCAGTCCCTCATCCCACCGGTAGTCATCAACCTCTTAGGCCCGATGTTTCTCGTTTTGGAGTAGATAGCTTAGAGTTTAGGAAGAAACTTAAAGGTCAATCTAGGTGTGAAACCTCAAAAGAAACTGTTGAAACACCTAAGGTAGATGATGTTCAAAGCCAAGCAATACTTTCACCCCAAATTACTTCAAGCTACACCTCAAAGTCTTGCTACACCTTCAGCAGTACCTTTAAGAAAACCTTTTCAACATATTGCTAAACCTTTTTGGGATAATTTTGGTCAAAACAGTTTTCATCATTCACCTAGAAGACAAGATAGGTTTAGTCATACACATAGAAGAAGAAACTTTGGAATTACAGATCAAAAAATTTGTTTTGTTTGTTTTAGTCCTAATCATTTGATTAAGGACTGTGACTTACATTCAGAGTACTTAAGTAAGTTCCCAAAGAACGAACCCGACAACCAAAAACCAAAGGAGACTAGACTAGCTTGGAATCATTCACATAGGGTTAACCATAGAAACTTCTCACCAGAATATAGGTACCCTCACGAGAGAAGACCTTTTCAAAACCTCCAAGTACCTTCAAATACTTTCCAAGGTATGCTGCTAAGCCAAGACCAAGATACTTTCTCAAAGTACTTGCTTCGTTTCACCAAACACCTTTTAGAATAGGAACCCTAGGAGATCTAATTACTATCAATCTAGAAGGCGTTACAACTCCAAGAAAGTAGTTAGATCTAGAGACTCTTCACCAGAAGTTAAAACTCAATGGGTTAAGAAAGAAAGTATTGATGATGAACAAACAAGACTTTCCACAAGTACTTCGAAGCACAAAGTGATTTTTGATAAAGATGATTTTGTTGAAAAGAAAAGGAGGTTTTTGTTGAAAAAGAAAGTTTTGCTGAAAATCCACCACAAGTTTTGAAACAAAAGATAATGCTTGATTCTGTCTACAAAAGCTGTGAAGATTACATACTCAAGGAATTTGAGTATGTTACTCCACAAGGGAACACAAGTCAGTAATGGCTTGGGTTCCTAAAAGACACTAACTCTTTTATCTTTGTGCAGGGGAACCCAGAAGAGGAGCTTAAAGATCATCTTATTGTGGATAGTGGTTGCTCTAGAAGCATGACAGGAGACAAGAAAATTCTGTCAGATTTTAGGCCATATTGTGGAGGAAGAGTTGCATTTGGGAATGATGCTAGTGGAGGAAGAATTAGTGGAAAAGGAGCCATCAAGACAGGAAGCATAGATTTTGAGAATGTTAGATATGTGAAGGAGCTCAAGTTCAACCTTTTTCCAGTCTCTCAAATCTGTGACAAAAAGCATCCTGTGTTGTTAACTGACACAGAATGTCTCACACTTTCACCTGAATTCAAGCTTGATGATGATAACTTGGTGATACTCAAAGTACCAAGAACCAATGATGTGTATAGTTTGGATATGAAGAGTCTTCACTCTTCTGAAAGAGCTACATGTTTAGTAGCAAAGGCATCACTTGAATAAGCACATCAGTGGCATAGAAGATTGGGCCATGTGAATTATAAGAATATCAACAAATTGGTCAAAGGAAATTTAGTTAGAGGTTTACCTTCAAAGACTTACAAGAATGATCACTCCTGTTTGGCTTGTAAGAAGGGTAAACAACATAAAGCTTCTTGCAAGAAGCTTGAGGAAAGGGCTGTTAGAGAACCATTGGACTTTACATATGGATCTATTTGGTCCTCAGTATCATTACAAGTTTGAACAAGAAGAAGTACTGCTTGGTAGTGACAGATGATTGCAGTAGATTTAGTTGGGTATTTTTCTTGGGATTTAAGGATGATACATTTGATGCAATCCATGATCTTATCATAGCACTTGAAAACCAACTGAGACTGAAAGTTAGAGGTATTAGATGTGACAATGGAACTGAATTCAAGAACAAGCTTATGGATGAATTTTGTGCAAACAAAGGAATCAAGATGGAGTTCAGGATATTGCGAACACCATAGCGAATGGTGTTGAGAGAGAAAGAATAGGACTTTGATTGAAGCGGCCGAACAATGCTTGCACTCACACTTACCTATTCAATTCGGTGAAGGTAAATGCTTGCTATGTACTTAACAAAGTATCATCCACCAAACCACGGATGAAGACACCTTATGAGTTCTTGATGGGAAACAAACCTAATATTCGTTTTATGAATCCTTTTGGATGCCCTCTCACTATTCTTAATACAATTGATAATTTGGGTAAGTTTGATGGCAAGTCAGAAGAAGGTTATTTATTGGGATCTTGCACCAACAAAGGGATTTAGAGTGTATAACAGAGTCACCAAGAAGGTTCAAGATTGTCTTCATGTTGAGTTTTTAGAAGATCAAGAAAATCAAAAGGGTAAAGGTCGTGATTGGATGTTTGATCTTGAAGTTTTGACTCCTTCAATGAATTATGTTCTTGTTAGAGAAGAGAATCAACCTGTACACAATGGATAAGAGGTACAAGATGTTGTTCATGGAGTCCATATTAGACCGATCTTGTTCATGATGAAGAACCTAAAACTATTGAGCGGAGAAAAGTCTGATGAGCCAAAATCCTCATTGTCTGCCGAGGATCAAGCTATTCAAGATGAACTTAACCACATGCTTTTTCAAGATGTTCTAGCACACTCTTATCTCGATGATCAAAGAAGAGCTTATGAGGAAGCAAAGTAAAAGAATAAAACTGCAGAGTTCACTCACAGTACTTTGGATGACAGTACTTTCGACCAAAGTACTGCTGCACCTGTTAATAGCACTTTGGATGATTTGGATGATCCTACTATGCCTGGCTTAGAAGATACTGATGATGAGTTTGAAGATGAAGGTATTTTCTCAGATTCCAATGAAGATGTTGATTTCACTAATTTGGATTATACTTATGGAGTTCCACAGACTCATATCTTAAGAATTAATAAGAATCATCCTACTGATCAAATCATTGGTCCTTCTACTTCTGGAGTGATGACAAGACACAAAGCTAAGAGTTTTACTAAACCTCATAATGCTTTACTTAGCTTTGTCTATAAACAAAAGCAGTGAATCATAAGGACCATCAAACATGCTCATTTACTTACTTTATCTCTCAAGAGGAACCCAAGAATATTGCTCAAGCATTGACTAAAGAGAGCTGGGTTGAAGCTATGCAAGAAGAACTGCTTCAATTCAGACTTCAAGAAGTTTGGGTATTATGTGATCTTCCGGATGGAAAGAAGGTCATTGGTACAAGATGGGTGTTCAGAGTCAAGAGAGATGAAAGAGGGAATGTTATCAAAAACAAAGCAAGGTTAGTTGCACAAGGCTACAGACAAGAAGAAGGAGTTGATTATGATGAAGTGTTTGCTCTGTAGCAATGATTGAAGCAATTCGAATTTTCCTTGCTTTTGCATCATATATGGGATTCCAGGTTTATCAAATGGATGTCAAGAGTGCCTTTTATATGGCAAGATTACAGAGGAAGTATATGTCAAACAACCTCCTGGTTTTGAAGATCCTAAACATCCAAACAAAGTCTACAAAGTTGTCAAAGCTCTTTATGGCTTACATCAAGCACCTAGAGCTTGGTATGAAAGGCTCTCTACCTTTTATTGCAACATGGTTATAGGAGAGGAGCTATAGATAAGACTTTGTTTATCAAGAGAGATAAGAAGGATATCATGCTAGTTCAAGTGTATCTAGATGATATCATCTTTGGAGCTACCAAACAATCTATGGTCAAGGAGTTTGAGAAGGCGTCGAATGAATTTCAAATGAGTTCAATGGGTGAGTTAACTTTCTTTTGGGACTTCAAGTTAAGCGGTCAAAGGAAGGAATTTTCATAAGTCAAGACAAGTATGTAGCTGACATACTTAAGAAGTTCAATTTTGATGAAATGAAGCCCGTTACTACACCTATTAAATCTATCAACTCATTGGGCAAGGATGAAGATGGACAACCAGTTGAAGTCAAGTTATCTGAGATCAATGATTGGTCGTCTTATGTATCTTCTGCATCTAGGCACGATATCATGTTTGCTTTGTTTGTTTATGTGCAAGATATCAAGTCTCACCAAAGATCTCTCATATGAATGCAAAGGAAGAGAATTTTTAGTCATTTGAAACAACAACCTAAGTTGGGGTTGTGGTATCCAAAGGATTCACCTTTTCATTTTGAAGCTTTTTCAGATAGTCATTATGCAGGTGACAACTATGACAGAAGATCAACTACAGATGGATACCAATATCTTGGAAGAAGATTATTTTCATGGCAGTGTAAGAAGCAAACAATTGCAGCAACATCATAAAGCTGAAGCGGAATATGTGGCTGCCGCAGTGTTTGTGGACAAGTGTTGTGGATGCAGAATCAACTCTTGGATTATTGGTTCAATTTCAAGAATACTCCTATCAATATTGATAATGAGAGTACCATTTGCATTGTGAAGAATCCGGTTTATCATTCCAAGACCAAGCACATTCAGATTAGGCACCACTTCATCAGAGATTGTTATGAGCATAGGCTCATTAATGTTATCAAGGTGCATACAGATGATAATGTAGCTGATTTACTCACCAAAGGATTTGATGTTTCAAGATTTACTCACTTGGTGGTGAGTATTGGCATGATTAATTACTGAGCTACATTTAAGGGGAGGACTATTTAGTGTAAGTATAGTCCTATGCATTGCTTGAGGGGAGGATATTCATGTTTATTTCTTTGTATTTGCTATTCTAAAGAGGAGAATGGAAAAGTATCTTGCTTTTGATTTTATGAAAGTACTTGCTTGGAAAGTCTGCACACGTGGAAAGAACTGTTTGTCTTATCAAAGTCGTTCCAACGGTAATATTGAGGGGTAACTACTACTAACGGTAACTTTGTTATTAATGGTGTGATTTTTAAATATCACCTATAAATAACTACTCTCAATTTCCTCTCATATTGATACCTTATAATCTTTTCCATATTTCTCTCTCTTTCACCCATATTATTCATCATATCCCTTTCTGTGTAAACATATCATCAATGGCAAATCGTAATACGCTTTCAAAACACAACATCGTGGCGAATTTGGACAAGACTGAAGCCAATGAGATCTTTCATGATATCATTGATTTTCTCACTGGGTCACCGATTAGTTATGCGCTTTTAGTGGAACCGGATATCATTGAGCCCTGGATTCAACAATTTTGGGCAACTGCTAGGGTTCATATGGAGAATGATGATTCAGTATATTCAAGCTACGATTCTTTGGGAGAACTGTGAAGATTACTGAAGCCTCAATTTGTGAGGATTTATTATTTGATGATGAAGAATGGGCTGTTCGTTTTGATAAACAACTGATTTGGGATACATTTAGGGACATTGGTTATGAAGGGTCCTTAACTGAACAGACATTCAAGAAACCCTTATTTTGTCCCCACTGGAAGTTTTTAGTTCATGTATTGCTTCATTGTATTAGTGCTAAAAGTACATCATGGGAGCAATTTGGGTCTAACATAGCATCTGCTATAGTGGGATTGGCTACAAATCATATTTTCAACTTTTCAAGGCTAATCCTAGATGGAATGCTCTCACACATCTCTCATGGATCAAGATGTATCCAAGGTTTATTCAAGTGTTCCTAAATAAACAACTTTCAGATGTACCAAAGCCTACAAGTCTTTTACCTGTTGTGGTACAACAAGCCAAGATTTTCACTTTCATGGCTAGGAAGAGTGATTTATTCATAGGAAGGGACACTCCATTAACTACTTCTATGATGGAGGTTGTTCCGCTGTGAGCGATCTTTGCAGAGGATGATGACAGAGAAGGTACTGCTTCTGAAGGTACTGCTTCTCAAAGTGCTGCATCTCAGTCTTGCATCACAGGTACTTGCATCACAAGGTACCGCTTGCTTAAGTAATCTTGAAGTTCAAGAAGATGTTGTAGTTTCACTTCCACCATCTCCACAAGTCTCTGTTCCAGATTCTCAACCAGAAGAACATTCTCCAACTAGAGGAGATGAAGAAGTTATGGAGCCTGAGGGTATAACTCTTATCAATTACGCTTTATCCAGAGAATTGACAAGATTGAAGAAATCTTTTGAAGATCTGGCTACTCAAATTAAGAGGTTGAAGCTTAAGTTTCGAAGACTCAAGAATTTTGTCTGGCCATTGGTTCAACATCATCGTCTATGGGTCAAGTCTCAAAGAAAGCAAGGCAAGCATGTTAGGCAATTTAAGAAGACAACCAAAAGCAAGAAGGTTCAACAACAATCATCTTCATTCCAATTGGGGAGGAATTTGGAAGATAAGAATTTGAATGAAGAATCTGAAGCTGAACCTCAAGGTACAAATGTTCAAACTCAAGATCTTGAAGAACGGGTTGTTGAAAGTACTGAGGAAGAAATCAAAGTTCAAGGTACCGAAGAGCAAGTTATTGATGTTCAAGTTCAAAGTCGATGATCAAGGTACTGGCGATCAAAGTCTTGCTTTTCAAGGAACTTATAGACAAGGGTTAATTTCACCAAGGTTGATAGATTTTGAAGAGGAAGTTGGTCCTTCAACTGTTTTAACTGAAGAGGAAGCTAGTCCTTCAACTGTCATACCAGAAAAGGAAGCTGATACACCCAAACCTATACATACTACAAGTGATGATGAAACCATTGCAGAGATCTTGCATGATTTATCAAGACCAAGGGGCGTTAGTATTCCAGGAGTTACAGAAGAACAACCAAGAGCTTCTCAACCTGTTATAGATCCAAAAGATAAAGGAAAAGGTAAATTGGTAGAGACAAAGAAGAAAAAGAAACCTACTTTAGCAAAAATAAGGGCTGCTCAAGTTGCTATGAATGAAGAAGCAGCTAGAAAGTTTCAAGCTGAATTGAATGCTAAGGATAGAGAAGCTAAGGAAATTGAAGAAGCTGAGAATAGAGAAGCAGCTAAGAAATTACAAGAAGAATTGAATGTTGAAGTTGCTGAAATATTAGAGTCACCTATTCCTATTTCTTCTCTACCAAGAAGACCAAATCTTGCTAAGGAAAGGAATGCAATGATGGCTTATCTAAAGAAGCAAGGATATGTTGGATTAAATAAGTTGAAGTATGTTGAGATGAAAGGTTTGTATGATGCTATTAGAGAAGATTATCAGAAACAAGTTGATAGTATCAAAGATTATAAAGATGATGATGCTCATAAAGAAGAAGAAAGAAAAGGAAGCTTAAAAAGAAAAAGAATAACTGGAGTTAAAGATCAACAGCCATCAAAGAAAGTTGAATTAAGATCTGAAACAAATGATGAACTGAGGAATTACTTAAGGATTGTAGATTTTGAGTATTCTAAATATGATGCTGAAATGAAGATGAACAAATCTCCAATAACTACTTTTGAAGTTGTAGAGTCAAAGGATGGAAATTATCTGATGTTTCACAAAGAAGATGAAAGCTTCAAGGTATTCAATATGCTATGGGATTTATTGCATATAATTGATAGAGTAGATTTATTTCATTTATATCATGTGGTGAAAGAATATTTTGAACACAATCCATCAGAGGGATTTGGTTTAGTCTTGCTTGGGGATCTCATAACTGTTTGGGAAACTGAAGAAACAAGTACTGGTGAGATTTGGAAAAACCAAGAAGATTGGGAGATTACTTGCTGGAGATTCTTTGAAGAATCTGGAGTGCATGTTCTAGAGCTAGAAGATGGGACAATGATTCACATGTTAGCTGATAGAAGATATCCTCTTACATCAGATCTCATAAGGAGGATCTTTGGAGCATGGAATGGAAGTCGAAGAAGATAATGAAACAGCACTTTTGGTCATCAAATTGTTTATCAGATAGACAGATATAGCTGATGATGATGAATAACTTGTATGAATCTTAATTGATTAAATTTTTGATATATCAGTACTTTATTCAAAGTACTGCTGATCAAACAGTACTTTAATCAAAGTCTTGCTTGCGATTTTAAACCGCCATTCGATTTTGAAAAAGAAAACTTTTGTTAAGTGTTAAATATTTTGAAACAAAGGTTAAAAGAAATAAATGGTTTTTGAGATGGTAACACCAATAGGTTATCAATCAACCATGGTTACAAAAGGATTGGCTAATCCATGAGCAAACGGCTCTGGTAAAGATATCTCAAATCCGTTTTATAGTTGACAACTTGCTAATAAGTTGTATGGTAATCAACTCACCATATCAGTGAATGTGAAGAGTTGGCTAGCCCACAAGAAAATGTCTTGTGGTAAAGGCTGTGGAAAAACCATTATATGGTAATTAGTTCATCATGATAAAAGAGCTAACTAGTCCAAAAGGGTACAGCTTTTGGTAAAGAAAAATCAAATATGTTGATAGCTGATGATTTGCTAAAAATCATATGGTTATCAATGTACCATGATCTTACACATCAAAACATTTGGCTACTCCAGAGTTAATGGATTTGGTAAAGAGACATCAAATCCATTAAATTTTCAATGATTCACCTCTCACAGGAGTTTACACACCTGGAAGTGATGAGAATAGACTGAAACTTAACTGAATTAAATGTACAAATTGTCTTATGATGCTGAAAACATGGAGCTTGCTGAATGTTGCTAAAAAGAAAAAAGATTGTTGAATGATCTTTGAAAAGAATTATACAAATTAAAGACTACTTTGATGATGATATAAGCACAAAATCTACAAAGATAAAATTTGAAGATAAAGTCACAATTCCTCTTTAAAGACAAAGATGTTAAAGCTAAATATACAAAGGAACTTGAAATCAAACAAGTAGAATTCAAGTTAGGGGAGGATTGTTGGGATACTGAAAGTCAAAGTGCTGAAGAGTTAAAGTGCTGAAGATTAACAAAGTACTGCAGAAAGATAAAGTCTTGAAGAAGTCAAAGTATCGCTAAGTAAAAGTCAAAGTACTGCTTATTCATCAAAGTATTGCAAAGTTTAAAGTCGGTTGTAATTGATTAATAGATAGAAAGTAATGTTTATCTAGAACTTTCTAAGTATTGTTTACTTGACGTACAAGGATAAGAATTGTAAATCGATTAGAGTTATCCTTGAGCCTATAAAAGGATCCCTAGATTGGTATTAGTGATAACGATTTTAGAGAGTACGTACGATCATTATTAGATTTTTAGAGTTGTTAAAGAATCTGCATAATAAGCAGTTTTAGAGTTATTAATAAAGTTATATTCTTCTTAGCTTTGTTAAGTAAATTCCGCATACTTGATAAAGATTACTCAGTGTTTTCATTGTTAATAACTTAGGATTTATCCGAGGTTATTAAACCCTTAACAAGCTATTTAAGTTAGTTTGGTTAGAGTACATCGATCCAACAGACTTGGATTAGGTGAAGATTCAAGAGGACGAAGTGAAAAGTCCGTGAATCTTTGTGTGTTGACTTGGATTGGGTGAAGGTCCAAGTGAACGTGGTGTTAGATTGTGTAGGATCATGTTTTGGTCTGTTGATTGATTCTAGCTAGGATTAGGACTCGACATTTCGCTTAGTGTCGTAAATTGTTGTAAGCGAAGGTGTATGGTTTGCTCCGCCTGAAGGGAGTTCTTGATAGTGATCGCGAACTCTCGAGTGTGATACTCGAGGAGTGGAGTAGGGCGAAGAGTGAGCTTCGTGCCGAACCATTATAAATCTCCGTGTCTTGATTTGATCTTTCCATCTCTTTATCTTTCCATTTACATTTCATTATTATTGTGCACATCTATTTTAGTTTATATATATTGTCAATTGATAACACATAACTTCGAATCAAGCAATTCTCAAAAAGAATAAAATTCGAATAAAAGTTTTAAAACGCGAACCAAATCGGAGAAACTATTCAACCCCCATCTTCTAGTTTCTATAGATTATTCACGTGATATTGTGACAATATTGAGGTAGCTGGTATACAGTAGAGGTATGAAGTTAAAGTAGTTTACAATGGCAGCTAGTCGCAAGTTAACATTGAATAATAACATCATAGTGAATTTTAAAAATCACTAACATTATACAATGAAATTTAGTTTTCAAAAAATAATGTTTGTTATATTTGTTCTACATAGATGGATGATACAAGTAAAAGAGTACTTATAAAGATAAAATAAAAAACTAATATAAAAAAATGTGTGTTACTTTAAAGAGTATAATAATTATTATACAAATATATATATTAAATATTAAATATATAATTAGCACTTAGCACTTTATAAAACTAAGTTTTTACGGTAAGACAATGTTTTATAAAACAAAGTTTTTAGTTTTTACGGTAAAATTTATCAAAAAATTTATAAAAGGTGTATATGTTGGTTCTCGAGGCACTCTTGCGATTTAATAATATTTTTTTAACATTGTAATTTAGTATGCCTTTGAAAATCTATTGATTTAAGAATATCGTTTTCAAACGAATTTTATGGGCTAGTCCAAAAGTTGGTGACTCCGGTTTCCGATTGGACCCGTTGGTCTGGTTCGTTTTTTAAAACCATATATACTATCAACTTGTTTACATATATACTGTATGTACATATATACTGTATGAAGCTTTGTGTGTTTGATTAGTTTGTACAATACGTATAATTTCATATTAGGGGTGTTTTAAAAATAACATTTATTAGGTAATTGTTGTTGTAGGCGTTTTTTTCTTATATTAAATTACTTTGTATTTTTTCTTTTAAAAATATTTTTATAAAAAGTGCTTTAAAGTGTTGCAATCAATGCTATTATAAATGTACTTATTAAAATTTGACATTATAAGCAAGATTTTTAAGTCTTCTATTTTAGGAATGTCTCAAATGCTCCCCTAACATCACAAAATGTCAAAACCCAATGTAAGTAACAAGTAATAATTAATAAATAGAAATGAATAAATGTATCTCACTATACTAAAGTGATACTTAGTGGTATTTTAAATTGCGTGTGTTTTAGCGGATAATAATTTTTAGACTTAAGTAGTAATTAATTTCTCTACAATATTATATTGACGATTAATGAGCTACATTATTTAACAGTATTTTTAATGGGTGGTGATTTGCATACTCTATAAAATAATTTGAACACTTCAATTAATTGTGTTTGGACATTTATGTCCTCACATGGGTGAAAGTGTAAGGATAACTATGGGGGTATAAATGTCGAAACACAATTAAATGGAGTATCCCAATCATTTGATGAAGTGTGCAAATCATCTCCCATTTTTAATTATAGGGCTTTTATGTTGAGTAAACATAGTACTTGTGTAATTGTGTTATATTTCACCTCAATATATTTAATTAGGCATATATGAGGCAATCAAACAAGTATGTTTGCTTTTAAAAAATTTAAAAAGAAATTCTACCATTGAAGTAAGAGAATTTTTTTTAAATGACCCATTTGTATTAACACTTTATGTCGCTTTTTTTTTTTTTACCAAAATGAACTTTTGGTGGTGGGAGACCAGACACGCGACCTCCTAGGCGCGACCTCCTAGGCACGACCTATTGTAGGCGACCCTGACTAGGAGCGACTAGGTCCTTAGGCGACTAGGTAGGCGACCCTTAGGCGATATATTGCTTGTTGTTCGGGCCGTCGTGTTTCGACTGTAAAGATGGTGATGGCGACGGAGAGTTTCGCTCGTGGATGAGCGGAAATAATTAGAGTGTCAGTAGAGAGTGTGCGAGAAACTGAGTAGTTTATTTTAATATAAAAAGTATGCTTTGTGTTTATTTGGTTTTGAATTTGTGTTCTTGAAGATGAAAGTGTGAATGAAGATGAATCTGTGTGTTTATTCTTGAAGATGAGTAAGTGTAGTCAATAAAAATTAAAATATTTGGTCGTACAAAAGGTGGTGCTAGGAAAGATCTATGGAAAAACTAAGGGACACCACTTTAATTTTTTATTTTATTATTGATTAAAAATTTAATGTTGACCAATAAGAAAGTGTTGGCAACGTGTATCAGGTTGGAAGGGTGATTGGACGGATGGCCCAAATTTGTAAGCGGAGAAATTTTGGCCCAATGTGGTAAATGCACTAGTGTATTTGACTTGTTTGGCCTTTTTTTCACAAATACTTTGAGGCCATCTCCAAAAATGTCAAATTCCTTGTATATATGCAATCCAATCACAGGTTAAAAAGATATCTCAAGTTAGCAAATGCAAATGGCAATATGCTTCTTCGCAATCTTTTCCAACATTTGACACATGGAGAATAATCGCCACAAGGCAAAAGAAATTCGTGGCAAAAGGTAAGGGGGTAGTGTTCCTCTACATTCGTGGTCCAAAATTACTTATAAATATAAAAGATGATGGGTATTTAATGAGTATGGCTAACCTTGACCCGTGAAGCGCATTTTGATATGATGATTGGGATTGTATCAAAAAGTAATTGTGCGTTGGTATATGGTAATGGAAATTAGAGAATGGTTTGATATGTATAGAAGATTAATGAAAAATTAGATGAAATGAAGAATGAAAATCACATTTATGGATTAATAGATAGAGAGAGAGAAGGTGACTTTGTATCTCATTCACCGTCTACCCCACATTTTAACTTTCATTTTTGTTTTATAATCATATTCAACAATGTTAAATTAGTAATGTGACGATGATCCCAAAACTATATAGACAAACCAAACAACATTTTATGTAAAGATAATTACCTTCATTCCACCCAATTTTTAAACTAATACAAATAGTGATTGTTATTTTCCAACCAAACACCCTAAACATGTAAAGCAGAGGTGCCAAAGCAAACAATATCTCACGATAACGGGTTGGTTTATTAGCGCAAAAGATAGAATTATGTTAATGTGATCTTCATCTCTATGATCTATGTACCCTGCCCTTTTGTCAAGTTTTCTTAAACCCTCACGTTTAAACAAACACCAAGTATCACTTTGATACCTATAGCCTCATTCTGGAACCCACAAACCAAACATGCACTAAACAACATAATAGTCCATTTCACCAACATATCTCAACCAACATAAATTTTCTTTTGCTTACTCTTATTTTAGTGTTTACCAAAGGGACAAATCCCTACCATTCATCTAGTTTGATCTAATGATGGGGATTAACCTAATATTTAATATGTCAACCTAAGTTCATGATTTTTTCTTGTTTTTTTTTCTTTCTTATTTATTCACTTTTTTTTTGTCTTTTTATTTAATTCACGTTTTGTTTACAATCCACGTTTTTTTCTTTTTTTGAATTCACGTTTTTTTTAATTCACATTTTTTTATCACTTTTATACGTTTTCGTTTATTTTTTTTCGTTTTCGTCCATTTTTCATACATTTTCGTCCGTTTTCATACGTGTTTTTACGCTTTCATACGTTTTCGTCCGTTTTTTTACGTTTTCGCCCGTTTTCATACGTTTCTGAATATCACAAGTGATATTGTGAATATCACTTGTGATTTTCATGTTACAAAACATTAGTTGAAAATCACTTGTAATATTCACAAAATCACTTTTGATACTCATCACAGAATATCACTTGTGATATTTAGAATATCACTTATGATATTCTGAATATCAAAGAATATCACTTGTGATATTCAGAAACGTATGAACATCTAAAAACGGCCAAAAACATTAAAAAAAATAGATGGAAACGTAAAAAAACGGACAAATAATGTATTAAAACGGACGAAAACGTATGAAAGCGTAAAAACACATATGAAAACAAATGAAAATGGACGAAAATGTAGAAAAGCGTAAGAAAACGGATGAAAACTTATGAAAACGGGCAAAAACAGACGAAAACGTATGAAACCAGATGGAAACGTATGAAAACGAACGAAAACGTGTAAAAACAGACAAAAAAAAAATGAATAAATAAGAAAAACAAGTAAAAGACATGTATTTGGGTTGACATATTAAATTTTAGGTTAATCCCCACCATTAGATCAAACTAGATGGATGGTGGAAATTTGTCTCTTGATAAACACCAAAATAATAGTATGCAAAATAAGTCACAAACCGTCAAATATGCAATAAAGACCAACACTTCATATAATCCAACTTTCTTATATAAATGTCAAATATATGATCAAGACAGCTGACATCCAAAAACAGAAACTTGGATATACACTGCCATCAACCTATGAATCTGTGGGTATGCATAAACTATAATATTTTTTTACTGAACAAAACTTTATCAAAATTTCTTTAAGTATGCATACCCACCTAAACTATTTCGATATCTCAACCTGAGCTGTTAAAATATATCTATCAAAATACTAAAATTAACACCTCTAGGACACGGCATCTATGCTGATATCCCTGTAGCCTCCTTTGGTATCAAAAACAGGAGACAGACGGGTATAAATGTGCAGATGACTTGAATAGCTATCCCAAGGCTAAGGTTATCAAAAGAACCCGATGAGATGTTCAGAACTGAAGCCAAACCAGCACCAAGAAACGCCCCGATTGTAGCCCCCAGGTTGTTTATCGACATGAAAAGAGCAAATAGAGTCCCTTCTATTCCAGGCGGGCATAGATGTCCTGATAGGATCAGGAATGGCATGAACCTGTACGTCAATGAGAAATTTAGCCAAACAAACCACTTAACAAGTTATTTTGGTTGGTTTTTTACGAGAAAAACAAACCAATAAACCAAATACTTTTCACAAACTTTACAAAACTGAGTAATCTTGGAGAAAACTATCGAGCACAACATTTATTTTGGCTTTATCACAAAACTGGGTAATCTTGGAGAAAACTGTCAAGCACAACATTTATTATGGCTTTACACTTCCATAATTTGTCCATTATAATTCGTCCTTGCAAACTAATCTTGTTTTGGCTTTATCACAAGAATGATGTTTAGTGTGCAATAAAAAAAAATCATATACAGTTGTTCCCAAAAAAATAAGGGCTAATTCCTTTGTTGCCCCATGCCCCATAACGTCACCATGGATTAATTGTTTGCCCCACAATTTTATGCCTTTGGTCGTGCTGGTTAAAGAGCAATATTTGGATTATAAACAGTCAACGAGGAATGTATTCCAGAATAAAATGTATAAAATCTAGTAATTGCTATGCTTGACTACTCAACGATGTTCAAATTTCTTGTTTCATGCTACAGTTGGAATTTTAACCCAATTAATGAGTCGATGCGTGTTATCAGATGGGTCAAAATTAAAACAAAATAAAAGTTAGCTAAAGATGAAACATGTCAAGCACTCAATCAGGTTATAATTCGTCTCAAGAGTGTTTTCAGTGCCTACAACCACCTAAATCATTATATTCAAAGTATAAAGACAATTATTGACATAATATAATTTTGTAATCATAATCTGTACACACAATCTTTGCCGTTATATAAAAAAGGGTAACTTTTTAGACAAAAGTGGTTCCGGTCAACATAATGCTACTCAACTTGATCAAAGTACTACTAGTTTTGCCCCATTCCCCTAGCTTCTCGACCCACACATTAGGCCACATCTAGTGTTTTAATTTCAGGCAATTAATTGTATTTGTGCATGTGTGGATTATCTATCTTAACAGACAAACTGTAAAGTACAGTAACAACATAAAAGCAGACAGTCGCAGAAAAGCGCTTACTTGAATTGGTTGATGGCATCTGAGAGAGCAGACCCAAACAACACCATTGTCTGATCTGATATGCCTAATGAAACATTCAATCTAGAAACCAACACTATGTCCAAAAGAGTTAGCAAAGCAAGAGCAACATGGGCAAACCTGCATAGATATACAACTTTCAGATTAAAACCAATAAACAAAAGTAGCAACTTATTGAGCAGGGTGTTGGAGTGACAAAAGCTTACATGAGAATTCTTCGTAATTTCATCTTCTTTAAAAACCGATTGTAAATGAAAGTCCCAATCATAAGGCCTATCCACCCAATAACACGTGCCGTGCCCAGAAATGATGCTTCCAAGTTTAAGACTTCTGTTTGGTAGTAGAACATGACTGTTGAGAGATTTGGCATTGTCACCTGCGCTAGGAAAAACCAAGCCATTGGTCTGGTCTCCAGATCAAAAATAAGACATCATCAACATCAAAATTAATATCAAAGATTTCTTGTCATTACATAATGTTCCGTGATAGAAATGTCTTTGTCACAACTAATACTTAAGCAATTTCGTTAAAGTTCATGTGGAGTCAGAAGTTGCAATTTTCATAGGAAAGGAGTATATATCACACGTTAAATAAACTTTAGCATATCCATTAGAGGTAGCAAGATGGGAAAATCAGGTGCGTTAGGTGCCGGGTCAAAGCAGGTTAGGTTAGTAATGGGTTGTTTTTAGTATGTCTTGCGTCTAGTTGCGTCACTTTTTGTCCTTTTTATATGTTTATAGAATTAAATGTTAACTATGATTACAAGAACTGAAAAAAGGATTATTACAATAATAGGTTAGATATTGACACAAAGATAGTTTGGAGGATGTATGTATCACGAATACACTTTAAGTGACTTTCAAACCGTTTAACTCAGTTCCCTTTTTAGCTATATATTTTAATTTGACTCGTTCAAGATAAAACACAAACCAAATCGACCCATTCAGAAGTAAAAGCAGGTTAACATTGCCACCTCTAACGTAGATGCGACATATAACCATGAACCATCAAAGATTGGAGTTAAGTGGAAATGCATACTGTAGGTCTACATCCAATGAAAACCACAACAACATAACTATAATCTGATAGTTGTTCAGTCTTTATTGAGGCATTTTCAGATAACTGACTAACAGTTAAACACTCTATTATACAGTACATGCCTAGTCGAATTATGCATTAATTTTGGAACTGTGAGATTAAAAGCTATCATACTAGTAAATTTACTATTTCATACCTCATGATAATTGGCTGTCGAAAAGCCTTGAATAAAGTATAACCAGCCATTTTCAATGATTGAAGCAATTGTGACATGAAAGATATATCTTTTTCAGGCATCCGGTCTTTGCTTCTATTGACCTTTCTCTTCTTTTTCTGTTTGGAGCTCTTTTTTCTCCTCAAAGAATTGGTTTTACGCATCTGCTTTGAGGATTCATCTTCATCTGATACGCTGCCATTCAGTTCGTCGAAGCCATTATCTTTTGGCGAGGTATTACTGCTTACAGGACTCTCCTTTACGAAAGTACATGAAAGTAGTTGTAACATTGGCAAGACAGCAAAAAGCAGAAATATGTTTTCCATCTGAAAATTAATCAGTGCATATCCTCCTAATAAACTTCCACAGATTCCCCCAAGAGCCATTGCCATCCATGATACTGACTGCAGGTCGCCCGCAAATTTAGCCCTGATCACAAGTATTAAAAAAATTCAGAACTTTGGAATAACAAATATCACTTGTATTAACAATTATATATATCCAATAGCTATAAATTAATAAACAATGGTTTCTTGGGATATAGGATTATAAGATGCTTTACAGAGAAAAAAATCATATGAAGAACTGGAAACTGAGTGAAAGACGTACTTTTCAAGTCTTGCTGCTTCAGCAATCATTGCATCAATGACGACATCTGCCATCGCAGAACCCAGATTTTGCAATAATAAGAAGACCATGAGTTGATTTCTTGAATTTCTTACACTTTCCCGCAGGCCCACAATAACCCATGGAAAAAGCGAGAGAAGCGTTGCAATGACTAAATATGGAATCCTCTTCCTTCCTTTGATTGGGATACAATCTGACAAAATTCTGCATTGAAAATTGCAAAACATCAATGAGCAGGTCCAAAAAAAAGGCCCCGTTGATCAATCAAAGATAATTAATCTTAAAAACTGAAAGACTGATTCTAAAGACGCGTCCATATCTTTTAATCATGGAAGTTAGATGAATACCCGTATATCGGTTTTATGCTCCATGGAAAAAATGCTATTGAAGTTACAAACTGGGATGCCGAGGGTGACAGTTTTAGTCTGTCTTTCAGCTGATAGGAAACCGCTGTCCATACAAAGGATCTAAAACCCTAAAAAATAGATTACAAAAATAACAAATTCAATGGTTAGCAACAACAACAGATTGGTTCAGATAAATAGAAGAAAACTGAGCATACAACCAAATTGTGCAATATATCAGTCGTAAAAGTTCTATTATAAAATCTAAAGAAGTTCAGATGAACTTTCAATTTCTCTTTATAAGAAAACCTAGATTGATGGGCATGTTAGAAGTCGTTGTAAGTAATCAAGTGAAATGATTGGGGTGACGAGACTGAGCAAAAGAGGAAATTGAAAACTAGCATTGAAGAATTGACCCCTTCTCTATACATATTCGACTATTTAGTACTTACTCATGCATAATTTAGAAGACATCAAAGACAAACATGCCTTCGCTCAAATACCACCTAATAACTCTTTATCCTCTCTTTCAAGCAGAGGAAAACTTAGGAGCATGAGTATTTTTTGATGTCAAATTTATGATAGGAAAATTTAAATCTAGACTCTTTCTTTGGAATGCATAAATCCATTTCTCTCAAATCAGATAGTATCTTTTCATTTTTCACCCTTCTCATATTCCTACTGAAAAAACTGTAATGTTTCACTTGACACGTATCCGCAAGAAACTCGGTGTTCTTGCCCTTCATTATAGACAAACTAAAGAGATCATGTGGACACAATTAATACCCACTAATTAAATTGTAAATATTAATCGCCAAATTTGGTAATGGTAATACGTTAACACAATCCTCAAAATGAAATGTAGTACTTTTCATCGAACATTCCAAAACATAAATACATCTATCAGATCAAAATTCTAACATACAACAACATTTAAATCTGAAAAAAACAATAATCACAGCCTGATGAGTTGATCCTGATCACGATAATATATATAGAATACCTGAGTGAAGTAAATCAAACAAACAAGCCAGATGAAGGAAGCACCAAACGCAATTCGCAACTGCTTCATCCATCCTATCATTTTTCTAAATTTTTTATTTTCTTTTCTAAGTTGTTATTAGGGTCTAGAATTTCATTAGATTGTTGGGTGAGAAAATTAAGAAATGAAGAAGGAGTATTCAAACGGTTTTCTTTTCTTTTATTTCCTTGTGTTGTTGGAGTCAATACTCCACTCACGTCTGTATTACTCAATGTTTTAAAGTTCCCGCTGACCCGGTTCAAGTTAAACCCGAACGCTTGGAGACCTACCGATAAGACCGGGTTTTGTGATTGAGAATCGGATTGAATCGCCGGTTTTTCGTTGATCCGGGTTGACCCGGTTTGAAAAACCCGGCCGGGTCATTACTTTTTATCTAAAAAAATTAACAAAATGATTTTTTTTCCATTAACTTTTCTAAGTTTAATTGAAAAGTTAAAATGTTGATAACTAATGTTTGTTAAAATTTTGTAAAATAATAAATTATAATTATATATGATCTTAGAATCACCAATTATTATAGTTTTATTATAAACTATTTTATTATTTAGTATCACCTTGAAAATTTTGGCTATATTTTTATAGATTTAGAATTAAAAAGCAAAATTTATTGGTATAGTCTTAATTTTCTTCATCGATTTAATCGAATGTATGAATAAAAACGGATAAATTATTAGATCATGTAATACTAATTATTAAATATAGGAAAAAGTATATATATGTATAGAACCGGTTCGATCCGGCGGTTCAACCGGTTGAACCGGTGACCCGATGAACCGGCGACTAAGCCGGGTCGATATTAAAACATTGATATTACTACTTCAAAAATTATTCCTCTTATTTCTTCACATATTCTTTTAAATAAATCATTTATTACTATAATTAAATACTTAAAAGTTCATCCTGTTTAAGCATACTGCCCTTATTTATTACGGAGTTTACGGAGTAATTTCAAACTTTCCTTAATATGCATTAATTAAAGATATATATTGCTTTAATTACATATGATATTCAATTTAATAAGTTTTAACTTTTTTTCGGGGCAGACTACAAGACTCCCCTATAGAGAGGGTTCACTACATTGACATGCATCGAGAGGTTGTACTATGTGCATTGTAATATTGTATTGTGTGCTTCAAAGTTTGTACGATTGACTTATAAAGGAGGTTTGTATAACATGACTTTTTTTTATGCTCACATTATACAATACTTTGAGAGCAATGATTAGACAAATTTATTTTAAATTATTATTGTAAAATTAATTATTAACTTACTTATTTCTAGTAAACTATCATTATTCAAAACTTAGGGAAAAAACTAGTTATCTTTTATATAATAAGAGAAGTCTACGAATGAAAAAATCCAACGATTTATATTTGAAGTAACGAGAGTGCATCATTCTACGTGAGAAAATTGAATATTTCTAGTAATCAATAAAACACAAAATTAAAGCTTAATTGGATCAAACTCTTTAATTTTCATCTAATTTGTTAAATGCATTAAAAACATATGTCTGAATTTTGAAAAAAATAATAATAATAATAATTAAAAAAAAAAAAAAAAGCCAAAAAAACAACTTAAAAAAGAAGGGAGTAATTACTATAATATACATTTCCGGAACAAACGGTGACGTTTTGATGAAAAACAGAAAAAAATTATTGCAACATCTCCCGACTATGTGACAAATTACGAAAACTACCATGTAATTTTAGCTATTTTTTTTTTCTTGTTTTGTTTAATAAAAAACTTTATTTATCAAATATCAAGCGATTTCTTTATAAAAAAAATATACCGATGAAAATGTCTCCAAATTACGAACAAAATAACTTTAATATTGCAATACTTTGACATACAAGATTTTATTAAAAATGTTGTAGTTTGATATATCTTTTTTTAAATCAAAAATCAAAACACATCGTTAAACTATCTAACAACTTACATGAACTACCTTTTACTATATTTTAAAAAAAGTTATGCTTTTTGTTTAAATGATTTAAACTTCTCGTTGTTTATAAGAATTATGTATAGCAAATATCATGCGGTGTAAGTATTTTCTTCTAATATCAAACAAACTCGCAACATTATCTATATACAGTAGGTGAAGTTGACGTCGTCGTATTTGAAAGGTTTATAAAAACAAGAGAGAATTACATATATCTCCATTTAAACATCACAAATTGTATATTTTCCCAATTAAAATTTTAAATTGCAAATATACCCAGTTTCATATAACTTTATACTAAGGCAATTATACCCTTTTCATTTTCTACTTTTATGTGAATCAAATGCCAAAACGATCTTAATATGCAGCCATCCTTCTATGAATATGTCGTTGTTCCTCTTTATAATAGAAAGCTAAATCATTAATTTATCAAATACTAATTGTTCCCTTAAATTTATCAATTCACTAGTTTATTTATTTTAGATGCATAAGACTTTCATGGTTAAATGGAAAATGCATGTGTGAGTAAGTGATATTGCGTCATTCGTATCATCCCACTAAATATGAAATGGTGATTATAGAAGATGCCATGATGAATATTTGGTTGTAAAATAAGGGCACGCATACTATTCAGGCAGGTTATTTGGCCAACATGAATAATTTTCAATATTATTTGTTTTATATATATTTGTGATAAAAACGCTAATTGAAGTTTGACTGGAGATGAATAGAAAAAGGGTAGAATTGTCACATTTTAGATTGTATATAATAAAATAGATAAAATGGGTAGATATGAAATTTAAATAGATAAAAGTGGTATATTTGTTATTTTAAGATTTGGTTGGGGAAATATGCAATTAGTGAAGTTTAAGTGATGATATATGTAATTGCCTCTAAAAACAATACGGCCGTTAATAAATACAACAAAAGAGAAAGCTTAAGAGAGGCTTAAGGTAGATGGTTAAGGTTGATACCGATAAAGCCGAAAGTCTTGAGCTCGAACCAACACGTTTGCAATTTATTTTATTTTATTTATTTTTTTTAAGAATTTAGAAAGAATGTTATTAAATAAAAGAAAAGGAAAATATATATCTCTAATCAATTTCTAGCCAAATGGTTAACGATGATGACCAATATGCTAGAGGTCCCAAGTTTGTTGTTTTTCTAAAGCAAGATAATTTTATTATTGTATGTTGGACTCACTAAATCCATTCCAACCCAAACAATTAGCCCATTTAAGTGTTTTCACAAAAAAATTAGATGAAAACTGTAAAACATTCCCTAATAATATTTAATTTTTCTAAAAATTTAATTTTTTAAAGAATGTTGCAACATTTTCCTTATATGTATTTCCGAAATCTTTTATACGTTTATTCAGAAACTCCTCATCATAGAACCGAAGAAAAATATGGGAAAATGATAAACCAATAAAGAAGTGCAGCTAACCACCATACTTTTTAATACAACTTTAGTTGTTAAATTTTAAATAAGTTATATGAACTTAAAGTTTGGTTCAAGAAAGATCCCAAAAAAAACCAAAGATCAAATGAGACAATCCTTTCAATGAATATAAAAAAACATCATCACATCCTTTTTTTTACAAAATTGAATATCTCATACACCGTTGATCGTTAAATAAAACTAATTACACCATCGCATTAATAATTGGTAATAAATACAAAAGGACATATCGATTTCCCGGGAACATAAATTAAATACATCCACAATATGTAGTGCGTTTGCACTAATATCACAATAAGCATTAGTTAAACAAAAACAATTATTCGAAACTCAAACGAGCTCTTGTTTCAATTGTGAACAACTAGCTCCTGATTGTAAAGTGGTGCGCAAAAAATAAAGTACTTGTGTGTAGCTACAAATACCATTAGAACTGAGTGAACACAAGCATTGATGTGAAACCCGTGTAGTATATGATGGACATAATTCATTTTCATCGGAATCGTCATGGGTCCTTTGAACTCTATTATTAACCTTTGATAAACATCCAACATTGTATCGTTGTTGAACATATTTATGTGATGAGATATGATCCATTGTAATTACATGTTGAACATATTTATCTAGTTGTATAAATTATTTGAAACCGGCGACCTTAAATGAGTACATATTTATAGGAAATAAAAAATGTATACTTTTAAAGTCTTATTTATAATTTTAATGTTTTTATGAGAAATGGAAGTTTGGCCTTGTCATATCGCGGAGCCCACTAGGTTCTTTTGAAAAATTCACAATCGATTCACATGATGTCGCTGTAAAGCAACAGTTGCGTGTGAAGAAGTCTCGTTTCTTTATCACGTGACACTCACTTCGCAATTGGATCGCAACATTTTCGACTTCGTTCCGATTGAAATCAGGTGTGCTGCTGAAAAATGGACGAGACGGGTGTCATCATGATCGGAATGAGAGGCGGTGAATATGATGCAATTTTAGGAAAGAATGGAGGTGTGTGCAAAAAGATATGATTGATTATGTTTAGTTGGGGGTGGTATGCTATTAAATAAAATGATAAGTAGATTAGAAATAAATAAGTTGATGTAGAATGTCAAAATTAGCAAAACGTGATTCGAATTCTTAGTTTTAGCAATATGCCATAAAAGTAAGTTAAGTTGTAAATTTGTTTCATCTTGGGTCAAGGAAATGCAAATTTCCCATTATGTTAAGTTGTAAACATATTATGTTAAGTTTAACATTAAAGAACCTTAATCCTTCAGCAGGGATGTTTGTTAAAACTTGAATTAAGGCTTATGAGCTTCTTTGACAAGGCTCATAAGTCATTTTATCCGGCTTAACAGTCGAACTTATTAGCTTATTACGACTTTATCATGGAAATAAGCTTATACATTGAAAGAATAAGCCAGAAAAATTACTTATGAAATATAAGCCAAATCACATAAAGCTAATAGGCCCAAAAATAAGCTTAAACACACACCCCCTTAGTTTATCCTACCCATACAGATAAAGCTTCCTTAAATCAACACATTCTTGTATACATGTGATAAATTTGCCAGAGTTGAGTAGTATTCACTTTGCAAACCGGCACAACCATGGCAGAGAACTTATGACCCTATAATAGTATAATGTCAAGAACATACATATGAAAACAATTTTTTGAACAAACAACTTTCGATCATGAAAGTCAGCGTGATCAAGCAACTACAGTAAGGCAAATGAATTTATATACAAGGCTGGTGATCCTAGGAACCAAAGCTTTCTGATTTGACATCATAATTACAAAGCAAACAGCGTTAGAGCAACTGAAAGATGCATCAAGCACCAAAGAAGAGTCATCCCACTTAGAAAAGCTTTGATATAACATTGCATGAGGTCCAGAAGGCAGCAGAAGCGGCTCTGAGAATAGCGGGGTTTTGGTATATCCTGAGAAGAAAAAAAACAAACGGTCGTGTATCATACGCTAATGTTAGAGATGGCGATTTCAGCCCATTTACTTATAAATGGGACGGTTTGGGTTATGTTTAATCTCTAAAGGGTCAAATGCATAAGATCAATGAAGTTAAAATGGAACAGGTCAGATGGGGCAAAAAGTCTCGACTCGCAATGTATTCTTGCTACACATACACCCTTGACCCTTCTAAACTACTAGTACATGTTGTAACAATACAGTTTTTGTAATCATATCTGACACGCTAACTACTTACAAAATATTGGAAGTTAAATATTTGTGGCTGTTCAAGTCAACCCACACAAAGAATATACCAAATTTTAGACCCAAAATACCTTTCAACAATTAACAACATAATTATTAACAAAACTTGATTTTATGGGATTTCTTGTAATAATTATTACACTTTCATGGAGTATGGTGTCTCTTGCTACTGGTTTCGATAAAACCAACCATAAAGCCGGGGTTAATATATCAAGCCACATAAAGGAAAAAGGTCACTTACCCGATTGCTGTTGCACCCCAAGAAGCAACATTGTAGATAACTTTGCTTCCATCCCATGCCTTTCGAAGCTTTCCCTTTTGTTTTTTCATGGAAAATGTCTTGCTAAGGGCTACACAAATATTGGAACAAAATAAATTGTTGGTATAATACATATAGAGACAAGAACTTTGAGCTTGCTGCAGCGAAACGTGCAATGCATAGGCTATACTCACCATCCTGGAGTTGCTTTGGACTCAAATCCTGCGAAAACAAAGGCAATTAATTAACCACCGGATTATCTTTGCGAAAATATGAACTGAAATACTACTTAATGAATCTAAATTATTATGAGTTTTTGACCCATCACCCAACCCACCCATTTTTCCATCCATCATTGCCTAGGCCCGGTGAAAGATGCGGAATATGTTCTTTTGTCCTATGAAGATCGCAATGGAAACTGTGAAGTTTGACTGCAAGACAGTTCTATTTTTAGTGTTTTAGCTATTACCCAAATTCCTAAAGAAATTCCTAAAGGCGCTTTAACGAAGACAAATAGACGGATGTGTCCTCCAAAAACATAATCACTAACCTTTTGTCAAGATGACATCTGTATAAATAGGTAAATGTGAACTTCAAAACTTTCAAAAAACAGAAATGTTTCCAATTTTTATGGGACACCCCAAATAGATAAATTGTTGAAAACCGAGGAAGTATAATGTGGCGTGACTGAGGGTTATTGCATTTAACAATGACAAAATCACATACAAATTATTAGGTGCTGTGCATACACTGATTTAATCTTTTTAATTTGAAAGTCTGATTTATATGGTGAATAAAGTTTGATCCATTTTAAGGAACTGTGAATAACAGATTAGAGTGATCTACACAAATATACACCCAACAAAAGAGTATGGCTATCCTCAATCCCGAAAAAAAGGGTATAGATATACATTACTTTTAAGGTTCAAAACAGGAGAATACGGTAATCAGTAAAATGGGTTCGTGGTAAAACACATGCGTTAGGTAATGGGTATAATTAGAAGTGGCAATTCCTGACACAACATGAAATACGAGCCACCAAGAACTTTATATATATGGATTAAATAAGTCTGGTTCCAGTAAAGTTAAACCAGGTTAGGGTTGACATGGCTGGCCCTATTACTTTAACAGGTCGTGTACGGGATGGGTTCCAGATCCGCTAAAATAAACCCAACTAAAATTGTCAGCCCTGGGTATAATGGGTTCACCAATGCGTTTTCGTCCATTATTTTGTTATTACGTATTACTAATTTACTAAATATCATTACAAAGAATATATCATTAAAGGAATAACCCAATTTTTTTTTAAGTAGAACGCTTAGAAGGTTGAAAGCAAATAAATATCTTTAGGCAACCCTCAACCCATATTTTGATTGTCACAACCCAAATTGACCTATTTTTCGTATAAATGCATTATATTGCCACCGCTTAAAGAATTCAATGAACTGTCCGAGAAAAGAAATTAAAAAAATGTTAGAAGACAAGAAAACTAAAGATACCTTTGTCTCCTTAAGGGAAATCAGATATGCAGCCATGAAGCATGCAATTCCATCCACGATATCATCTTGCCTAACTAAGACATAATCTTCTTCTGAGGCAATATTTCCGCCTTCCCATAGATCTTTTTCACTAACCTCCTCCCAAGAACTATTATTGTCTTCTGAAATATGTTTAAAAGAATTGTTATCCACTATCAAATACACTATCACCATGTTCAGTAGAGTTAAAAAGCAACTTTAAGGATGCATAAAAGAACCAAATGTTTTTTCTCCCTCTTTTACAATAACTGCAATAAGTTTCTCTTAAGGATTCCCAATAGATATACCTACACAGGGCTTCTTAAGTCTCAACAATGGCAGATTACCATAACCGGGAAAAAAAACACAGGAGATGCACTACAGCTTTAATCTTTCTATTTTTACATCACAAGAACAAATTTCAGGGTATAAACCGGCTTCTATGCAGGTGATAATTCTCAAGCAGTCAAGTAAGAACCGTCTATTCATGTCGTTATCATCAGAAGAAAAGAACAGACTATTGTTTTTGTTCACAGGATTATCATACTTTGTCATTATCAAAAACATTTTTAAACACTGAACAAACTGTAGGACGTTTTCAAGCATGCGATTTGCTTAAGACAGGTGGAATATTGAGTTGCGAAGAGGTTTGCATACATACCAGCTATATTCTGCGGAACTGAAACCTGTGCACTCTCTAGCTTTTCAAGAAAATCAGGGCATTCAAGTCTTGACTTGAGTAGACTACACAGCTACATAATAGGATTCAAAATAGCAAGTTAACCATGAATTTTGTATAGTGGACAATCAAGTAATTTGGTATTCTTTAGTGCAAAGTTCAGCACAACTAGCAGCCCGCAAAGACAAGTCAGATATATAGCCTAGCGTAAAAGAACACATTTACAACTTTAAAAAAAAGTATTACCGTAAGACACATAGAATAACAAACTCGTCAATCTACTTTACGGTGTTCTTTATATTGATGAACTAAGAAGTTCACCGAATACAATTAAAACGCTAGATATGTAGGCAAGTTGTATATTGTTTAGTGCAAGCAGCGGTATTTAGCCTAGCAAGTGCTATGACAGCCTATTATTAATTTACACTTTTTTTTTTTGGGTAACCATGGTTTCCAACCTTTTTGGCCGACTAATCCACGGGGTTTGAACCCACCGCCACACCGACTCAAACCGGGTAAAGCCCTCCCTTTTTAGGAGGTTGGCGTCGCCACTTCAGGGTTGTTTACCATAATCAACTTTTGCAAACCACTCAAACTAATTATTGCAACTTGATATCACAAGAATAACTACCTCCAAAAGACCAAAACCCTGTTGTAATTCAAAGGTATCGAGGTTCATATATAAATTATGCAATTTATAAAGCTAAGGTCCATGAATCATGCTTTCATATTTGAATACGCGGCCTGATTTGGTCTATATACAGACACAGTTTCCTGCATCCAAATATCCAACTTCTCTAAAAATGAAGGTTGAAGATATAGAAGCGCATTTTATCCAATTCTAACATATATAAAAGGAAAGATATAACAGTAATTATGATTACCTACGAAAATTCAGGGAACCTATGATAGAAGTTCAAGCAATGATGAATTGTGTCTGCAAACTGCTAAGGAGGTGTTTGGATGTGCATTTTTTAAAACTTGATTAGCAACTTGAAAAGTTCAAACAATTTTAAACCATACACTTAACTATCACAACGCTAATTATAAACGCGTATCCAAACAACCCTAAACCAAGTACTAGTAAATAACATGTGCTTTGTTTTTGTTACATGTGCTCTACTTTTACTACATGTGATTTCACTTTTTCTACATGTGATTGTAAATCCTAAAAGCATCTTCAATCCCAATACATCCACCAAATTCGGATCAGATTAAGCTCAAATCACAATTACAAACCTCAAAGAATCATACTTCTAATCACTTTCTTAATCATACCAAAACTTTATTTCACCCAATCCAAGTACAAAATCATCAGAATTTTAGCACAAGAAACTCGTTAATACCATATTTCAAAGATGCTTACTTTTGCCAAAAAAATGTTCATATCAAATAGTAAAAAAGATTAGATTTGTATAAAATCCCAACTTTAACTAAAAAAAGCATCAAGAACGATCTCAAAAAATTACTAAAACCAGACACAACTAAAATCCATAAATCCAACAAAAATCTATAAATTTACCAAATCAGCTTCACCATCATTCGACATCGAATCACGACGACCAGTACTAGGTCCAACATCTTCAACATCATCTTCATCACAGCTTTCATTAATATTACCACTACTATCATCATCATCATCAATAAAACCATTGGTACTAAGTAACTCCAAAGCTTTTTGACATTGATCAAGAACTGCTTCAAGGGTTTTCCTTTTCACACGCACTTGATCTTTATCAGAATTCATAACTTCCATAATTATTAACTAATAATACATATATTATATCTATACATATGCAAGTTTTTAGCAAAAGGGTATGTTTTTATGTTGAAATTTGATGATGGTTTTGTGTTTTTTGTTGTGGTGGGGTTGGAGATGATGATGATGGCGTGAGCCGCCTATGTAATGTATCGTCTCCATTATTGGATACTTTTATATATATAACCAAACTTACAAAACAAAACAAAACAAATCTCAAAGTTTTTTCCAACTAATTACTACTATTAAATTAATTAATTGAATGTTTTATTGTTATTAAATGATAACGATAAAGATTATAGAGATTGTGTGTATATTCATCTTTCTTTAAAAGGCATATTAATTAGAATTAACTATGATTATTCTTAAAATTTTGAGCTTAAATTACTTTTTAAATATTCTTAATACACCTTAAGCTTGATAAACTTTAAATTTTACAACTTTTCAAAAATATTCATTATATTAAATTTGAAAGATGCACGATTTGTATTTCAAATAACACACATTTTGCATGAATAGAATCACGATTTCGCAAATATAATTATTTACCGTTATACATAGTCGTTTTACGGTGTATACGTCTATTATTAGTGAAACAACCTTCTAAGTCACGCAATGATATACTTTTTCGGCCTCTCATTATAAGTATTTATTTTTTATTTTAGTTTGTCACAAAATAAATGATCATTACAAATTTTTGGATCAATGAAAAAAGAATCCTAACAAGTAAAAGTGACATTTTATTGCTAGAAAGGAGAATAATTGCATTTTCTTCGAACTGTATGTTATGTTTAACATAAACACTTATTGAGGCGAAGAAAATAATGGTTAATATATTTGTTTCTTCATTTATCAATTTCGATCAAGTTTATACAAAAGACTTATAAATGGAATAGTGGAATTCAACTTGTCAATGCTAATCTTATTTTATGGATTATATAGTAATAAATATCGTGTCATCAAATGTATAAGATCACATCTTATGAAAAAGAAAGTATAATATAATGAGATATTTTATTGGGTAAATTGAGACGTGTGTTACAATGGAAAATCAATAATCTTCATAAAAAGGTTGCATCTTACTTCCATGGATGCTATTGTGTTATTTTAATTTAATTTTAAGGAAAAACTAGGCATGTGACTTGTATTTGGAGGTGCCGTTTGGTTTATTATTAGGAATTGATTTGGTTATGAGTTTGATTATAAGATGAAAGAAGAATGATACATCCACATAAAAACATCCACAAAATTCTTCTCAAAATGACGTGTCAAGCCCACGGTAGATTTTACTATAGTTTCTCTCTCCTCTTTCTGCTTAAGCCAATGACCGCTTGACATGTCATTTTGTGGAAAATTTTTGTGAATGCTTTTTTGTGGTCATATCATTTCTCAATATGAAATGTGTGTATGAGTTTAGATATCAAAACAAAACAAAACAAAACAAATCTCAAGTTTTTTCCAACTAATTACTATTAAATTAATTAATTGAATGTTTTTTTGTTATTAAATGATAACGATAAAGATTGGAGAGATTGTATGTATATTCATCTTTCTTTAAAAGGCATATTAATTAGAATTTACTATGATTATTCTTAAAATTTTGAGCTTAAATTACCTTTAAGCCTTAATACACCTTAAGCTTGATAAATTTTAACTTGATAACTTTTCTAAAACACACATTATATTAAATTTAAAAGATACATGATTTGTATTTCAAATAACGCACGCTTTACATTAATAGAATCACGATTTCACAAATATAATTATTTGTCGCTATACACCGTTGTTTTATGCAGGTATACGTCTGTTATTAGTTAAGCAACCTTCTAAGTCAAGCAATGATATATTTTTTCCGCCTCTCATTACAAGTATTTTTTTTTTAATTTTAGTTTGTCACAAAATAAATTCTGATCATTACAAATTTGAATCAATAAAAAAAAATCCTAACAAGTAAAAATGACATTTTATTGCTAGAAAGGAGAATAATTGTATGTTATGTTTAACATAAACACTTATTGAGGCAAAGAAAATAATGATTATAATATATTTGTTTCTTCATTTATCAATTTTGATCAAGTTTATACAAAAATTTATATAAAAAGAATAGTATAATTCAACTCTAGCATAATGGTTGTCAATGCTACTTGTGTCATCAAATGTATAAGATCACACCTTATGAAAAAGAAAGTATAATATAATGGGATATTTTATTGGGCGATATTGAGACGTGTGTTACAATGGAAAATCAATAACCTTCGTAAAAAGGTTGCATCTTACTTTCATGGATGCTATTGTATTATTTTAATTTAGTTTTAAGGAAAAAACTAGGCATGTGACTTGTATTTGGTGGTGTTGTTTGGTTTATTCTTAGGAATTGATTTGGTTGTGAGTTTGATTATAAGATGACATGAAAATGTGTATGAGTTTGGATATCATATCTAATATTATTGTTTGGTTTATTGGTTAGGGTTGGGTTATTAATTGTAGAAAAGTGAATTGATTGAGAATCAAATTCTAAATCCACCATATAAGGTGGGTATGAGAAACCCTTATTTTAGGTTATCATTACAACATTTAAAACTCATATCAACTAACCAACCACTCTCAATCAATCCCATTCTCATTCTTCATTCCTAAAACCCTCTATCCAAACACACTCTTAAAGGTAGTGCTCCACAAACATGTTAGTGGATCTACACCCAAAACCCTCTATAGAAACTTTAGTATCATGCATTATAGACACAAAAAGTTATTAGTCTCATTTTCCTTTTCCTCTGGAATATTTATCAAAAGATGATTATATAGTCGTGTCTTGTAGCGACGAAAATGTTTAGCGTCTTTGTCTATTTATAATGTAAAGTGTATTTTTTAAAACATCATTAATATATTATAATATAACATTGCTAAATCATAGTATATATGTTTCTAAAAACTCTACATTAATTCATCTTTTCAGCGCGCTGGTAATTCTTGAAGATCACTATATTGTCTTTGCAATGAGGGACTCATACATGAAAAGAGTGAAGATTTGCGTTTCTTCCTTAGCTTAGCCCCGAAAAGAAAAGACCTAAAAGGAACCTTTAAACTAGATTTTGATTTTCTTTCCTTACCTAGTTTCTCATCCAATATTGACAAAGTCTTCTCTATATCAATTTGTATCATTTTGACCCTTTCGCATGCAGCTCGTAGCTCATCTAAAACCTTGACATTCTCTTGCTTCATGTTAAGAACTTCTCCTTGGAATTTTGCAGATTTGTAGTTATTGAGTGTTATAATCGTTTTTTCATCATTTGACACATCATTATTCAAGTCTGATAGTTCACCTTGAATATCATAAAGTGATGTCAGTCGATGTTGCAAATCATCATCCAATATTTCATTCTTTTCCAACCATAAAGTCACTTCAGTTTGCATGTCTCGCAAATGACGATATAGTGGCCTCATATTTGAGGCAAAAGAAGAAGAATTATGTTGATGGAAGTGATGTTTCCTATCTCCGTGTTCATGTTTCTTTTCTTGTACTTGTTTAATCTCTTGTTGTAAGTCAGCAAATGAATCTTGGAACCTATTGATTTGGTGATACGAGGTACTAAATCTTAGCCATAACTCAATGTTTTCTTTTCTCAAATCTTCGATTTTCGTGTGTATCTCCTCTTCGATATCTATAACTCCATTGGCATCATGAGCATAATTTCCAAGTTCTTTTCTTTTTTGTGTTTCTTCATCAATCGAATTTCTAGCTTTCATTAGCTCACAATATGTCATTTCCTCAAAAGCTTTTATTCCATGTGTTATGTTATCAACAAACTGTGAATCTCTCTGCAATTCAAATTCAGTATTTACAAGTTCTTTTCTTTTTGCCCCTTCATTAATCAAATCACTAGCTTTGTTTGCCTCATAATTTATCATTTCTTTGGTTTCTTTTGTTCCGTGTGATACATCGTCAACAAACTGTTTATTTAGTTCAAATTCAACCATGTCGTCAAGTTCTTTATGAAGTTCCCATCTTCCTTGTGTTTCTTCCTTGACCGCATTCAAAGCCTTTTCTAGTTTATTTTCTTGAGCCTCATCAAGCTCTTCTCGTATTTTAGTTTCTTCCACAATCGAATTTAAAGCTTCTTTAACTTCATTGTGTATGCATTTGTCTAACTCTGATATTTCTTGCATTCCTTCTTTATCCAAATTTTGAGCTTCTTTTATTTCAAAATCTAACGGACTTCCCATATGTTTGTCAAACAGTTTTAGCTTTCTATATAGGGATCTAATCTCTTGATCTTTCTTTTCATTCAAATTTCTCAACATTTTCATTTGCACAGCGGATTTGAAAGATGTAGCACGATTCCTCTTTTCAGTCTCATTGAGTTTCTTTTTTACTACTTTGTAATTTTTTAATGTGGACGTGTACTCTTCTATTAACATTTTTTCTCTGTCCTCGATACCATGTGAGAATATTTGTTTCCACTTTGGTTCTTCGTCTCCACTTACAAACTTGTCATCTTCCTCTTTGTTGATCACATCTTCGGTGAATGTAGGTTGCTGCTTTCTTTTCATGTAGAATGGTTCAACATCGTTACCTTGATAATGCTCATTAGGCTCTTTCATAATACCCTCAAAATCATCATTATATAGTCTTTGGTTTTCTTCTTTATCTTTTAATTCAATTAATTTTGGGGTATTTTCCTTGTCTTTATAGATATTCACTTCATCTTCTAAATCATTTTCTTCTGGTTTTGCAATCAAGAGATCCTGGTACAAGTTTTCAAGAGCAAAACTTTCCTCAACCAAACGGGTTTCCAACTGTAGATTTTGTCCTTTGACTTTTTGATCAAGAATCATAACTTTTTTGAGTTCTTCCTCCAACCTCTTGATCTTGATTGCTATGTTTTTTGAGTCATCAATAAGGTTCTTATTATCTAGTTCTAAACTTTCAAGATTCTCATGAAGCTCGTTGTTTTCTATGTGCAACCTCATTACTAACGCATTTTGAGATGCAACGTCGGTTTCTAATGAGATTACCTTGTCGACAAGTTGTTCGATCTTCTCAGCAACCTCAGATATGGTGATTTCTTCAGGATTTCCAAGAATTTCTTCTTTAACTTTTGCCTTTTTATCTTCTATAGTTTCAAAAGGACATTCATGAGCATTTCCATGTGAATTCGCCATTTTTGGAGCATGAAGAGGCTCATGTTCAATCAATAAGTTCTCTTTGATATTCCCCTTTTCATCTTTGACATGTTCACTAGATTGGTCGAAGTTTTTCAAAATATAACTATTTTTTTACATGCAATGAAAGCTTCACACTTTTTTCTAATCTCATCAACACTTTTATGTTCCACGATTGCCTCTTTCTTAGAACGCTTTTGTCTACATTTCAACTTGTAGAGTGTTTCTTCACACATTTTTAAGGCGGATGATGACATAACATTTTGAGCGTCTATATCCTTAATCATTGCACCAACACCAAACTCATGCTGCAAATTGCTAATTCTGACATGCATTTCAGTGATATTGTTCTCGATTTCCCAATACTTAGATAATGCATTTTCATATGAACTCTTTACAAACTCTTTTTCTGAATCCTAATATAGCCTTCTCAAGCTTATCTATTTCCTCAAGTGCTTCATTCTTATCCAACCCAGAACTTTTGGAAACACTAGAAGCATTTGTTTCAACACCTATATTGATTAGCCCTTTCTTCGACATCATTTTTTTTGGCATTCTGGAATTTTTATTTAACATGGTTTGAACTACATTTTCCATTTTTGGAAGATGGTTTTGTTTCGGGGGCATTGGTAATGGCAATGGTACATGCGAATTTGTAGGGAGCTTGTTCTCATATTCATCAATATTGGACGTGGAGTCTTCAAAATCTTCCTCGTCAACTGACATATGTACCCTTTCAGGAAAGACAATGGCGATGGTTCGATTAGCGCTTTGTAAATCCTTTGACAAATGATCATATCTTTCTGCTAAAGCTCGATATCCGCGAAAAGTATCTTCCACAAAGTTTAGAAGCTCGGGCCTTTTTCTATAGTATTGTTCTGCCCTAACCCTAAATGAGTCTCCATCTTCTGAAATAATTTTGAGTATATATTCTACCTTTTCCTCCATATCTGTGAACCATCACAAAAGAGATGAGCAAATGTGATCACTTTTAGCAAATCTAAAAACAAGCACTTAATAACTTGGGTATGCCTTCATCAAACCTACAATGGCAAAAGCTTACAAAAATAAACGAAATATACCTTGGAGATTTTGGTCTAGCCATTTTGATTGTTTTGTCCTGATGTGGCTAGCCCACCACCATGAATATGCATTTCTTGTTGCTCTCGACAACATCGTCGCTTTCCTTTTAGGTTGAATGTTCAACGTGTATGTTAATTATCATATCATTGCTAACCATGTCTTTCATTCTTTCTAGATCATGTACACACATTCCAGGAAGTAATGAATATTCTATTAAAGAATAATATAATATGAATCCCGCTATTAGAGATAAACCTCCTAAATTGCAATAAGAGAAAAAGGTCACGATTTTTTGGGATTGAATTGAATGATCTTTGATCAAAGTGTTGGCATTTAATAAACTTCTTAAAGGGTAAAAGAAGGCATTCTTATGAGGTAGGAAAATGATTGATTTTTGGTGAGATATTAAAGGAAAGAATATAATTTGACCATTCAAGAGCATAAGAATCGGAACAATCATTATTTAGTTTGTCATTTGAAATTTTATAAGCATGTCATGTACCATCTTCAATTTAAAACAAACACATATTTGTATCTTGCAAAGTATTAGGTGAAAGTTTTATGTTAAGGAAATACATGGATATTATTGTTACTTACTACATACATATAAGCAAAGTAATTCGTCAATTATTACTACAGTTTGCGCATGAAATGTATTTAAGAGCACTAGCAAAAGACTCGTTTAATTTGTTAGAGAAAAATAAAGAAAAAAATAACATCACATAATTTTTTTACTAAAAAATTTCAAATTATTATTGCATAAGTTTTCAGTTGCATGTATTAAACATATGTGTTTACTATAATATGTCTAACATACCATTCTCTAATGCATTTCCTAGTAATTGATGATGATAACCAAATCATTGATATGTTCCATTAGTGACCCTATGGGAGCCTTGGTTAATCTGAATTTCATATTTATGCATGTGAAAAGAAGTGTTAGTTAATAAGGCTCAATGTGGCGGCCCATTTAACATTAGGAGGCGCTTTGTTTTATTGTGTGTATGTGTGTGTGTGTGTATATATATATATATATATATATATATATATATATATGCTTTGTACAGGCTCTTTCATTATTTTAGTAATACAAGATTATCAGTTTCAGTTTGTTAGTTTCTACATGGTATCAATAGCCCATAACTATATATATATTTTATTTGTACTTTTGTCTTGTGTTGTTGTTAAAAATTCACTCACGTGACCACAATATTTGTTCAAGTAAGTTTTGTTTTCCTTGCAAGTATTTGATTGGATGATTTTCTTGATTAATCTTACAAGTGGGACGGTGGACATATATTTATTTTGGCACATAAAGATTTACTACATCAGAAACATATTTTTTTATTTGGACGTTTGATTAATTTGGAATTCTTGGCTTCTGGGTTTCACAACAAAACATTGTTAGAATTTGTTTATTTTGGAAGATTAAGGTTATTGTATTCTTTCCTTAAAGCTAGTCATTATTGGGTGATTTTGTTATCATGGTCGCTCGTAAAGATGACTCATTGCTATCAATTAGCGCTCCGTTAGATGGTAAAAAAAATCGTATTAGAGCTATGTTATGAAAAAAAATTTGTGGGGTAAGTCGGCATGGGGTTATGTTTCGGGTACTAAGACAAAACATGTTAATGGACTATTAGTTGAAAATTATGATGCATTAGTGAACAAATAGGAGTTCAATAATTCCAAGGTTACCACTTGGATTAATAATTATGTCACACCATCTATAGGGGCTCAGTTGGCAAAATATGACCTTGCTTAGGCTGTGTGGGATCATCTTGCTAGATTGTACACAAAATCCAAATTTGCGAAACAATATTAGCTTGAGATAGATATCCGTTCACTTTAGCAGAATGAAATGAGCACTCAATATTTTATTAAGCTATGCCAGCCTTGTGGGATTAGTTAGCACTGACTGAACCACAAGAATTGAGCAGTTTTGATCTTTATGTTAAAAAGAGAGACTCGCAGCGTTTGGTTCATTTTTTATGGCACTACGTCATGACTTCGAGGGATTGTGAGGTTCATTTCTGCATCATGATCCCTGACCATATGTTGATTTTGTTGTTAGAAAACTGCTTGCAGAAGAGATTCATCTGAAATCTCATGATGATAAGAAGATTGTTGTGCCTTATATTTTTGCTTCTTCACATCATACCATGACATCTAGTGGCACTCAAAATAGGCCTAAGTCTAAGGTCACTATTGATGAGTGTGCTTATTGAAAACAGAAAGGTCACTGGAAGTCTCAGTGTGAAACACCCCAAAAATTTATTATTCTTAATTTTTTTAGACTTAGCCTCTACGTCCTGTATGGTATACCTCTACGCCATAGAAAACACGGCTAGAAATCTTGCATTTTCTAAACTTTGCCAAACACAAGACTTTAATGCAGCGAAAACATTTAAGACTCAAAACTAACATTCATTCATCATAAAAGCATTGTTAAGTACAAAATACATTCATAAAGAAATAAGCATAAATTTAACACAAGATGGGCATTATCCCAAATACCTCTTTCAACCCACTACATCATACTTACAACAATTTCATACCTATTCTCCATTTTGTTTTAAGACCCATTTACCAACATAACCAAATTGAAAAACAACTTAATAACTCAATTTGTACTAAAATGACCCATACTTTACTATAACCAAAACAAGGCCAAAACATGGGAGAGTTTTAACTTGATTTCAACATGGTTGCAAGAGCTAAACTTGCATATGAAACACCAAAAAGAGCAACTATCCTCTTCTAATTTAACACTTCCAACTTCTACCCTTGTCCTTACCTTTGTGAATTCCGATTAAGCTTACAAAACATGGACAACTATAACATATAAGCATAACGCTTAGTAAGTAAATGGTATAACAACTATAACGCATAATCCATTACCACATATATCATAATCCTTAGTTATATAAACAACTAACTAAGCTATAACTATAGGGAAGCACTATAAAAATAATCGTCTAACATAAGTTAGACCTATAACGTACCTTAGCTAGTCGATTTACTAACTAAACTATAACTCTAGCATTGGATCTAAGCTAAACTATAACACGCTTTCTATACGCTATAACATATCCTTTATCATAAACATCATTATGATAAAGCTATAACTTGAGTTATGAACATATTAATTACCTCAAATCTAAGGCTAATCTATCTCACAAAGCAAATACCAATCACTTGATTTCTATACAAGAATCAGTATTAACTTTTAGCATATTTCTCATTGGGTAAATTCTATCCAATCTATATGCCAAACACCCCTTACACATGCATATGATCCTCCACTATGATCATATGAAATTCCACAAATCATTAATTAATCACCAACCATTATAGGGTCTTAATCCACTAACATCATTAGTTCATCATTTTAACTCAAAACCCTTTTTACCCAAAACCCCTAATTATTCATCTTACAAGAACCCTAACTCAAAAGCAACTAAATCAATAATTTGGCAATACTTACTTGCGGGGATGATGTTTAAGGGCTTAGAACTTGAATGCAACACACTTTATTAACCAAAATATCACTTGGAAATGACCCCCTCTTTTCCTTCTCTTGCACTACTCGAACCACACACAAAATTCTGGAATGTGGTGGAGTTATGAAATTGTTATTTTATCAAAATTATGGTACAACTTTGGTTTTATGGCACTTTTGCTCCCTCAAGTTTCATTCTTAAGGATTTGGGCTACATATAACTTACTAATTCCAAACACACATGTACATTGACTTTTAGTTGACTTCCACTTATTTTTAAATGACCATTGACAGAACATAGACAATGTGCCAATCACATCTATGCAAACTTGAAGAAAAGTTGGCTAGGACTTCACTTCAACAAATTTTTTTGGGGGGCAGCTTCAGCTACTTTGCAACATGTCTTTGATGAGAAAATTAGACTACTAAGGAACCTCAATGTACAGGCTCATAAATGGTTGGTATAAAGGGACCCAAATACATGGAGCAGAGCTTTCTTTCAGATGGATAGGAGTTGTGGGGCATTTGAGACTGGAATTTGTGAAAGTTACCATGCTGCAATAGTAAATCAAAGGGTAAGCCTATTATTGCCATGCTTTAAAATATTAGGGTTTACTTGATTCAAAGGTTAATAATAATGTTTGATAAAACTAGGGGATTAATTGATGTAATAACCTCATCAGTTAGAAAAGAAATTGAGAAATTGAAAGACTTTCTTAGGTTTTGGGAAGTGCATCCTAGTGGTTATAGAGAGTTTGAGGTTAGGAAGCTAAATGAAGGGTATGGTGTAACTTGGAAACTCACAAATGTACATGTAGACAGTGGGATTTGACTTGGATTCTTTGTGTCCATGGTGTAGCAGCCAATGCATTTATGATGAAGGATCCTGCTGATGGTGTTTCTGAATGGTTTAGTAAAAAAGCATGGCAAAAGAGTTATAGTTGTTTCATTAAACCTGTTGGTGGACAGTCAATGTGGGTTTGAAGTGGACTTCCACCTCCAATGCCTCCTAAGAAGAGAAAAATGCAAGGCATGCATGCCTAAAGGTAAAATGAAAAAGCATCCAAGGGAGGTAATTGAATCCAACTCTCAAAGGGTATCCGGATTTGGAAGAATGATGTCTTTTAGCAACTTTTATCAGAATGGGCATAACAAAAAAGGATACACAAATGAAACTGTTGATCCACCACTAAAAGAAGTAAGAAATAAAGGGAAAAACGGTGGTTAGAGTGGTTTTAAGAGGCAACACGTGCACTAAAGAGGATGAGAATGGATGCAAGTTTTAGTGGTAGTGGTAGTGGACATAATGAGGTAATTATCTGCTTTCGTTAAAATTATTTTATTGTTAATAAGTGTATCAAACATTTAACTTATGAGACATGAAATCTTGTTAGGAAACAAATGTTCAAGGGGTAGAACATGCAAATGTAGATCGTGGACGTAATGAACAACCTCTTCAAGAGGAAGAACTTTTTCAAGAACAAGCTAATCCAAATAAATATCCTGGACATATGGAACAACCTATGAACATGGAAGAACCTCTTCAAGATCATGCAAATGAAGATGAAGATCCTGGCCATATATAACAACATGCGCAAATGAAAGATAATGTTCAAGAACCCAGAAATGCATATCATGTTTTGAGAAGAGGTGTAAGAATGAGAAGACCATCACAGAGGATTAATTTGAACCAATGGAAAAAACCATTTCAGTTTGATGCAGAAGGAACATGTTCAACAGTAGAGAAGGCATTTTACATTAGTAATGAATGGCAATATTATGTATTAGGATTTATGTATTATGGTTGTTGCTTTTGAGTATGGTCAAACTTAACTTGTAGTACTTTTATGTATAGGATAGTAGCTAGTGTAAATGGTCCACTAAGTTTGTAAACATCAAGACATGAATGAAGTTAATTGCTGCGATTCCATATCTTTTAACCAAGAAAAAGATAACATTTTATTTCATTTCACTAAGTTCAAGTTTCCGCTATTATGATTCATTTCACTAAGTACAGAATGAGAAACACCAACATGACCATTACAACCCTCTTATAGAACACAACATTCTTTCTACACTCCTTGAATTCCTTTTTCATCTTTATTAATTCAGTCTTCAACAAATGCATCTCATTTCCCATTTCTGCAATTTGTGTGTTCTTAGTAATATGCTTTTGTTTCTTTTGTCTTCCAGCTTGTTGAATCAAATTATACATCTCATATTTGTAGTAATCACTTGGAAATTCATCATCAACAAAGTAGTAAGCATCACATTAATTTTCAAACCACTACAATTATCAAAAAGTCAATAAAGCAAGAACAAAAGTCAAATCATCTTGAAGGGTTGGTCAAAGTTGTATATTTTCAAAGAACCAAAGGCAATGGTTTTTTTGCAGTCACGTAAGATGGGAAATAGACCCATTTTGTTCTTATTTGAAGAAGAAAAAGAATACATGTTTTAATTTACTGCAATTTGAGTTGTAGGTATTTTAATTTAGGGGTTTAAAGTGTTGGGGTTCTGGCTATTTCAATTTGGGGAAGAACACTTATAATCTAGTGGCTGACGTGGAACTCAACGATAAAAAACATAACGTGGCATGTAATCTATCATGTGACGTGGATTTTGTAGGTAAAAAACGTGAATTTGTTGATAGCGACACAAAACAAACAAAGTTGGATTTTTGTTGTGGTATTTTGTTGGGTTCGTACCTGATAAGTGAACAAAAAGTATGTTTCTAATTGCAATTACATGTCATTAACCCTTAATTAAATGTGTATATGATAAATATTTTTGTATGTAAAAAACATGCAGTTTAAACATAATATAGTTTTTTAGTGCAAATGTTATGACATTTGATCTACACAGTCTCTTTGTATTTTGATGATGACAAACATGCAACTTGTAATACATAACGTAAAATGCACAAGTTACTTGTTTACACAAATCATCAATATATGCACGCATCAACATCTCGCGATGTCTCAAGTCTGAATCACTTAAGGTATGAACAAACAATATACCAAAATAGTTAAGTGATCAAAGAATTATTTTGTCCTTAAAACTCACATTTTTATAAATGTGACAAAAACTTTTTACAAAATTAAATTATACAAATTATTTTTGTATTTTAAAGAAGGGTTTTAGTAGGAAAAATAAATTTGAAATCTCAAAAAAAAAATTTCTCGCCCATAAGGATAGCACCTTCACCAAATAAATATTTCACCACGTCAGGACAAAAAGGGGAGTGTCTTATGGATTGTCCCTTATAGGGGCGACGATCCCTTATATATAAGGGACCGTCCCCCGCTCCTTAAGCTGGTTGTAAATACTAGACCATTTCAACTGATTTCTTTACACCTTTTTCACACATATTTCTCTCTTCTATTTCCTCTACTTCTTTGGTTATTTAACTTGTTTAATTTTGTTTAAATGTGATCCTTTTTTACTTTCCTCAAGTGCAAGAGAAAAACTTTCGTTATCATCTAGATATAAAGTTATATAGTCTAGTTAGTCCATGTGTAACATTTGTTACATATACATCGAGTCCATATAATTCTTGTATATTGATAAATCCAACTTGTGTATAAGTTGGAAATTGGTGTGTAAGTGTAGATCCGGACGGCGTGTAAGTCCAGGAAGTGTTGTAGTGGTTAGTGTTGTGTAGATCCGGATAGTGGTTTGTGTCGTGTAGATCTGGATGGTGTGTAAACCCGTGAAGTGTTGTGTAGTGGTTAGTGTCGTGTAGATCCGGATGGTGTGTGAATCCATGAAGTGTTGTGTAGTGGTTAGTGTCGTGTAGATCCGGATGGTGTATAAGTCCGTGAAGTGTCGTGTAGTGGTTAGTATTGTGATGTGGGTGTAGATTCGTTCTAGCTAAGATTATAACTCGACATTTAGCTTAGTGTCGTAAATCGGTGTAAGCTACGGTGTTTGGTTTTCTCCGCCTACAAGGAAGCTTGTTGATTAGTGAAGTAACTCTCGAGTTGGGTACTCGGGGAGTGGATTAGGGCGGAAAGGAGGTTCGTGACCGAACCACTATAAATCTTCGTGTCTGGTTTGCATTTTCTTTACTTATATTTTTACGTTTTATTTTTGCATTTATCGTTTTACATTTATACTTGCATTGATTTTAGGTTTGTGTAGCTTGTTGATTATATTTGTGTCATGGCATGGTATTTATATTGTGTCTATATTTATGTTATAGTGACGTGCTTTACTTAGTTGTTGTAAGACTATTGCTAATACTTTTCATATTACATTACGCTTGATCAGTCATTTGATATAAAAGTTTTAAGATTTTAAACGGGAACGTATTCATCCCCCCCATACTCTATGTTTTTACAATTGGTATCAGAGCGAGATTGCTATAGTTTTCAAAACAAATGGTGTTAATACAAATAAATCGTAAAAACGTTTATTAATATTTAGCGATCTCTTTGTGTTTTGTTGATAACAAATATAATGTTATCATAAGTAAAATTATAAGGATACATGTTATTTTTGTAAAGCATCTACATATATAGACATTTAATATAAATTGTTGTAATGATTCATTTATTGTAATAGTTTATTAGGATGGGTAAAAACCATAACCCATGACCCATACCCATGGAGCATATCCATAACCCATGGAGTTAACCCATAACCCATTGACTAGATGCATTGCATCTTCTAGATACATTGTTTCTACTTGGATACCCATGGTCCAAAGTCTAAGACCCATGACCCATGATCCATGACCCATAACCCATAACCCATGGATAAAGAGGAGCGTCTTACGGATCCCTCGGTTTACACTAGACGGATCCCTCAGGCAAGGGATTCGTGGGATCCGTAGAACAAAGAGTAAGAAATTGCCTATAAATAGAGAGCCATTTTTCATTGTAACTCACCCCCTCTCTTACAAACTCTCACATATATTCTTACATTCTTCTAATCTCAGATCTCTTGATCTAGATAGTAGTTCCTCTTTCTTTTGTTGTGATTCTCATATTGGTCCTTCTCTAAGGCTGAGATCAACGAGCTTCTACAAGGCATCCAAGCAAGGGGTCCTGGTTGATTTGTTCCTCTACAAGATTTCTGTAGCAAAGATCTTGTATTTCATATTTCACATAGTTTTTGTGTTATAGTTGTGTTGGTTTGGTCCTTCAGGTAAGGACTCCTATTTAGCTTTGTACCGAAAAAGTGTGTGACATTGTGAAGGCTTCTCCATCGAGTTGAAGGAGTTTGTTGACATAGTGCTTGAACTCTCGAGTAGGTGACTCGGGAGTGGAGTAGGGCAAGGAAGGTGTCCTTGTAGCCGAACCACTATAAATCGGTTGTGTTATTTCTATCCTTTACTTTACTTGTTTTCTTTACTTGCATTACTTATAGATCTATACTTTCTCTCCATCCACACGATTTCAAATAACATCGAATCTAAAGTTTTTGAAACTAAGTTAAAATCGACAAAACTATTCAACCCCCCTTCTAGTTTTCCACAATTGGCATCAAGAGCTAAGTTTATAAAAGTTTTAAAGTAAATAGTATTTTAAAAACTTTTCGATCACTATGGGTTCTAAAAATTATAAAGAAGGGCAATCTATGCAACGACCTCCACTACTTGAAACTGATGGTTTTATTTATTGGAAAAATAAATTCGAAACGTATGTGAAGTCAAAAGATATTGATCTTTGGTACATCATTGTTGAAGGCGATTTTGAAGCCACTACAAAAGATGAAACCAGAAATTTAGTAAACACACCTCATGATAAACTCACCGATGATCATAAGAAAAAGCTTTCCAAAAATAGTGAAACTAAAATGAATGCTTTACCCAAAAAGGAATTCAAAAGAATTTTCATGCTTAAAACCTCTAAAGAAATTTGGAATTCTTTAGTTGTAACTGATCAAGGAAATCAACAAGTTAAAAACAATAAAATAGATTTGTTTGTTCAACAATATGAACAATTTTCAATATCGGATGAGGATATTATAGATCATTCTTTTGCTAACTTTAATACTATAATTACATCATTACAAGCACTTGATGAGTCTTTCTCTAGTCGTAATCATGTTAGGAGATATCTAAGGGCACTTCCATCCAAGTGGAGATCTAAGGTGACGACAATCGAAGAATCAAAAGACTTGTCAATCCTCACCCTCGATGAACTCATAGCAATCTAAAGGTCTATGAGCTTGTCTCGCTAAAGATTCCAAGCCTCAAAAGAGAAGAAGGAGAAGCACAAATCTCTTGCCTTAAAAGCCAAGAAGGTCTCAAGCGATAAAGAAAACTCTTCTTCGGATAGTGATGACGAAGAGTATGCCATGGCGGTAAGGTATTTCAAGAAGTTCTTTAGAAGAAAGGGAAGATATGTCAAGCAACCATATGACGACAAGAAGGGGTTTCGGAAAGGCAAAGACGACAAGAAAGCAAGGGATGAACGCGCTTGTTTTAAATGTGGGGACACTAATCACTTCATTAGTGAGTGTCTCAAACGTGATGAACAAAAAGCATTCTTGAGTGGTTCGTGGGGAATGAGCGAGGAGGAGGACGAATAAATTTCTCTCATGGCAAATGATTCAAACGAGGTATGTCCCGAATCTCTCTATTATAGTAGTTCATCATTAGATGATGATTCATTGCATCGTAAATATGATAAACTTTGCAAAATTAGTTTAAAAGTAATTAACAAAAACAAGATATTGAAAAACCAAAATGAACTTTTAGAAAAGGAAGCCTTTGAGTTAAAAGCTAAATTAAAACGTTTAGAAAAGGGGAAGATAGCAAGTGGGGAATGTGAGCTTTGTGTTCAACTTCAAACACTAGTTGATAATCTAGATTCCAAGATTGCTAGAATGAATACTAATATTCTTGATATGATATTTGATAGTGTTAAAACAGGAAACAACCAAAAAGGTTTAGGTATTCAGCAACTTGATGCTTCAACTAGTGAAAACAAAGAAACACAATTCGTCAAAGCAATAGAAAAACAAGTCACTGTAGTCACGGATCCCACGGATCCCACAAAAAGGGAACCGGCTAGTGTAAAACCAGGGATCCGTGGGTCTGCTGAAGCAAACAGTAGTATTAATGTAGCCTCTTCATATAGAACCGATTTTGTTATTGTTAATAAGAAGAAACCAACCCATGTTACTGTTAGACAACCACCTCCAAGACAAAATCAAAGTTTTATAAGAAACAAAGGTCCATCATTTTCAAAATCAATGTTTATCCGTGAAGTAACCATCAAATGGGATGGAATCCTTATATGCAAAACAGTTTTCCATTTCAAAACTTTGCACCATGGAATGCATACTCACCTTTTCCATATATGCCTAATATGAATAAAATGTATAACACTATTGGACCCATGAACAAATGGGGACCAAACTTTTGAGTTAATTGTTTTCTTAGGTGTACTTAAAGGTCGACCTAGATTCGGATGAATGGATCAAGGATAGCGGGTGCACGAGGCACATGAGCGGTAATAAAGATTTATTTTCCACATATGAATCCTTCAATGGAGGAAATGTGGTATTTGGAAATAGAAAAAACAAAATCATCGGTAAAGGTACGATTTCTAACAAATCTCTAACCATTAACGATGTATGTCACGTAGAAAACCTAAACTTTAACCTTCTAAGTATAGGACAAATATGTGATAAGAAGTGTAACGTGCTTTTTAATGAAACCGGTAGTAAGATATTGAAAAACGGTATCACTATAGGAAGAGAAATTTGAAAACATGGAGTCTATGTCATTAAAATCGGTAATGAACCTAATGACAAACTTTGTCTTACTTCTATGGATGATACTTCGACCTTATGGCATCGAAGATTGGGTCATGCCAATATGCGACTACTGCAATCGCTATCATCCAAAGATCTAGTAAGAGATCTACCAAAATTAAGATATGAACATCACTTTTGTGATGCTTGTAACATAGGAAAACAAGTTCATGCTAGTCACAAAGCTAAAAATATGGTCTCTACTACTAAGTGTCTAGAATTACTTCACATGGATTTATTTGGTCCATCCGCTATTCAAAGTTATGGAGGCAACTACTACACTTTGGTTATAGTGGATGATTACTCTAGGTACACATGGACTAAATTTTTAAAGAATAAAACTCAAACGTTCGATTACTTTGAAATATTAAGTAAGAAAATCCAAAGACAATTAGAAGTCCTATAGTTTCTATTAGAACGGATCATGGTAGGAATTCATAATGAAGTGCAATTTGAGAATTTTGTGACGCTAATGGTATTACACACAACTTCTGGCCTCGCACTCCACAATTGAATGGGGTAGTTGAAAGGAAGAATAGAACCCTACAAGAAATGAGTCGCACCATGTTAAATGAGCAATCTATACCTCAAAATAGTGCAATGCCGTTGATACATCAACGTACATACTTAACCGAGTCTTAATTAGACCATTTTAGGTAAAACTCCATACGAGTTACTTCAAGGCAAAAAGCCTACGTTAGAACATTTTAGAGTCTTTGGTAGCAAATGTTTTCTACTTAACACTAAAGATTACCTAACTAATTTTGATCCTAAATCAACCGAAGGTATCTTTTTAGGTTACTCTCCTAATAGCAAAGCTTATGTCATATTAAATAAAGAAACAATGAAGGTTGAAGAGTCATTAAACGTAAAATTTGATGAGAGTCCACCTAAACCTACCCTACCTCTTGTCGATGATGAGATAGTCGAAAGTGAAGCCATAGAAATAAAGAAAAATACAAACAAAGAAGATGAACCATTAAACAATGAAATCATCAATATTAAAGAGTCTAAAGATCATCCCGTGAGATAGGTCATAGGAAAGTTAAATGAAAGAACCTTAAGGTCTCAAGTCCAAAACCAAAGTAGTTTCTTTTGTTTTGTCTCAACCATAGAACCTAAGAATACACAAGAAGCCATAAAAGATGAAAGTTGGGTAATGGCTATGCAAGAAGAGTTAAATCAATTTGTTCTAACGATTTTTGGACACTCCACTAGTAATCAAACCATAATAGGAACCAAATGGGTATAGAAAAACAAGTTAGATGCGAATAGTGTAGTGTCTAGAAACAAAGCTAGACTCGTTTTCCAAGGGTATAATCAACAAGAAGGAATAGACTTTGATGAGACCTATGCCCCGTGGCTAGATTAGAGTCTATAAGAATACTTCTTACTTATGCTTGTGCTAATGATCTTAAGCTTTTTCAAATGGATGTTCAAAGTGATTTTCTAAATGTTTTTATTAATGAAGAAGTATATGTAGCTCAACCTCCGGGCTTTATCGATTTCGAAAAACCTAAACATGTGTATAAATTAAAGAAAGCTCTTTACGGTCTTAAACAAGCCCCAAAAGCTTGATATGATAGACTCTGTTAATACAAATAAACCGTAAAAACGTTTATTTATATTTTACGATCTTCTAATGTTTTGTCGATAACAAACGTAAAATCATTTTAACGAAACAAATAGAATACATAAATAGTTTGAGTTAATAGTTTCCTAACACACTTACGTTTTCACATAAAACACTAAAACAAGTATAAGTGATTTTATGATTTAGATACATATGTACAACAACTAGTGTTTACATATTGGGTTAGCATATACTTAAACTAAGTATACTAAAATGGGTAAAAACAAGTATATACTAAATGAGTAAAAAAAACAAGTATATACTAAATGGGTAAAAACTAGCAAATGGTATTGACCCATAACCCATGGTTTTATATACCACTTAACCAAGTTCATTGTATCTAGAAAGAAAACCATGGATCAACCCATAACCCATGACCCATGACCCATAACCAAAAATACCCATGGGCAAAGAGGAGCGCTCACGGATCCCCTGCTTTGTGCTAGCCGATCCAAGTGGAAGGGATCCGTGGGATCCGGGAACAATAGAGAATTTTCTCTATAAATAGAGAGCCATTTCTTCCTTTCTATACATCACTTTACACACATACTTCCCCAAGTATTCTAACCCTCTAACCTCAGATCCAAGTGATCTATGTAGTTTGTATTTTATTTTTGTGTGATCTTCTAGGTTCCTCTTAAAGGAGAGATCACCACTTCTTGAAGACGTGCAAGCTCAAATCCATGAGTTGCCATGCTTCGTCATCATCAAGACAACTAAGGTTCTCTTGTTGATAGTTCTTCCTTTCTCCATAGATGTTGAGTTGAAGGCATTAGTGAAGAATGCCAAAAGTGTCAAGATGAAAGCATTAGTGAAAGGTGCTCATCATCCATTGTCAAAGCATTAGTGAAGAATGCTAAATGTGTCAAGACGAAGGCATTAGTGAAGGGTGCCAAGCGTTGTGTCAAAGGCGTTAGTGAAGGATGCCGATGAATCAAATCAAGTTGCATTTGGGAAGAATGCCTAGGTCGTATAATCGATGAGGTGCATCATTATACATATAAGTATTTGTGTATTTACAAGGATGGAGATATCCTTGATGGTGTTGTAACAAGGAGTAGATCTCCTTGAGATTAGGTGTTGTGTTGTGAAGGGTAGTAGTTCCTCCATAGTAATGGAACTAGGTGCTTAGCCTAGTACCTAATAAAGGGTAGGCGACGTTGTGATAGGATTAGTTCTCCTTGGTGTGAAAGAACTCGGTGGTTAGCCTAGCACCGTATAAAGGGTAGGCGATGTTGTGTTAGGTGTGGTTCGCCTTGGTGTGAAAGAACTCGGTATTTAGCTTTGTACCGAAAAAGATTGTTTATCGCTGTAGGCTTCTCCCATAAGGAGATTGGTGCTTACGAACTCTCGAGGAGGTGACTCGGGGAGTGGAGTAGGGCAAGGAAGGTGTCCTTGTAGCCGAACCACAATAAATACTTGTGTCGTGGTGATGTGCTTCTTACTCTTTATCTTTCATTACACGCTTATTTATCTATCTATCAACGTCCAACATAAACAACCAAATAGATTGACATAAGTCGATCTAAAAATTTAAAAGGAAGTTTTAAATTGGTAAAACTATTCAACCCCCCCTTCTAGTTTTCCACAATTGGTATCGAGCCGTAAGAAGTTTTTTTTTTGTATATCATACTTTGAAAACTTGATACGATCCGTGTATGTTTGAAAACTACAAAGAAGGGAATTCTTAAAACAAAAAGTCATGTTTTTAGAAATCATCATATGTTGGATAGTGATAGATCATTCTAACATTTTCCTTTGAGAAGTCTTCATACTAGGATTGGGTATCTTAGAAGATCATGAAGTATTTCGCGTCTATGGTTTCTAAAACCATAAAAAGGGAATATAGCAAAGGATTGGGGTATCTTAGAAGATCATGAAGTATTTCGCGTCTATGGTTTCTAAATCCATGGGGATATAACAAAGGTATGTTTTCTTAGTTACATTTTTTCAAAAACGCTAAATTGCTTGTGGATAAAATGGTGATATATGCTTCTATCTTATAATAAGCATAATATGAAAAGTGTTTTAGTGATTTTTTCTTTGAAGTTTTGTTGTTAGATATCTTGTTAATCAAGCTTGAATAAAGGTAAAATGGGTAATATAACTTCACTAAAAAGTCTACAAAGACTAAACCTTTTCGCGGGTCAAAATGTACATTTTTGTAATTGCAGTCGATCCGCGGATCCCTCAAAGCACTGACGGATCCTCAAGCAAGGGATCCGTGGGATCCGTGGTACGTAGACGCTTTTGTCTCAATTTAAAAATTCATAACTTTTAACCGTAAGTCAGAAGTCGTACACCTATCGCTTTAAAGGTATTTGAATCTACTTTCATTTAAAAATGATTTCATAAACTGATTCAAAACAATAATTTACAGAATCATTGATTTATAATAGAAGGTCATTTTTCTGTCATAACTTTTGCACAAACTTTTGATCTAATTGGAGACGGATGTTTTCGCTTTTGAACAACAATGTGTCCTCTATTGAAATTAAGGTTTTGATCATATTTATAAATATAAAAGAAACTAATCAAGCTTGGTATACATGTTTATATTTAACACAAAGCGATGAAAAGAACTTTCATAGGCTATGCTAAATGATAAATTGTCTTCTTTGCATTACTTGATTATTTGCTTATCTCAAATAGCTTTTGTGTTTGTTTGATTGAATAGCATATATGGTTTTATCTGCTATTCATTCTCTTGTTTGTTGATTTAGTAATATTCTACTAATCAATATGCTATTTAAAGGAGTGTTTGGGATAACATCTAGTTGTGTCGAAAATGTTAGTTTAGATATTTAGATAAGTCATATAGGTTGAAAAAAGTTTAAAACATATAACACACTAAATGGATTTTTGATTGAGTTTGTCATATGTGCTTATATGATTTCCTTTGTTCTTGTATCATTTTCTAAAAACAACAAGAATGTACATCGGATCATAACATACACTTGTGTTGATGATGTACTCTCCCATTTTCCTTTTCATGATCACTCTCCAAGCTTCATAGTAGCATTGACAACTTGATTATTTCATCCGATATACTCAAGTAAATTATTTTGCAACGCAAATATAATTGTTCATATCCCGAAGTCCAAACTCAAAGCTTTCCAACAACATATGTTGAACTAGCTCATCCAACAATTTTTTGTTGTTTACCATATGGACAACTTTTAAACTTATTTTTAACATGACGCCTTCATCACCTTATTTGTGACAAGTATAATATTAAACGAAGCAAAGTATCATCATTGTTACTCTTCGATAGGCCATTGTAGAAATATAAATTTTCCTAACTTGAGAATGAATACTGGAGAACTTATTGCACTAGAAACTCAATTTGACCTAACGGTTGAATTGCTTCCTGATAGAAGTTGTGTGGAATCACCAAAAAAATGGTCGTGTTTAGCAGAATTGAGCACCGCTAGTAGTAAAATCCTCATATTCATTCTCTCACTTGTGAAATTTATACTCCTATATTTTCCTAAAGTAAGTTTACAATGGAAATACTTTGCATTGTCTTAGGATTACTAATCTAACAAGTTGTAAAATAAAATTTTCTTTTAGTTAATCACAACCACTTGCCTCATCGTTTCGATAATTTTGCTTTGATCGAGAAGAGCTACATGACTTCATGGACGAAGTTCATTGTATGCTAATCACCATCCGTAATGACTATACATAGTTCATTGCTTCCTTTGGCCAAAACAACCCTATTGTCTTGAACACCATCATCTACTCTCAAGACGCCATTGTTAATACAAACGATTTACTAATCTAGATCAGAATCTATTTGAGCTTCTTGAATAACGGTTGTTAAGTTTGATAAACATATGAATTACTTGTGAGCTAGATCTCATTTAATTGCTTATGTGCTATTTCTACATGCTCTTAGTAAGTTTTACTTGTATACATGTATATTTCATGAGATCATTAGCTTCTAAGTTCGATACTTAGAACAAACGCTCACTGTTAGTAAACTGTTCTAGATGCCGTGATCCCTAGTTTGTAACTATCCGGATCCTCGTGAAGGATCCGTGGGATCCGGGCTAATAGAAGTGGAATTTCAATCCTTTACACCTCAAACCATGTTCCTAGACTACTTCACACTAGCTAAACTTAATACCTTAGGATCTCTTAAGTCCTTCTCAAGCTTAGTAAGCTTCACACTCACTCATAGCTCATTAAGGATCACACTCAAAGTGCTTTTCGATCTATCGTTTCACCTAAACTCATTACTCTTTTCGCTTCCTAGATCTCACTCATTATTTTCACATGATCCCTCACATCTAGACCTAGAAATCTTCGTGAAATGGATCAAATTCTAGTTCTTCCACCTTAAAACCTTTAGGATCTCCTCCAAGACATTATCCTAAGTCACTATCTGATCACTAGGATCATTTAGCTCCATTTGACACTCTCAAGATTTTAGTGTCATCTTTGTTCATTCATTGGTACTCACGAAAGTTCCAATTTCTTTCATATAAGGCAATCATTAGCTACATCACTCATTGCCCTTGAACATTTAAGTACCCTTCCATTTAAAGACACTTAGGAGAACTAAAACATTCAAAAAGGTATAGGCTTTAGACCTTTCAAACATCACTTCTATCCTTTCCTAGTCAGCTGAGAGCCGGATCCCTAGGATTAGCCTAGACGGATCCCCATTGGTGGGAACCGTGATCCGTGACAGATTTATGTCAACTCTTGCTCAAACAATCATTTCAAGCTCATCTTGCTAACTTGAACACTCCATCTCATCTTAAATGAATTCCTAGATCAGTGAAACTCTGAATCTCAACCTTGTGCATGTTAATCATCACATTTCCAAGAACATTAGTGGATTAAGTCTTAAATGCAATTGCCAAGTTCTTCCCTTTATAAGCCATGTGCTAAAAACACTTTAGTCATCAAACACAAACACAATCATCAAAAATTGCAAACCATTTCCCTTAGTCATTTCATCATGAGAAAGGCTCCTAGTGCTAACTCATCCACTCAAGAACCACCCAAGAAACTTGCTAGAATCATACATGAAGTTTCCTCAACCGAATAATCTCCTTAAGTCCACCATGCTAGGATTTCTCCCACACCAAGGAAACCAATCAAACTAATTCCCAAGAAGAGTGTTCCCACTAGGATTTCATCACCTAATTCTACTATACCATAATGCATTCCACAACTCAACCAACATCATTAGTGCCTAGAGCCACCTCACAATCATATCCACACTCTCACAATGTAGAAGATTTACCTTCTTGGCCATCTCATCTTTCACTATTACCAACAAATTCACTTGAAAAGTTTGGGGAACAAAATCAAAGTGTTGAATCAACACTTGCTCCAAAAGTAAACTCTATCATTCCTCCCAATAGTCCATTTTGATTATGAGAAGACATCAAAGGCAACCACCCAACCACATGGAAGTTGATGCTTTACCTCCCCCTCAAACATTGTAGAGCCATCACGTAATGAGCCTCCACCAAATCCTCCTTCATTCAAGATCCTCAACCCACTTCACTTAAACTTCCACTTCAAGAAACTCAAAACCATGACAATGATTGCTATCATTGTAAACATGCTAAAAGATTTATACATGAACTAGAAAGATTGATACATGAACTACAAGCTCAAATTTAGAATGTTTAGGAAAACTCATATCATCATTTATCACATTAAGCCTTTAGTTGAATCTAAAGTTTGATAACCTATTAGCATTAGTAGCTTTTGTATGAATAGTTCATTCTCTTAGTTTTAGAGATTTGGTTGATCATCTCTTGTTTTTATTGAATGAATATTTTTTTGTCATAGTTGTTATGTATTTTATGTGTTTGATATATCATATCTATCTCACATATTCATTAGAATGATTGAAACACACTCATTGCTGTAAGAAACTGCCAACGATAGTGGATCCCTCCATAATGCCTAGACGGATCCTCCTCTTCAAGAAGGAACCGCGGATCCGTGGATCAACAACAAATTTTACTAACTTGAGTTTTATTTGCAGGAAATTATGCACTATACTCTTGTTTTTCTAACATTTACTTTGTAGATTTTCAAAATAACACATGAAGATTTTGACACCATAAAGCTAGGGAGAGCTTTGTGTCAAACGAAAGTGCAAAATATTTGCAACTTAATCCGATTTTGACTATACTTCATGACACCATTGCAACTTTGCAATCTTCAAGGGGAGCACGTCTTCGCCAATGACAACCATTTGCAAACATAATTGCAAACACAATTAGTTTATTTTACGCCATGTCCTTGACGCTCTTTCAAAGGGATGGACTCGTAAGTGGGGGAGTTAAGACGAGTACCATTCCCGCTACTTGCTCTCTTTACAATTTTTTTACATATCTTTTTCTTATAAATTGTGTTAGTTTTTAACACTTTTGTTTCACAAAAAGGGGAGAAGAAAGTAAAATCCACAATTTCAAACTTTTACTAATTTTTAGCTTTTCCTTAAAATAATTTTATGTGTCTTGTCATCAACAAAAAGGGGGAGATTGTTAATACAAATAATCCATAAAAACGCTTATTTATATTTTACGATCTTCTAATGTTTTGTCAATAACAAACATAAAATCATTTTAACGAAACAAATATAATAATGAAATAGTTTGAGTTAATAGTTTCCTAACACACTTATGCTTTCACATAAAACACTAAAACAAGTATAAGTGATTTTATGATTTAGATACATATGTACAACAACTAGTGTTTACATATTGGGTTAGCATATACTTAAAATAAGTATACTAAAATTGGTAAAAACAAGTATATACTAAATGAGTAAAAAAAACAAGTATATACTAAAAGGGTAAAAACTAGCAAATGGTATTGACCCATAACCCATGGTTTTATATACCACTTAACCAAGTTCATTGTATCTAGAAAGAAAACCATGGATCAACCCATAACCCATGACCCATGACCCATAACCAAAAATACCCATGGGCAAAGAGGAGCGTTCCACGGATCCCTGGCTTTGTGCTAACCGGATCCCAAGTGGAAGGGATTCGTGGGATCCGGGGAATAGTAGAGAATTTTCTCTATAAATAGAGAGCCATTTTTTCCTTTCTATACATCACTTTACACACATACTTCCCCCAAGTATTCTAACCCTCTAACCTCAGATCCAAGTGATCTATGTAGTTTGTATTTTGTTTTTGTGTGATCTTCTAGGTTCCTCTTAAAGGAGAGATCACCACTACTTGAAGACGTGCAAGCTCAAATCCATGAGTTGCCATGCTTCGTCATCATCAAGACAACTAAGGTTCTCTTGTTGATAGTTCTTCCTTTCTCCATAGATGTTGGGTTGAAGGCATTAGTGAAGAATGCCAAAAGTGTCAAGATGAAAGCATTAGTGAAAGGTGCTCATCATCCATTGTCAAAGCATTAGTGAAGAATGCTAAAGGTTTCAAGACGAAGGCATTAGTGAAGGTGCCAAGCGTTGTGTCAAAGGCATTAGTGAAGGATGCCGATGAATCAAATCAAGTTGCATTTGGGAAGAATGCCTAGGTCGTATAATCGATGAGGTGAATCATTATACATATAAGTATTTGTGTATTTACAAGGATGGAGATATCCTTGATGGTGTTGTAACAAGGAGTAGATCTCCTTGAGATTAGGTGTTGTGTTGTAAAGGATTGTAGTTCCTCCATAGTAATGGAACTAGGTGCTTAGCCTAGTACCTAATAAAGGGTAGGCGACGTTGTGATAGGATTAGTTCTCCTTGGTGTGAAAGAACTCGGTGGTTAGCCTAGCACCGTATAAAGGGTAGGCGACGCTGTGTTAGGTGTGGTTCATTTTGGTGTGAAAGAACTCGGATTTAGCTTTGTACCAGAAAAAGGTTAAGCGACCTTGTGAAGGCTTCTCCGCCATAAGGAGATTGGTGTAGTGCTTACGAACTCTAGTAGGTGACTCGGGAGTGGAGTAGCAAGGAAGGTGTCCTTGAAGCGAACCACTATAAATACTTGTGTCGTGGTGACGTGCTTCTTACTCTTTATCTTTCATTACACGCTTATATATCTATCTATCAACGTCCAACATAAACAACCAAATAGATTGACATAAGTCAATCTAAATATTTAAAAGGAAGTTTAAATTGGTAAAACTATTCAACCCCCCCTTCTAGTTTTCCACAGACTCAAGTCATTTTTAATCAAAAACAACTAAACCATGGGGTTAGTTGATAATACACTTTTCACTAAAATCATGCATGACGAGTTTGAGATGAGTATGATGGGAGAACTAAGTTTCTTTCTTGGTTTACAAATCAAACAAGTAGAAGATGGTATCTTTTTTAATCAATCTAAATACATAAAAGAGATGTTAAAGAAATTTGGTTTAGAAGAGTCAAAACCCATAAGAACACCAATGTCATCCGACACTAAACTTACAAAAGATGAAGACGGTGATATCCGTTGATAACACAAAATACCGTTGCATGATTGGTAGTCTTCTATCTTACTACTAGTCACCGGACATCATGTTTAGTGTTTGTCTATGTGCTAGGTTTCAAGAAGACCCTAAAACATCACATCTAGAAGTGGTCAAAAGAATATTTAGATACCTTAAGGGTACGACTCAATTAGGATTATGGTATCCTAAGGGTACGGGGGTAGAAACTATTGTATATGCAGATTCTGACCATTCAGGTGATTATGTTGACCGAAAGAGTACAAGTGGTGTATGTACTTTTATGGTATGTTTTTTAACATCTTGGTTCTCGAAGAAGCAAACGGCATTGGCCATATCAACAACCGAAGCCGAATATGTCTCCGCCGGCAAAGCATGCCAACAAGCACTATGGATGAATCAAGTGTTAGTTGACTAAGCCATTCTATGCGACAACAAAGGTGCCATCGACTTAAGCAAGAATCCGGTGTTGCACTCTCGCACCAAGCATATAGAGATCCGTCATCACTTCTTAAGAGAAAATGTTCAAAAGGGGAACATATCTATTGAGAAGGTATCATCTGAAGACAACATAGCCGACGTCCTCACCAAACCATTGAAGCATGAACATTTCAACTTGCTTCGTCTTGGTCTTGGTCTCATGGAACAATCGTCGTAATTAGTTTTTAAGCTCTACAAGGTATGTAAACACTAGCCTTCTTTTTTGAGTCTAGGATCTCTATTTCACACACAACTCACAAACAATACGGGAATTTTCAAAACCCAAGGTAAATTTTATTTACAAAACATGTAATTTCACACTTATTTCTCTTAACTAAAAGATAAAAGTTTTCTTCAAACAAGAAACTTTTTCAAAATGCTTTCTAAAAGGATACTTCTTCCCGTATCACTTTCATAAAAGCTATTTCTCACATCTAGGACAAACCTCTTTTTCATTATTAATACAAAGTAAAGACCCGTTTTCATTGCATCTCATGTCTTTTGAATGCTAAAGGGGACACATAACTAATATGTGTTTTCGGATACATTCATTTAAGCAACAATGAATTAGGAGCACTCGGGTTATCTCCATAATAGTATACTTTTTCACTTCTATTCTATTTTTCTTTTTCTTTTTAGGTGTCGAGATAACCACAACTCCAAATGGTTTGCATATAGGCACATACTAGGCACAAATGTTTCCAAAAAGGAAAATTTTAAGCTGCCTAAGTCACGAGTACCACGGATCCCAAAGAACGCCGACGTTCCTCAAGGGAAGGATCCGTGGGATCCGTGAGACAGAAGTTGAAGGTCTCTTCTATTTTTCTCACTTTGGCTAAAAACCTCTATATTTTCATCATTTTATCCTTTTTACTAATGAGTATGTTACTTAATGCTTGTGTTCTCATGATCACATGCCTTAAATTTATATCTAATCATTAAATTTTAATCCACATTTTGAGTCAAGCATTCATTACAATGCATTATTTTCTCTACAAATAAGGTTCCTAAAATGCTTGCATCTTCATAACTCTCAACCTCACAAACAACCATCATCATGTCATTCAAAAGATCTTCCAACATTGATGAATCACCTACTGCAAACAATCCTCTTCAAGAAATCTAAAACTTTATCCTACCACTTTCCGTAGTGCCACTACCCAAATCTAGAAAAACCGCACGGATTAGCATCCGGCCTTGTTGTTTAGCCAAAACATTGTCAAATAGTTCATCATCAACTACTCATTCACCACAAAATGGTTCCATAGTAGCACTCCCTCATCTCCAACAAGCACACCACCATCATCACCTATCAAGTCTCCACCTAAAGTACCTCTATTGGAACTCCTTAAGACTCCAAAAACATCCCAACAAATCAACCCAAAAGAACTAGTCTTTTTAACACCTCCCACATCTCCAAACACAATTTACAAAGACCTGGTATCTTCACCACCTTTAGCTCCCATTGTCATAAAAGAACATCTAGGCTCTTTTCCACCACCACTTCCAAACATTCCGGACTTTGATCCATATTTTCAAACTTTTCCACCACATCTTCCGCATCCCACAAATCAAACTAACCCAGAAACCTTCCACACACATTACCCACATCATTTACATTGTGAACATTGCCAATCCACTAGGAAACTTGCAATGGAAATTAGGAAGAGATGTATTCATACTTAACCACATCTTTGATCGCATCAACATCATCACTCACCAAAACCTCCATCAATAACCTTATGCAAGCATGGAAAGAATGATATTACTATTTTCTCTAGTTTTTTCTTTTGAGTCATTTTAAAGAACAAACCTTGTTCTTAGTTTTACATGTTTGTATGTGGCATATATACCACTACACTTTGTTATTTTATTACAAGGCTTTGTTTACATACCTTGGTTCTCCATCTTATTTCTCGTCAATCACAAGATTATATTGCATGTTACTACTAACTTTTTCTTTGTAGGTTTTATATTTTCTCACTTGACGCCCTATTCTAGGGGGAGCTACCGTCAAGGGGAGTTAGAGATACGTGGACTATACTATTTTTCCACACCTTATTTCTTCATTAGGGTCACTTTTTGTTTTGACAAAAAAGGGAAGAAGAAGTAAAACTTATGCATTCAAAACATACATCTAATCTTAAGTTTTACTCATCATAACATTATGTTTTGTCATCAACAAAAAGGGGGAGATTGTTAATAAAATAAATCGTAAAAACGTTCATTAATATTTAGCGATCTCTTTGTGTTTTGTTGATAACAAATATAATGTTATCATAAGTAAAATTATAAGGATACATGTTATTTTTGTAAAGCATCTACATATATAGTCATTTAATATAAATTGTTGTAATGATTCATTTATTGTAATAGTTTATTAGGAAGGGTAAAAACCATAACCCATGACCCATACCCATAGAGCATATCCATAACCCATGGAGTTAACCCATAACCCATTGACTAGATGCATTGCATCTTCTAGATACATTGTATCTACTTGGATATCCATGGTCCAAAGTCTAAGAACCATTACCCATGATCCATGACCCATAACCCATAACCCATAACCCATGGATAAAGATGAGCGTCTCACGGATCCCTCGGTTTACACCAGACGGATCCCTTAGGCAAGGGATCCGTGGGATCCCGGCAACATAGCAAGAAATTTCCTATAAATAGAGAGCCATTTCTTCATTGTAACTCACCCCTCTTCTTACAAAATCTCTAATATATTCTTACATTCTTCTAATCTCAGATCTCTTGATCTAGATAGTAGTTCTTCTTTCTTTTGTTGTGATTCTCATATAGGTCCTTCTCTAAGGTGAGATCACGAGCTTCTACAGGTCATCCAAGCAAGGGGTCCTTGATTGATTTGTTCCTACACAAGATTTCTGTAGCAAATATATTGTATTTCATATTTCACATATTTGTTGTGTTATAGTAGTGTTGGTTTGGTCCTCCGTGTTAAGGACTCGGTATTTAGCTTTGTACCGGAAAAAGTGTGTTTAATGCTGTGGGCTTCTACCGAAGTTGAAGGAGTTTTTTTGACATAGTGCTTGAACTCTCGAGTAGGTGACTCGGGGAGTAGAGTAGGGCAAGGAAGGTGTCCTTGTAGCCGAACCACTATAAATCAGTTGTGTCATTTCTATCATTTACTTTACTTGTTTTCTTTACTTGCATTACTTATAGATCTATACTTTCTCTCCATCCACATGATTTCACATAACATCGAATCTAAAGTTTTTGAAACTAAGTTAAAATCGGCAAAATTATTCAACGCCCCCTTCTAGTTTTCCACAAATGGTTTTTAAAATAGAGTACGATCCATGTATCAAATTTCTCATGAATGGTGATTAAATATGAAAAGTGTTTTGTGCTTAATTTGTACTAGAGTGTTTTGTTTCTTAATTCGTCCTAGTTTTACTGGTAGAATGTACCTCGTATACTAGCTTGAAAGTAAATATTCCCAAAAGAGTTTGAAAGTATCGATATTTGCTTTTCTAAGTCTTACGAGTAGTAATGACGTACAAAACACGGGCTTTATGTGCGGTAACAAGTTCTTTAAGTCCTATAAGTCACTAAATAAATATATACACGAAAAACGTGTTTTATTTTTTTAGTATTGGTGGCGGTCCCAAATATATGGGACGGTCCCTTAAATATTTTTGGGACCGTCACTATTTAAGGGACCTCCACCAGAACCGAGTCAACTTCGAAAATTCATATAAAATCAAATGTAAGTCCGTAGGAGTTGTGCCACCCTCCATTTTAAAGGTAATTAAGTCTAATTTCATTTAAAAATACTTCCAAATATTAATTCCAAACTTAATTAAGTCATAAATGCAAAATACTACATAGTGATCAAAACTTTGTGTTACATTTTAACGAAAAACTAGTATTTTACTCTTTCTTTCGAGTCAGGCATTTCTAGTCGATGAATCTTCAAAAAATGGTGTCTTTATCCTTTCAAAATATTTATCTTAATTAATTTAAGGGAAAATTGGTCAAATAGACCGCGCGCCTTGATGCATATCACTTTATGGACCACGCCCTTTTAAAATTCGAAAATAGACAGGTTGCCCACTGCTTTTCTTGGCCCAACCAGGGGTCAGCCATGTGTCCCACAACTTATGACACAAGTAATGATTTTGAAGGTATATGTCATGTATTGTAACGTATTGTTTTTGGGCAACTTGATTGTTTTTGGGCATCTTTATGTTTTTTGGGCAACTTGTATTTATACACGAGGATAGTTTTGTCATTTCATATTTAAAAAAAAACAAAAAACAAACGCCCACAAAACACCAGATTTACTTGCATGTCCTTAATGTCTTGTGTTCCCACTCACTTTCTTCTTTCTTCAATACAATTTGTTTAACAAAATATTTCTTTCTTCTTATGGTCTATTGACTTCATATCTTTATCCCAATCTTTCTACTTTTGTTTAGAAAATATTCTCACAATATCCCATTGATGTTCAACTAGATATCATCCGTAGGCTACCTCCTAAGTCTATACTCCAAAGAACGTAGAGTGTTTGCAAGTTATGGAAGGCTAGTATAGATTGTGAAGCTTCATCTTTAATTACTTGTTCGTCGTAATGATGACTGTTTATTTACGCTAACATTCGATATGGGTGACCAAGGTTTTGTGTTAGCTTTAGATGAACAACTAATCGCTACGCCACTTAATACAGATTTAATGCTTTCATCTATGATTACAGTTGGCAATTCTAATGGTCTTTGGTGTTTTGTCTATGGTTCTAATCTAATGATCATATTTGAACCCGGCAATCAAAAAATCACTTGCAGATTTGTCTCGCTTTACACGCATCAAATCGAACGCCAAAAGATTTGTTTTGGTTTTGCCGCCCATCCCACTTTCTGACCACGATCGTGAAGGTCTCCCTATCCTCGCTGAAAAGTGGTTTCGTATGTGTCCGTCTTTCTTTGAACTCTTTACGTGGACACGCTTTGAAAATTTCCACCCCCTCGGAAAACAATTAAACTGAAACGAAAATCGTGCACTTGTGGGTCGCTTTTATCTATTGACGGGAGTGAAAAGTTAACTAATGAGGACGGTGTTATTTATAAGATTTATATGTTGATTTATTTTGATTTGGTAACCAACCAATTTAAAGTTATAGACCTACCACAGATTTTAAAAAATGAACTCCCGCCCATTCAATGTTTTTGATCTTGGAACCTCTCTAGTGATTTCTGGGACGATCATTGGTGAAGATATTCCATTGTTTTACGGATGGTTGATTCACTGCCAAAACACGTCAAGTTTACTCACACAAGCTAGCCACTTGTGAATGACTAACCGTAAGAAACTTAAAACGGCTCAACTGATTCACTGATAATGAAGGATTAAGGGCATGTGTGTATGGATAAAACCTCAATATCGATATCAAAATAATCAATAAGATAGATTCAAATTCCTTTAGAAAAATAATAATAAATCAAATCCCGTGTGATCGTGTATACCTGATTAGTCAACGAATCGTTTCCCAACGAGGCATGAATTGCCAACGCCGTCTTGGTTTGGAATTTAATGCTTGATGTTTTGATTTGTTTGATTTTGATTTTATTAAACTACGGGAATGGGGAAAGTAATTAAGGGAATCTATTTTACGGGAAATCCTAAGTGCGAATTACTAAAACGTAATTAACGAAACGTAATTAAAATGCAACTACGTCTAAATTATATCCTAAAAATGCCTAAAAGTACTTTTACTCTAGAAATGTAATTTAAAAACTATTTTAGAATTAAAACTATTTTTTTTGGACTTTTCTGGATTTTATTAAAATTAAAAACTAATTTTAACTATTAAAACTAAATTAAAATACTAAAAATTATGAAAAAGAGAGAGAAAATTATGAAAATATTTTCTAAAAATCTAAAATAACTCAAAAGACTTTTTAAAACTATTTTTTTATTTTTCTGATTAATTTTCTATTTTCTGCAAATTTAAATCTATTTAAATCTAATTTAAATTGTGAAAAATACCAAATAAAAGGGGAAAATAGGAAAAAATATTTTTTATGCTTTTTATATTTTTCTAAAACTGAGAAAATTGAAAAATTATTTTTTTTGAACTTTTTCTTAATTATTTGCAATAAAAGCTATTTAAAAATACCTAAAACTGCTTTTAATTGAGAAAAATAGTAAAAAGTGACCAAAATTTATGAAAAACTCAGGAAAATTCTAAAATCTTATTCTAATTCTATGAAAAATATAAAAAGCTAAGATTATGTGTGAGATATGAAGGCTGTAGTGTAAACTGCTATGAAATAAGCTACTTAAAATAAGCAAACAAGTTAATTAATCTACCAAACAGTGACAAAAGCTAGATTATGCTAAAATAAGCTAAATGCAACTGATTACACTTAATCCTAACAAGCTACAAGCACTGCTTAATGATCTATGCAAACTGACTATTATAGCAAAACCGTTTCTAACCCCTACTGTTTGAGCTTGTGCACAAGCTTATTAGAAGAGCTTGTGTGAAAACTAATAATGCAGTCCTAAAGAACACCTGGCAAGCTACAAATGAGCCAAATCTCAGGCTCTAACTCTCCTAATTGAGTCAAATGCAAGGTCAAGTTACTGTTTCACACTCGCGATATACCGAGGAATGGGCGCATTAAGCTATTTTGAATAGCTGATTTGAAGATTGAAAAGCCTTGATAAGATTTGACAAAGCGATTTCAACACTAGACCAAGTGAACTTGGATTAACCAAACCTTCAAACACTTTAACTCGTGAATTGAATCATGATTGATTCACAAAGTTTGGTGAAAAACTGGTTTGACAGAATTGACTTTTGTAAAACAGATTTGTAATTTTGACTTTGTTGAGATTTGATCCAAAATATTGAACTGATTTTGATGTTATGAGCTTAAACAAAGTTACCAAAAGCTAGATTTCTAAATTCTAAACCTAAATTAGTCCTTTGATCTTGAACCAATCCAACAAAGGATGCTATTAAAAACCTGATCAAAAGAGTTTTGACTTTTGAAGATTATCTGCTATAAACTCGGCCTCACTGCATATCTATAACCTGAACGAACATGTATCAACTACAAAGATTTAATCAACTAGCCTCTACTACAGTTTAACAAGCAAATCCAAACACTAGTTAACTAACTGCTATGTGTACTAAAAACAGATTAAGACTAAATTAAACTAAACTGACATAAAACAAAGATTACTTAATACTAATTAACACTAAACTCATGAAACAATAGATTAAGAGAATGAAATGGATATACAACATTTAACACTTACAAGTTGTCCTAGCCACTATGGCTTGCAAACAATGAAATAGTGAACCTCTATCCTATTGAACCCTAACCTACCTAATTCCAAATGATTCAACCCAAATCCATGATCAACCAAAGAATTCAGATCAAACTCGCTCCAATCAATGTTGACTTTTTGTTGACTTATTTCTATTTTTGAAGTGATTTGAGATTTGATTGAAATTTAGCTCACTATAAGCTATCAAAAGCTTAAATGAACCTTATAGAAACGGAAGGTGTGTAAATCAATCCATAAAATAGATTGATATGATTTTTTATTTTTCAATGATTTTATTTGATTTTTTTGTATTTTTGAGTTTTTGAAGAAATAAGCTAGAAACAGATGTATACTAATGAAATAAGCAAATAACAAAGAGGTTTAAGATTTAAAATCATAAAAACTTTAAAAAAACTTGAGAATGAAAACTGAATTTTATTAAGCTAAGATATTTGAGTACAAAATAGAATTACAAGAAAACTTAAAACATTAAAAATGGAAATTATAACTAATTAAGCTAACAAAACTTAGAGAGAAGAAAAAGATGAAAGATACATCAAATGTGAACGAATAAGGTCCTATTTATAGCTAAACTTCAAGGTCTTGAGGCTCTTGGAAGGATCTAGAACGTGTCATTTGTGCTTCTTTGAGTCATTTGTAGCCCTTTGATCAAATCCCACGTATCTCCACGATATCAACCCTGGATCACTATTGCCACGCATTTCCACCAATCGAGCAGCGTTTGGAGTATGAGCACACCGGATGGTGGCATGGCAGCACCCATGTGTCGTGGGTGTCGCAGTAAATACCATTGCCCTTAATTGTAGTAATTTTGTCCAATTTTGACGCGGGTAATTAGGTTCATACTAACCGTAAATTGGGATAAAAGCTGTAAGTTTTGGGTTTATTTAATATATTTCAAACGCTTTTGACCGGTTCGGGTAGGATTGACCGGGTTTAGTGGGAAATGGGTTTAATATTAAAACCGGGTGTGGTTTGTTTGGTTTTGGACTTGGATCCGGGTTACTTGATTGGGCCGAGTGTTATTTTGGGCTTGGACTTATATATATTGGACTTGGATTTAAATTGTAACCATTAGGCTTAACAAGGACCAAACTTGTATAACTAAAATCCAAGGACCACAAATGTAAATCTAGAAATCTCATTCAAGGGCCTTTCTTGTCAATCTCAAATAATCCAAGGGTGAAATTTGTAAATTCTGAAACTTGAGGGATCAATTATGCCAAATACTTAAAGTTCAGGGACTAATCTTGACAACTCTTCAAACTTGATTGTAACTTCTAAAAATCATCCTTAGAGAATAAAATCTTCCAAAATGCAACAATCTCCGACCTTCCGGCAAAGATAAGCTCTTCGGGATTTCTCGTGTTCTGGATTTATCGCCCCATTCGTTCCTTATGTTTTTACATATCCGTACAAGTAAAGCAAAAAACTCAAGAAAACAAATGTATAACAATAAACGGCTTTTCCTTGGTTGTTTTGGGTCAGTTTTGATAATGAAAAGGTATGTGTTTTAGCACATACCAAAATACCCTGTGACGTAAACCATTGTGCCGTGTC
>OU343225.1:194946968-195007636 GCA_910596185.1 Chrysanthemum makinoi | reverse complement strand
ATGATCCCATATGAACCGTCCTCGGCTCCTTGAGTTGGCTAAATCTGGGCCTCATTTCAACTGATTTCTTTACCCCTTTTCCACACAAATTTCCCTCTTCTATATCCTCTTCTTCTTTGATCATTTAACTTGTTTAAATGTGATTCTTTCTTTCTTTCCTCAAGTGCAAGAGAAGAACTTTTGTTATCGTCTAGATACGGTGCTTATGTCCTCTAGCCAGTCATTAACATTTGTTACATACATATCGAGTTCATATCTCTCCATTCTTGTATATTGATAAATCCGACTTGTATATAAGTTGGAAATTGTTGTGTAAGCGTAGATCCGAACGGCGTGTAAGTCCAGGAAGTGTTGTAGTGGTTAGTGCCATTGTGGATCGGTTATATTGTAAATCGTGAAGTGTTGTGTAGTGGTTAGTGTAGGTGTAGTCGAATGGTGTATAAATCAGTAGTGTTGTGTAGTGGTTGGTGTAGGGTGTCAATGGTGTGTAAATTCGTGAAGTGTCATGTAGTGGTTAGTGTTGTGTTGTGTGGTGTAGATTGGTTCTAGCTAAGATTAGAACTCGACATTTAGCTTAGTGTCATAAATCGGTTAAGCTTCACGGTGTATGGTTTCCTGTAGAAGAAGCTTGTTGATTAATTAACTCTCGAGTTGAGCCTGGGAGTGGAGTACTTAGAGGCTTTGACGAACTATTCTAAATATTAGATGTCGACATTTTCTTTTACTTATCTTTTTACGTTTTATTTTTGCATTTATCGTTTTACATTTATACTTGCATTGAGTTTAGGTTTGTGTGGCTTGTTGATTATATTGTGTTGGTTATATTTATGTCACGGCATGGTATTTATATTGTGTCTATGTTTGGGTTATTGTGACATGCTTTACTTATTGCACTATAGTATCTCTTGTTGTTGTAAGACTATTGTTGATACTTTTCATATTACGTCACGCTTCATTGGTAATTTAATACAAAAGTTTTGAAATTTTAAACAGGAACGTATTCAACCCCCTCTAAGTTTCTACATAGTTTATTTTATTAGGGTAAAAACCTTTTAACTGAAAAAAAAAATTTACGTAGCTTTTGTCATCTGTAATGTGAAAAAAAAAGAACATGTCAAAATGATCTATTGTACCAAACAAATATTATTAATCATCTTGTCCACACACTAATCTCCGTTCAAACAACATTTCCCGACATGAAATCGTCGAGCCAAGACGAAGCCGAGCGGCTGTTACAAATCGCAAACAGTCTTCTAGATGAGAACGACCTAACAACCGCTCATGATTTCGCTCTTTTAGCTCAAGAAACCGATTCATTACTCGAAGGTCCAGATCAGATTACAGCGATTGTGGACATCCTAATCGCCTCAGATCAACAGATAAACAACCATCATAACTATTATAACATCCTTCAGATCGAAAATAACCGCTGCAACGACCCAGGTCACATCAAACAACAATACCATCGTCTCGCTGTCCTCTTACATCCAGACAACAACAAGTTTTCGTCCGCTGGGAGAGCGTTCAAGCTCGTGAATGACGCATGGGACATTTTATCGGATCCTGTAAAGAAATCAACGTATGATAATAGATTGTTTAACGTTGTCAAAAATCAGGACAATGAGAACGAGACTGATCAGAATACGCGAAAAAAGATGCATGTGAGGCGTAATAATGTGCATGGAAATATATGGACGTTGTGTCCGTACTGTTATAATTTATATGAGTATCCTAAAGTGTATGAAGGGTGTTGTTTGAGATGTGTGAATTGTGAACGTGCGTTTCAGGTGGTTGTGATTCCAGCCGAATCTATGCCTGAGATTGTCCCTGGAAAAGAAGCGTATTACTTTCGTCAGTGGCCGTGTTTTCCTACTGGATTTGTACTTTCAAATACTGTGCCGCAGGTAAAATTTGTTGAGGGGTTGAAATTGTTATCTCAGCCGACGTGCAAGCAGCCGGAGAAAACATGTTCTCCAACTACACGAACTAGTTCTCGAAAGAGAGGTAGACCAGTAAAGAATCCACTTTGGTAAATAGTTTCAATGAGACCAATTAACTACGTACTAGAAGTGCGTGAACAGAGACAATATTTTTCTTTAATCATATGAAGATCTTTAAATTAATATGTGTTTCTCGAGCCAAAATTTTGTAATCAGAAGTGAGAAAGTCTAAGATATTATATTTGTATGTAACAAAAATAAATAAGCTGAGAATTCAGAGTTATATATAGCACTCACATTACAAAAACAATTTATTTTTTTGCTTTGCACTATAAAAGACTCAAAAAATAACTTGTTAAGCTACCCATGTATGAATTGCATATTAACGCGCGTCTGTTGTGTGAGTTGCTCCATTTTAAACTCTAACCCATTTAGTTAAAAATTTCTCAAATGAAGTATGAGGTATATAAACTTGTTAGTTGTTACTAATCCTAACCTTTTAAGCCTCTTATGTGGCATTGTGGACCTGAATAATGAGTAGAACTTCAACAAGTTGAGCTTTTTGATAAACTTGTTTATGGAGTTGTCATAATTACTACAATTAACGATACTTTGTATGTAATAATCGCATGAGGTCTCAATGGTCCATCTTATAGATTCGGTTTAGACAACAACAGCTTGACTACTCAACTACTTATTATAATTTGTTGATCATAGGCTGCAAATAGTAGCCACCCTGAATGACAAGTTATCGCTATATATACCAGCTGTCATTCTGTCATACCGACTGTTTAGTCGAACTTGTGTTCATGGATTTCATCATACTGACAATTTGGTGCGAGTGTTAACCTATAACAGTTTATGGCTTTGGAGAAAGGTAAATTTGCCTGTCTCTTTATTATTTAGCCTTTTATAGCATATTGGAAATTCATTAGGTGACTGGACTGACATCATGGACATCTGTAAAAAGATCTTGAGACCCTATCTCTGATTCCACACCTCGCACACCCTCATATATAACTCCGGGGCAGAACCAAGAACTCTTGGCAGCGGGGTCGAAAAGTTTCACTACTTATTAGATTTATAATACCATGAACCTTATGCACAATTGTCCCGACGAATTTTATATAACAGTTTGAAAATGTCATATAAATATATAATAAGCTGATTACTACACCACCACTAGTCACTATACAATCTCAATATCTCATATGATAGTGATAAAATGTTCCGTAGATTTTAGAGGCCTTTGTGCCATAGCTAAAATTTAGGCTGTTTGAACACGAAAAATTTAAGCATGTGTATAAAAAAAAGTACTTGGAAAAACTAAAAATTTAAGACAACAGGTTAAAATTTTAAGCATATGCATAAAGTCACCAGATCGGTAAGCATCAAACAGAGTGTAGCACAAATTGAAATCTGAGTGGGTTCATCATCGCCTTGTAAGAAGGTAACTTGCGACGTATGTTTTTAAAAAGGTTCATGGGGGTGCGAAAATTCAAAAATTAACAATAGAAAGTATCAACGATGTATGTTTTTATTAAAACATGTATATTATTTTTTTTAACAAATTTGATTTCATCTAACGCACTGCCTTTTCAACCTCCCATGTGTGACAGTCATTTTCACAAAAATTAACTTTTTAACTCCTATAGGTGTTGTTAGGTTTGTACCTACTATTATAAATGTTGCATTTATCGTTTTGTAAGACGGGCCATATATATTTTTTGCAGTCCCTCAATTTCCTACCGGTCATTGCACGTTAAGAGGGGTGGGTGCAGTCAGTGGCGGATCTGGGAATCCATTAGAGGGTGTGCACTATGTATAAGAAAAAAATTGCTCAAATATTTTTGACTCGGGTCGGTTTTTACGGGTCGGATTTTTGGCGGTTTTTTGTTCGAATTTCAATAATCTCATTCTTTAGAGGTTTTTTCTTTAATAAGCAGCTAATCACGTCTTCAAATATACATATGCCTTTTGTTAAAACTTGTATATTAAATTGTTACAATGTTATGCAAATATACAATTATCAAATAGAATAGGGCAATAGATTGGGCTTTGAGAAAGAAAATGGCTCAAAATCACAACTTTACATAACTAACAAGTGGGCCACCAATATACATAACTTTAGTAGACTTTGACCTACTTAACCTCCTTCTTCTTCAAAAAACTGCAGTCGACATATTAAAGTACCAGTTCTGTTTTCTTCTTTCTTTCAACAATGGTAAGTTACATTAGAGTATGCACCCATATTTTTCCAGCATTTTTAAGGGTGTGCACTCTTAATTTTTTAGTGTATATTATAGTTACTTCGGGAAAAATCAAAAATTTTTACACTACTATGTTTTCACAGGTATGCGTGCATACCACGGCCTTTAAAATCCGCCCTGGGTGCAGTGACACGATCATACCTCTTCATCACCGGCACCTCAACATAACAAACCTCCACAACTAACTACAACAAACTTCCCTCCCTCATAACAAACCTTAACCTCTTCATTTGGGGGCCACCATTACAATTTTATTTTATTTTTTCAAATTTTTATATAAACTAAATTTATTTATTAAAATAAAAATACAAAACAATATATTAAAAAAAAATAAAAAAAAAATAAATAAAATTGTAGACAAAGAGGCTATGAATCACTATTTTCCCAACTTCACCACATTACTTTTATTATCCACTAAAAAAAAAATGTCTTCTTCAACCTCTCTTCACACACAATATAAACTGCTACTACAATTACACACACACACTACAATTTATATCCGTTGGTTTGTCAGAGATTTGCTTCGTCGCCTGGCGCAAGTGCGGCCGCATCAACCCAGGCTAAAAATCCCACAATTGCTCTAAGACTACTTTCGGCAGCTACATCATTTTATTTCTCATTTAGCGTCACATCAACTTTTTTTCTCCTCTCACTCCCTTTCACCTTTCACTCTTAATAACTCACATCACTTTACTTCTCAACTCATTTTCTTTATTTATTAACACTAAAACTTTTATTCATTAAATTAAAAACATTACATTAAAATAAAAAACATAATTATCAAAAACTAAGACTAAACATTACATAAAATATGTTCGGTCAGATCGTCACGAAGGTTTTGATGCATTTGTGGCGATTTGATATATCTGATAACTTTATGTCATTCCTGATATATCCCGTCAATAAGATAGTATCCGAATAGGTAAGTTACGTTGTTAGCCACAAACTAAATCTATGGTGCTTTCCGTTTTTGAGATAGTTAAATATAGGGGATTGATATATAACGTTGATGTCATTGTTCGCCCCACCAACACCGAAGAAAGCGGGCCATATCCATAAGTCTTGTGACGTAACAACTTCCACCAAAATGAATGGAGTCAAACCATGATCGCGTCTACAATATTGCCCTTTAAGTGGGTTCGAACAACCATGTCACGGCCAATGTGTACAATCAAGACTTCCTAACATTCCCGAAAACCCGTGCTTTTGTTCATGAAACACGTATAATTTTACAACATCGGTAATAGTAGGTTTCTACAAATACTCTGCTCCCAAAATTTCCATAACTGACATACAAAAAATTTCAAGACATAGACGAGAAGTTTATCGGCCCATTTGCAAATATTCATCAAGGGTGGCAGGAACGGTGTCATATGTCAATTGATGAATTGCGGAGATGCACTTCATCAACGGGGAAATGCCTTGTCTTTTGGCGCAATCAGTAGTATCACCAAAGTATGCAAAATGAAGACGTATTTCTTCAAGTGTCCATGTGAATAGCCTTCCAACTCATTTGGAACCTCTCCTTGAAAGTTGCTTTCGGAAACATCGGATTCACACTAAAATAAGCTCAGACTAAACGATCATGAGCACCATAACGATCTCGGTTTATGATGTTTTTCTTCGCTTTATTTGCTTGTCGTTTATTCATAATAAACGACACCGCTTCGCTAAAAACCTCATGTCCCGACTAATAACTTCTTCTTTTGATAAGTCTATGAACATTATTGTATGGAATTTATAATCTCCATAAGTTTTGTTTGAGTAGATAGGTATTAATTAATTTGAAGTTGTGTTTAAAAATTGTGAAGTTTATGAGGTATTTATAGGTAAAATGAGATAACGTAATTTTTATTGTATTTTTTTAACAAAAGAAGGCAAAGGATATAATTTTTAAGGGGCCACAAATGCACAAGTCCATATGTAGTGAATCACACCGTTCGTCCTCCCTCCCGTCGTGAACCCTCTCCCTCCCAGCAAGCTTGCCGCGTGAGCACCATGCTCACGGAAGCCTTGTCGGGCTTGCTGGCACCAGTCTAACATGCATCCCGACAAATGACGATAAAGAGCTTGTGAAATGTATGTAATGTTCTTATGAAATACTACAATCTGAATGTGAACATGTGAAACGTTTGTTCACACTTTAAGCATTACAATTGGTTCACTTGGTTAAATAAACAAACTTCTTTAATCATGTGTAAATTTTACTAACATGGTTTGCAAGAATTTAACAAGTTTGGCCTTTCCGTACAATTAAGCATGTAACAAACATCTATACGAGCATACAATAGAGCCAAAAATTGTATTTCAGACAAGAAAACAAAATCATAAGACACTTATGCCATTCATGTCACACATTTTGGACATATTTCAGATGTACTAGTCTTCATTATTACATGAATTCTCCAAATTTTCCCTATTTATTCTTCTTTATAATCCAATTTACTCCCATGTAACATTTATTACAAAAGTTATGAAAAATATTTTCAGGTGATATTCCACAATTATATCCCATCACCTTGATAATAAAGTATCTACTCCTTGCTCATTTGTTTACCCATCACCTAAGTCTAAAAACCACAATGGTTTCCTTTCAAGGCTACAATGGTGGCCTTTGAGGTAAGGGAAGTCATCAAGTAGCAATGAACACAATCAACGGTGGAGATTCTAGTAGCTCGAGCGACAAAGGATTGGTAACAGTAACAAAACTAGAAGTGATGACGGATTTAGCATCACAAAAGCACGCTCTATCTGAGCGTAAACGTAGAAAGCGAATCAATGGCCACTATGACTCTCTTCGACAATTCTTCCCTCGACTACTTAAGGTAACTATGAAGTGGTACATTTATATGTAGCTAAGTACTACATTAGCAAAGTCAATAATTGTTCTAGAATATTATGAATGCCTAGCAAAATTTCACCGAAGGCTTTACCCGATTTGAGTTTGTGTGGCACTCGATTCAAACCATGTGAATCAGTCACGTGTATCAGTAATACTCCACAAGTTACTAATAAAAAGTATTTTGTAGTAAAATAGAAAATTGTCACGTGTTCGAACTTATGCCTAAAAGCTCAACTCATGACTAAAAGCTACAGGATGCATTTTATTAACATTAAACGATACCTGCAGCACAAATTTTTTGGTTGCGTTTCAATAAAAAAAATCAAGATTTTATTTATGATGCCTTACATTAAGCTGGAAAAACGTACATGATTCACACGAACCCTGGGAAACAACTCTAGGTCCATCACTATGTATGTGCCGACACATAATAAAATACATGATTTCACATACATCACACCAAACTGTAGTTAAAAAAAAAAAAAAAAAAAAAAAAAAAAAGGGTTATAGTATTAATATTGGCCCATCTGAATAAGCTCATGTGCAAGTCTGCAAGGCATTAAACATAGATTTGCACATATTTGCAGAGTGACAAGGCTTCTGTGCTAACGGAAACCGTTCGCCGTTTAAAAGAGCTGAAAACCATAATCACCAACATAACATCATCATACGACGACGGAGACTCACACTCATCGCTTTTCATACCTGGCGAGAACGATGAAGCCAGCGTCAATTACTGTGATAATGGTGGCAATAAAGCAACCATTCAAGCAACGATCTGCTGCGATGACAGGCCAGATTTGAACCAGGACTTGATGGAAGCGATTCAGTCAGTTGGTGGAAAGGCGGTGAAGGCTGAGATTGCGACCGTGGGTGGGCGGACAAAGGTAGAGATAATGGTTGAGTGGCCAGAATGTAACGGTGGCGAGGAGGATGTTTTGTTACTGAGAAGAGCATTGAAGGCAGTAGTTGAGAATCGGGTCCTTGGTCAGGCAGGGTTTGTGCGTCGTGTGTTTACTGAACCAGAATTTATTGGGTTAGGCCAGAAGTCTGACGCGTATGAAAAAATTGAAACCATGCTGGCTGATGGATTAGTTGTTAGGAGTTATTAATGACACAGAACTGTCGATATCATGATAAAATTCAAGTTCTGAAGCAGACACATGTTTCTTTTATGTATGTTGGTGCCTGATCTTTAACAACTAAACTCGGGAAGTCTGAGCTCATCATCCCACCAACTTAAACTGTGTGAAGTTAGGATATAATCGCAACGACCCTCATAATAGCATAAACTTGTAGTGATATTGTGAGTTTTCATAATCTACTAGATTTGTTTATTCAAACAATTTGAATCATTGTCGAAAGAAAAATGACATTTATCATAGGGAAAGAAATATCAACAAATCAATAGGACTTATTCAACCTCCCTCAATTGACCGTTTAATGACCAAAGGTAAATTAAGAGCGATTCAAAGAAATGCATCACATATCCAAAAACAAACCAAGGTCATGCCACGAGAAACAAGAACCACGTAACTTTCGGAAACAAGAAAGGATTAAAAAAGTAATTAAATAGAACACTTACATATATTTTAAGGGGAAGAGAATGACAAAATGTTGAAGGCTCATTGATAATAATACCCTTCCGAAACTACTACAATACATACAGACATACAGCCACCCCCAACCCTTATTCCCTTCCCCATTTTTTTACTCAAAACCCTCTTACAAAAAGGGGTTTTTTTCTTAATACTTTTACTCCGATTTTCCACGAGCCGATTTTCTAAAAGTTACACCTGGTTTCAGGGTTGGGTTAGTAGTAACCGACCCTCCTAGCCTATCCAAGTTAGTTACGCTACAACAACTATTACAACTACAATCTAACTTTCTACATACCTTACTTGCCTTGTTTTGATCATCCCCACTGTTTGCTTTCGAAGTGTACAACTGAGAAAGCCTGGAGTACAAGGGTGAGGGGAATGATGAGTTTGATGAGGTGTCGGAATCTGATGAGCTCAAGTTGACATTTTTCCAGTAATCTTGCTCTTCGATGGTGGAGTCCCTGTGGCTATTCTCTGTGCTGCAAGAACAGGATTCGGAAAAAAATCCAGAGTTGTCACTTGATGAGGAAGAGTCCTCCTCGAGACTCCGGTTGTGAACCTGCGGGTGATAATTACAAGCATCCCAAGGTTCAGTAGAGTGAGATCTTGGTACAGATGATACTGGCGCTTTGTGTTTTCTTGGATCCTGATTGTGGACTAATGAGCTGCGTATTGACCGTGGAGCACGTGGGGAGCACCTGTTAATTATGTCAGTATAAAGAGGGGTTAGAATGTTGACCAAATCGGGTTGACTAACAATTCAAAAGTTGTTTTGACCATAACGGGCAACTTTTTGGTACAAGTACAAATTGGTTGGGTCAGATTGGGTGATAAGAATCTAAATGTTGGACTAAAGTGATCTTTTAGGAGGTTTTAATGTTGTATGCATTGTAAAGGCACTTAGGAACTTTTTAACACATTTGACCAGTCCGACCCTCTCGACATAATTCACTGTTTGATATTTTAATTGACCCGTCCAAGACAAATATAACCAGAATTGAAGCACTTATCAAGTAAATGAATAATCTGACGAAAAACAGGTAGAACTGCACAAAAAAATTAATAAAATTACCTTGCATATAGAAGCATGTATGCTCCTTTTGTCAACACATGTTGAAGATCCACCTCTTTTACCTGCATTAATGATTAGATAAATATAACTTTTAGAAAGTGACTCCATAACATAAGACTACAAATGACTAAGAATGATACTTCCAAGTGAAAACAAAAAATGTTTCGACACAGAAATAAGTTTTAGCTAGCCAGCCCACCCTACCCATACTAAAAATAATATCTATTAAGACCCGTTACCAAATACTCATAACCCACCCACCCACCCTAATGGCCTACATTATGACAGAACAAAGAAGATAAAATTCGGAGAAAACACCACTAAAAGAACATTTGAACTTTAGTAATAAAAGACATGACGGAATGACACTAGAAACATACCAAGCTGTCATCAAACTTGAACCATCGATTCTGAGGATTCTTAACATAGCAAACATAGTGACCAGAAAATGCAGCATTCATTGTATCCAAATGAACCACCACTCCATAGAGCCTGTAAATTGGGGACTTGTCACTTGTTCCACTGACATATGGAGCCATGTCTAGAATCTCTGGGAAGTGGATTGATTTGTTGAGCTTTCCAAATTTACCAGACTGCAAAACAATGAAAGGATGAAAATCACACCCATATGCAATTAAACTTAGTAGTAAAGACTAAAAATTATCTTTTGCGAAAAAGGTTACCTGAAAACGCTTCAATGCAATGGTAAGTACATTAGGAGCCTCCAATAATGTCAACTTCTTTTTGCCCTTCTCATACGATTTGCACCTGAAGGCAACACCTGATGTTAGTAAGAATGTAACATAGCAGTGACTTTCACGAATAAAACAGCATAAGAACGAGTTGCTTATCAATAACAAAAGACAGTAATATGGTATCATAAATGGAGGTCAACAAAGACAATTACTTTGATTACTAGAATTGCAACAACCAACATAGAGGAATACATTGTTGCACAGAAACTCAAATGACAACTGGGCTAATCAAATCCAGATGATCACCATTAAGCCACATATAGGTATTAACATCAGTCAAGTTCAGAAAACAGAAGAAATCCAAGAAAAAGGGGGAGCCTTTGAAAGAAAAAAACCATTTTTTAACATAAATCTTTAGAATCAACCCTCAGATATGTGAACTTATGAAAAACAATCGCCATACAAAGTCTAAGGCTCTAAGCAGATAGAACAAGAATAGAAATAAAGATATAATCCAAATGTCAGAACTAACCTGCTGCATTTGTACTTGTTTTCACCATCCAGAACCTCAGTACATGTAAATTTATCCAAAGCCTCTTCTAAAGTTCCTATATCGCCTTCTATCTCAACAGTGAGATCCATAATCCTCTCATGTCGCTCTGATTTGACTCCACACTTCATGCAAATTACCTATAAATCAAACAACAAAGGTTATACAACAGACCCACTGTATACCACCTCTACTCCAACCACAAGCACATAAAATGCACGTATTCTAATTACTACTGAAACTTGATTTTCAAAAACCATGATGTTACCTTTGACCGCAAATAACCCCCAAAGGTGAGTCCAATGAGAGTTGTTTCTTCTTCTAAGGAATTCAGGGCATTTCTTCCAGCTTCCCTAATGCAAACTGATTGCAGAGCATCAATGACGTACCTGTAAAACAAAATGTACACACGGAAATTAATTGCATTGAAGGCATAAGGGTTACCACGAAAAATTTGTACTGCGGGAGCCAGTTCACCTTAGAAATTCATGTGCATCTTCTTCTTTCCCATGGCCAAGATTGCTTCCAATATTTTCAATATGGGTAAGCAAATGAATAGGAGAAAGTGGAGAGTACCCGCCCTTCGCCTTCATAACAAGGCCTTCAAACTCACAAGTGAAGCACCATCCCTTTTTATCACCTAAAAAAGATAATCAAATTTTTTAATAATAATTCAGTGAAGCATAAAGCATAGCAAGTACGTTTGTAATGCACGATAACATACATGCTTTGGAGTGAACCCCTTCCAGAAGATATGCAGTCAGAGGTGGAGTATATACCAAGCACTGGAGCACAGCATTAGCATAACAGCTGCAGAATATATACCAATACAAAAACTATTAAGATATAATAATTTGAACAATGACAAGAATACCAGTGCGACTATACAGAAATATAACCAAAAGTAAACATGTAGCTCTGTCAACATAATTATTCAGATCTTGCATTGATGAGCCGAGTAACAAATAAATAGCAAATGCAAAAAGCATAATGACAAGCTCTACCTGTTTCCACAATTTTTTAGGCCAAAAGGCTGCAATTGGACCTGTTTCCAGTTGTACAGCTTGACAAACATTTCATATGAGAAGAGACCCTGTCAAAATCAAATCAAAACTATCAACTTACAGGTCTCGGTGACTGCATAACTGAAATTTAAAGTAACATAAGTTTGCAAGCCATACCTTGAAATTGTATCTGTGAGTTATCTCATTTCCTCCCTCCAGTGACTCCTGGCGAGATAACTTAGCGGACTTGAGGTTGTCAGCAACTTTCGATTTTGCTGTCTTGGATCCACTTCTAACACTTCGAGAAGTTTCTGTCATCTGGGATGAACAAGTAGCGACCCTATGGTTGTCATCATCAGACTTGACAGGCTTTGTACTATGAGATGTGTGTCTATTGGTCAAGGTTGTTAGATGGGTATCGGAAGCTCTGGATAATGATGAAACTACTTCCCTAGGTTTAGATATATGAGGAGTCGTGCTCTTGTTGATTATAACATGATTTGATCTCTCAGTGCCAGAAGAAGGCAAGCCACCAAAGGCTTTATCATCTTTAGGCTTTGCATACCCTGCAGCGGTAGGAGGAGGATGAGAAGCAGCACCTGACGGAGAACTTTTTGATTCCTTGACCTTCAATGGGGGCAAACCACCGCCAACACCCCCATCCCTGCGGTTTAGCATTTCAGAATTACATGTTGGAGCCTTCCCTGACATGACACCATCGCTCGACATATTCTTTGATGAATCGGTAATATTATTAGGCTTCTTACTTCCCAAACCAGTTAAACCAGATCCATCAATGATTTTGACAGAACTAAGTCCATTCACCATATTGCTGTTAGAAACACCTTTTGTTGTTTGGTTAGTACTGTAAACGTTTGCAGCCTCACCAAAACCGCCCGGTGCACAATCACTATGCCCATTAATACTGGACTTCTTGTTAGGAATGGTCCCATCCCAAAAAGCAGAAGCGTTTGTTGCAGGCTCAGAGAGTGATGACTCATTAGAGCCATCAGCAGTCCAAAAAGATGAACTTGAAGTCACAGACTGAGTATCTTCATCAGTAAGATTATACTTTTTCCGGCTGTTATTCTTCCTTGCAGAACCGACCACGGTCTGGTGTGCTGATTTTTCTGTCTCAAAGCTTTCTAAGGTAACACCGGCAGGCCATTTGGTAGGGGTAGAAAAGTTGGAATGTCCCTCGTACGAAAAGGGGGTATTTACTTCAGATGTAGAACTGGTAGCATGCTGACGAGCATAAGATTCAACTCCAGCATCACCCTTGTGATGCAAATCTTCTGAGAGCAGTGTAGCAGGTTGCTTAGCTTCGCTATCAAAGCCATCATTAAGATCTTTACGACCCCCTTGCCTAAAAGGGCTGCCACCCACATCATCGGAAGGATTAACAGAAACATATGGACGACACTCATCTTTGTGACCTTGTCTCCAGTGAATGATTTGACATTTGCCAGAGCTGAAATTCAAATGCAAAATAATGAATGATATGCTTGAAACTAAAGACTAGAATGCTAAATTTAGTCACATACGGAAAAGAAAAGACAATTTTCAAGGTCACGAAACATCAGTGACTAAATGGCGAAATTAGCAAGTAAACATATGCATAACAACAAGTGGAATATAAACAAGGTAGTACTTTATGTTGCATTGTTCTATTATAAACCTCATCCGAGCTATTTGGTTTTCAAAAGTACCAAAAAAACAACACAATCAAGTACCGTAGTTGTTATCTATTTTATCTTTAACTTAAAAGCATACTCAGTTAAAAAAAACTTGGCGAGACACTTCTTAATGTTACAGTATTTTTCTTTGAAATATCAGGCCATCCTCAACGAGATTATAAAACTTCATTTCAAATTAACCCGACATAAAAGAAAATACTCAAACTTTCTAACAAATACCAAAAAAATGGTGTGAGTACAACACTCAAGCTCAATTATGCTGTTAAAAACTATGTTACCATTTATGGTAATATTAGATGTGCATCTTCTAACATTGTCTACCCTACTTCCATGCCCTACATCTCTTTTATAGTAACAAACTGCAACGCGTTTTAACATAAATCATGATATATTTAGTAGAACATAATTGTACTTTCATATGTAACACCACACAAAAATAGTTAAATCCTCGGTCTAAAACATACTCCTATCCTAATTTAAGTAATCTACGTCTTCACTACACGAAAACAAACTCAAATTAAACCAAAAAAACCTAAAATTATCCACATTTCCAAAACTTAAATCAAAAGACCATTACCAGTAACGAACAGCTTTGCACTTAGAACACCGCGTAGTAGTCGGACTAAAACAAACCGCACACTGATACTGCATCTTCCCAACACCACCCAAACCTAACCCCAACCCCAACCCCAACCCCAACCCCGAACCATAAACCGGAGCCGAAACCGGACTCGAACAGCCCGAAAAATCATCCGAAACCCCACCAACACCACTGTAATAACTATAAACCCCCCTCTCCTCAAACTCGACACGAACCGAATCCTCGGAAGCCGAAAACAACAGCCTCTTCCTCACTTCTCTCTACATACTCCCGCCATTTCCTCCTAATAAAAAACACAATCACCACCACCACAACAACAACCACCACAAACAAACTCCCTAACAGCATTTATTTATTATAATACAACAACAACACTAAACATAAAATTAAAAATTAAAAAAATATAGTAAATTGTTAAATTAAACCCCGAGAATCATGAAATGTGATAATTATACCACAAAACATATGCTTACGATGTCGATTAAGAAACATGTAAGGAAATCTAGAGATCGAGATTTTTTAGGGCTTGAAACTGAGTTTTATTTTTGTTAAAAATATAAGAAAGAAAGAAGGAAAAGAATATTTGTTTATTTTTTTTAAGTGGTTTTAGAGACGTGAAATTTGAGCTCACCTTAATATTCTTTTATTGGGATCCGGTGTTTGGTTTTTTTATTTTTTTAAATGTGAAAAGAAAGGGGAAATTAAGGTTTGGTTTGAGGAGGACTACCGGGTCCTATTTTGGGGAATTTATGATAGGGAAGGAAAAAGTACGGTTGTGAATAGTACATTTGTACCCTTCAACACAGTGGTGTTGTTATGATAACTAGTTTGAAGTTAAAGGCTTTCTGGTTGTTGAGTAATTATCTAGTCATGTTGTAGTTAGTGACTTTACTATTTGAGCATATCCGGTGCATGAAACTTTTTAAAAACTTTTTTTTAACAAACAAAAATATAAATAAAAAATGTGACATAACGCATAAATGACTTATGCAGTTACGGTGATCTACCGCACAAATGACTTGTATAATTACATAATTGTACAAGTCATCGGTAGATCACACTTTTGGTTCATTAATTATATATAGAACAAACAAAATTTATTACATCGGCAGATTTTAATTATAAAGCTTGCGGTGTGAAGCTTTGTCGTGGGGCTCGTAGGTGGCACCAGCGTCTATGAACAATTGACCGGTACCCGTGATGCGGTCGGTTCCTCTTCATTGACGGACGACGGCAAGTTGCCGACAAAAGTGGATGCAACATTATATATATCCGTTATTAAACGGATATATATTATATATATATATATATATATATATATATATATATATATATATATATATATATATATATATATATATATATACCTATTTATATCATCTTCATCTCCACCATTTTTATCATCTTCATCTCCTACATCTTCCATTCTTACTTAACCCAAAAAAAAATATCTCACAATGTCTCAAAACCGAATGACTTATGGCACTAACTTACTTAACTCACCCACCATACGGAGTTCTTCAAACCCGTCCTCCCGACCACAAATTCCCCTGTCCACAAGAAATAATGTTTAACCAACAATATCGGTTCAACAAGGATTTGCAAGTTACCCCGCTTCGATTTCAATCACCACGTTTTTAACCCGCTCGCAACCTCCACGTTTTTAACCGTCACGGCTCCACAGTTGCCCCAAATGGAATCACAACCGTCCGGTTCACAATTCAAAGTTCAAAAACTGTGAACGAAGCGGCAAAACGAAGGCAAAAACATGTTGTAGATTCGCCTTGAGACGGCAAGCGAATGTTGAAGTCATAGCACAAGGAGGGAGGAAGTGGAGCAAGTCCGAAAGTGTTACTGCGCAGTGTTGGATAGAAATTTCCCTAGATAGAGATATGGAAATGACCGGTCCGAAGAGTTCTTTGGAGCGACATTCTCGACATGTTCAATTAAAGACCAACGATAACGGCGTGGCAAGAATATGATAGCGTTAAATGGTCGGTTAACGGTGATTGCCAATTTCAACGCTATTTACAAACATCTTCGTCAAAGTGGTGAAAATGACCATCATGTCGAGGCCAAAGTTAACTTAACGGCGTTTTGGTGGGAAGGAGTTTCGCGTATGAAAATGTTGAGTGTTTTGAAAAATTATCCCAAGTGAGATCTTGAAGATCCTATTGACATTACATGTCTTGAGGATATATTCGGGCGGAAGACGACTAGAGCACGAAAGAGATGGAGGCAAGCGAGCAAGAAAGTAAGTCGACTTCAACGCCGAAGGCCTGCTTCCGTGGAGTCAATCGAGTAGTTTTTCGACATATATCCGAAATATATGCTCAAAACTGGCAAAGGGCTTGTTCACGAGAGAAGGAAAAACTCTCCAGAGAAGATAGAGATGGATTTTTCGATGATAGATCCGAGTTTGGCGATGTCGATGTCCTGCCGGAGGCGACACGAGGTGTGGAAGGGAACATAAGCACAAGATAATAGAACCAACATTAATATTTAAAGAAAGAAATGTACACCGCTTTAATACTGAGATTAGCCGGTCATCTACAAATATATTACAAAGTTAAGATTCCAAATATTGAGTTTTATTACATAACGACTTGTAGCGACAAAGAAAACTTCTTTACAAGACCTTGAAAGAAACGATCTGAAAATGCATGAGAGAAAAGGTCAACTATGAAAATAGTTGGTGAGTAAACACGCTTAGCTTAAATAAGAAAACCGTAAGAAATATTCAAAGATTTCGGTCAATCTAAAATAGTTCCCAAAACAAAGGCATTGTATATCCACTCAGTTCCAAGTTCCGCCCATACAAAACTTGCAACCCGTGTGTACACAACCCATTGCTCAAAAGATAGCGTCAAGTAGTCAAGTGTAAGCGGTAGTTCAAGCAAAGGCATTGTATATCCACTCCGGTTCAAGTTCCTACATACAAAACTTGCAACCAGTACACAACCCATTGCACCAAATATAGCGTATCAAGTGGTCAAAATAGTTCACAATATAGTACCAAGTATATAATAATTTAAAGATGTTCAAACATGGGAGACTTTGCCCGCTCCAACAAGGAGACTCGTCTTTCGACCACCTAAGCGAGATTTATTGAGAACACTCCACCATTTAGGTGAGTTATTGAGCACTCCAAGGCGAGAATTGTGAACACTCCCACCTAGACAAAGTGAGTTATTGTGAACACTCCACAGGCAAGGTTATTGTGAACACTCCAGAAGCGAGAATTATAGTGAACACTCCACCCACAAGGCATTATAGTGATGCTCAAACAGGGAGACTTTATAGTGATGCTCAAACATAGGAGACTTTAGGTCAAGGTCATAACACGTACGATTCAATAAGTTCAAATAAGTCATAATTTCGTAATTAAGTTCAAGGATTTGATTCGAGTTCACAAGTTCTAGTCAAAAGAGTTCACAATTGTAAAGATCAATTTAATTCAAGTATGGTTCATGCATTCACCCCCAAATATAGTAAAAAAAAGTGGGGATGTGATTACTCACTAGCATAAAATGTTCAATAAGTTCAATAAACATAGATAGTTTAGTTCAAGTATAAATCATGCATTCCACCCCAAAACAATTTAAAGATTTAAAAGGGATCTTCTCACTTGATGAATAGATCTTTGACGACAAAGTGGTTACAATGTGTAAGGGAATCTCCGAAACCCGACCTATTATGAATGATATGATATGCAATGAGTTGCAATGTAATGTTATGCATGCATTTCGTATGTTATTTATACCATTTATGAGTTTTGAACATAATACTAATCGTCGAAAAATACTGGTTTGACGCCTTGACCATTCTTAAACTACTTTACAAGTATTTACGTCAAAATGTCATCCTACAATGGTTTTATAATGATTTATAGTGAAATTATCACTTTTAATCGTAAAACAATGTCGTGAATTTTCATGAAAGTGACAAAAGGGTTCAACTAATAACTAGTAAAATGGTTATGCGTCGATCGTTAAACTAAACTCGGCAGTTTTGGAAAGTTTGTATTGAAATCTAGAAGTTTCAGTTAGGAGTTTTGTCATAAATGTCTCAACATAAAGATAATAGAGGTTAAATATGGTGATTTTAGTTACCGTATTCAATTAAAAATAATATAGTTTTTTTCTAAAAATAATAGTTACGGCAAGTTTATGAAAACGTGTATATCTTGGTCGTTTCAAACAGCTTTCACGTATAATATGTCCTAGCCATATCAAAAGTATACTAATATATTTTTGACAAGTCGAAATAATTTATGAAGAAGGCAAGCTTTTGACTTCATACAAAATAAAAATAGTATCTTGAAATTTTGGAAAATGTATATATAGCCGTCAAACTTGAAAATTCTAACTTCTTCGTTATAACTCCGTTTTAATCCCGTTCGGCGGATTCGCTTTTAAGTATATTTTATAAATATCAAGGCCAAAAAGTCGTGGCTATAGTCGGATTTTCCAGAAAATGATTTTAAGGACAGACCCTTTTATACTTGTTAAAAATAGTTTTTCTCTTACTAAACCTATTCCAATCCCTTCAAATCAACTCCAAAGCTAATCTAATCCTACCATACACCTTCTTAGGGTGTCATGGGTTCCTAAACATCATCAAGACCAAAGTATACCAAGGGGATAATTATAGGATGACCTTATATATATAAATAACTCTAAAAATCATGTAAAATGGTATAAACAACACAAATCATGCATGCTTGTTCCAAAAATGAAGAGATACTTATGAAATGAAAAGGAAACATGAAAAATGTAAATGATATGCTTACAAGTTAATATGATGAGGTGCAAAGAACAAGGGTTAGCCTAAACACCCTAGGTTTTTATTTCAAAACCTTATATAAGAGTGTAATCTAGATTGTATAAACTTGAACTTGTAAAATTTTGATGATCCCTTCTTATTTCTTGATGGTGGCCGGTTTTGATAGAACCAAAAGGAGAGAAAAAATGATTTTTGCTACAAGGTGAATTATTGAAGAATGAGTGAACTTTTACTTAGTGTATGGATATATACAATCAAGGGAGAAAAAATACACCAACCAATAATAAACTCCCACCTACAGGCCGGTTTGGGGGGATGTTTCTCAATATTATTATTTTATTTTTTTTTTTTATATATAGTGTATAGTGTAGGTAAAATGTATAAGTTAAATAAGTGTAAGTTGTAACTTGTAGCTTTTATATACAATTGTGCATCTAAAGTAGTTTTAGCTCAAAATAATTTTTAATGGATCCAAGTAAAATGTATTGAGGTTATATAAATTGTAAAACATTCTTTTGTGAAATTTGAGTGATAAAATAATTAGATATAGTTTTTAAGAAGCGTAATAATATAAATTTAACAATTTATATATGAAATAAATTTAAAACACTAGGTAAACTCAAATTATAGTTTTTATAAACTAAATGTAAGTATAAAAATATGTCGGGATCATTTTAAAAGTAGCAGATTAAATGTTAAAATAATAACTCACGATAACTTTATTTAATATAAAATTTACGTTAATGTGAAATGCAAAAATCATGAATGAACCCGTTGTGAAATGATGAATATAGTATGATGAAATGACCGGAAAAATGAGAATTGTGACACATGACCCGGTTAAGCATAAATCATCCATGAAGGCGAGAGCCTAATCAAGAAATATCGGCAAAGAGATGACTAGGTCGTATTATTAGTATGTGTTGTATTTTTACCCGTATGGTTTTTTAGTATCGCTTTTATTAGTAAAGTGTTGTTTTTCCTTATTATTAAGTTATGTATTGTATTTTTATTTTGAATGAAATGAATTTAGTTTATTTGAAAATGAAATTGAATAAAAAAATAAAGTGGTAGTGGTGGGCCCCAAATGAAGATGTTGAGGTTTGTTATGAGTGAGGAGGGGGTTTGTTGTGGTTAGTTGTGGAGAAGTGGGATGCTGATGTGGCGCTGAGGTGACACTGACGAAGAGGTTTGCCTTGTCGTGACACCTTATGCTCTAAGAGCATCAGAGCATCTCCAATCCATTCAATCATTTTAAGTATAATACAATGTCACATATGCATACAATATATTTACATTACTCCTCCACAACTCATTAAACTCACTAAAAGCTTTTTTTGACACTTTATATAAAGAGAAACATTAAAGTTTTCTAGAAAACTCATATGTATGAAATAATAGGGCCCACAATTCAAGTTTAAATATGGTGTAAACAGAGAAAAACTCATATTACACCCACTATTCTCATAATGGAATTGGATAATGAGTTGTTATCTTAACCATTTCATTGAACTATGCCACCTCACCCCATTGTGGATGGCCTTGGGTGTCATGACATACCCAACTTACTCATTCGGTACGCGAGGTCATACATATTATAACAAACCTCCACAACTAACCCACACTTCTTTCGTTTGACCATTTATAAAACACACAAAAAATAATAATAAAAAAATTAAAAAAAAATAAAATAAAATTGACAAAGGTACAAATTATACACTTTTGTATGTGAGCGGCAGTGTTGGATGAAGAGAAAAACTATAAGAGGCGGTGTCAAAGAGTCATAACAAACCGATTGACATGAGGTATAAAAACATCGGGTGCTCTAAATGGTAAATTATAAGGTTTTTAGGGTATATTTTTATAATAAGATCATAACATATGTCAAATCCGATGTCGAAGATTACAAAAGTGAAAATACCTTTAAACATGTGTCAAACATCTAGAGCCATTTCATTTCACAAATCCATGTTTACCAAAGGAGGGACAAATCTTCGCCATTTATCTAGTTTCATCTAATGGTGAGGATTAACCTAAAATTTAAAAGATAAACATAATCGGTTATGTTTTTTTTCTTTGTCGTTTTATGTTTTTTTTTTTTAGCATTCATTTTTTCTTTTTTTTTTAATTCGCGTTTTCAATTCCACGTTTTAATTAGCGTTTTTGACCGCTCATCGTTTCGTCGTTTCATCGTTTTATTCGTTCGTTTTGTTCGTTTTCATTCGTTTTCATCGTTTTCGCCCGTTTTCATATGTTTTAGTCGGTTTTCATACGGTTTTGGATTTAAGTTTTCATCGTTTTCGTCCGTTTTCATCGGAGTTTTCTTTTCATTTGGATCCATTTTCAATACGTTTTCATCATTTCGGGCGTGTTTTTACAAGCTTTCATACGTTTGATGGTTTCATAAGTCGTTTCTTACATTTTTTATTCTGTTTTCATACATTTCGTTATCATTATTGATGATGCATTATTGAGAATATCATAGATTTTATCACTTTGTGATATTCTCAATATCGCTTCGATTTTCATGTTACAAAACATTAGTTGAAAATCCTTTGTGATATTGATGCACTATGATCGATATCGCAGTGATATACGAATATCATATATCACTTATGATATTACGGATATCACTTTGTGATATTATGGATATCACTTTGTGATATACGAATAAACGTTTCATGTTCTGAACTGGTTGAAAATCGCAGTATTCGGATGCTCAGCTTGTGATATCAATATCAGAAAATATTGAATATCGTATAATATCCGCAATGATTATCACGAATCACTTGATATTGAGGTATTGAACATCGCGTGATATTGAAGCGATGGCAGCGAAACGAAGCTGTTCGCGGACGAACATAAAACGGAGTATGGCGATAACATCGCTGAAAATGGATAAACGGAAAACTGGAATATAATGCAGACAGGTGGTGAATGAAAAAGATAACGTGAGCGGACAAAATATAAAGCGGACGAAACCATAGCGTGAAAAGCGTGAATGGCAGACAACGATAGCGGATAAAAATGCTGTGCTGGACGAAAACGGACCATATGAAACGAAACGAAAAAGTGAATGTCGTCTTGTGCTCCATCAGATAAAAAAAATCGTGACGCGACCGTGAGATCAATTATGTCATCAACGTTATCTTAATCGATCTTCGTCGTCGTTATGGATTTATCTTTTGGTAAACACCAAAATAAGAGTAAGCATTTGAATTTTTCACCAAACAACTAATGCATTAGTCGTAAGTTTTGTAGTATGTTGTTGGTAATCTTTTTCATTACTCTTTATTGTAGAACGTAAATCTATCAAATCATCGACTCAATTGTTTGTGGATATTTAAGTCATTTAAAAAAGGGTTTTTCTAACTTGTGTCCAGGCAAGTTAGAGCTCATAAGTACAGAGTCTACGAAAAATACATATGGATTCACGTAAAGTCGAACAAGTATCTTTATGGTGGTCATTGTACTTTTGTTGAGAACTTAACTTGTTGCGGCATGAAGTTAGAAAAAAAACCACCCAAAAAGAGCTTAAAATAAATACGAAAAAATCATGATTAGATATTATATGGTCATTTTTGGGTTTTTCCCATTTTTGTTAGATGCCGGTCATTAACCGCCGACTTCAATCAACTTTTGACATGTCATTCCTTTGGTCGGCCTTTCATTTTGGTCGGTAACCGACTCATTTTACGGCGTGTCATTCTTATGCTTTTCGAGAGAGAAAAAAGTGAAAAAGAATGATTTCGGTGGAAATCGATTAACGTCGGCAGTAATAGGAAAAAGCCAAAAAAAATGACAAGGTAATGAATCATGCATGACTTTTTTCGCTTATTTTAGGAATTTTCTCTTAAAAAAACATTGTTTCAATAACAAAGGAAATATATTTTTTTTTTGAAAAAAAAGTTTTTGTTTTCTTATATAAAATTTTAATTAGAAAAAGACCTTTATAATACTTTTAGTTGGAGCTCGAATTTATAAAAGATGAAGTTTATGAGATTCGTGACAAAGAATATTATTTTTACATATCTATTTAACAAAGAAAAATTCATGCTTAAACGTATGTTTAAATGTGGGTGTCATAATTCTATTGCTTGTAACAAAAGGACACATTGAGCACAAACCATTAAACTAATTTGATTCAGATTTTGACATGCATCTACACATGAATTTAGCCCCTAATTATTTCTCTTTGTAAAGAATAACTCACTTTATGTTTTTTCTTTCTCTTGCTATGGGATATTCCGACATACTATTCTATGTAGTAGTAAATGTTTTGTAAAATCTGAAGTTTCATTGCACAAAACACCGGGACCCGTTTTGGTGGCTTTGATAGGGAAGTAGAAAGTACTGAATAGTATAATTGTACAAAAGGTTATTGGGCATGATGGTAAACAAGTTTGAAAAAACTTATCTTTACTATCTAAAATGGAAAAATGGTCAAAGTGAAAAAATGAAAAGTTGAAAATTGAATATTGAAAGTCAAGCTTTTTTAAATCTCTACTAATATAAAGGAAAAATGGTCCACTCTTGAAAGTGAAAACTTAAAATTTGGTCAATGAGTGAAAACTTAATTCGTGAGTCAAAACTGAATTCGTGAGTGAATATGGAATGTCTGAATTTTACTAAAGAAACTATATTGCAATGAATGTCTGTAACTTGCTAAAGGAAACAATATTGCAAGTAAGGAAAGAAGACTTATTCTTAAAACTTGTAATAGAAGCTGCACAAAATTCGGCCCACCCTTTCAAAATTCGTAACCCACCCCATTTGATCCTCAAGAAACTCACCAGTTTATTCACAAAACCTACGCCCCCATCATCATCAAATTATCAACGCAAAAACCCAATAATTATCTTTTCAATTCAAAACAGTAAGTATCTTTATCTTTTGTATCAAGTTTTCAATTGTGATAAGAACACATAATTTTTATAAGTGGCTAATTGTTAAAGTTTGCTTTGTTTTTTTTATAGGGTTCTTGCTTTGGTTACCTCTAAATTCCAGGTAACAGTTTCTTTTTCATCACCATTTATGAAATCGCAAAAAATATGCATACGAAAGTGTGAAAGAGGTGAACTAAACATATGCAGTTGGATCATTTTGAAATCATGAGGAAATATCATCTTGGAGGTGAACTAACATATGAAAAATATCGGGGTGAACTAACATATGCAGTCGGTCTAAAGTTTTATTGCATCCATTTTCATTGTTCTTAGTATATGTTCTTGATTGATTATGTGTAATAATTATAATTTTGTTTTTTGACTTTTAGATATGATGAATTTGAAGAAAAAGGTGTGAAAAAGACAACTATTGTCTATATTGTTATTCAATTGATTATTATTATTATTATTATTATTATTATTATTATTATTACTAACCAATGCCCAGGGGCATGGTTAAAACATGAACCCTACAAAATGACTGGGACCCACACATGCAACAGTAAACGTTTTTAATCGCTTTTTAATTTAATGCCCTATTAAAATGCTTAGGGCATTAGTTAACAATTGTATTATTATTATAATAATAATTATTATTATTATTGTAGATTGTGGTTTATATGATGTTTTGAGGTTATGAGATGGTTAATTTATGGAACTGTTGTTGTAAACTTTGTGAAATTTGATTGTGATATAATTTGGAGGATTGTGTGTTTTCAATAGGTTACGCTTGCAAAAATGAAAGGAAAAACGCTCAACATGTGTGATTTGAACATGGATGTTATTTGAGGCGTTGGACATGAGTTTAAAATAGTAATATTTTAAACATGGTTGTTATTTGCAGAGCTCTTGGGCAAGAAGAAAAGAATACTCGAAAAATCTATTAGAGAATAGAAAGACATCTTGATTCACCTGTTTTTGCAGCTTGATTCACCGTTACCTCATGAAACACTTGTAAATAAATCTATGTTCAAATGGTTACACCTGTTTGCAATAAATCTATGTTCAAATGGTTACACCCTAAGGTTAAACTCATATTCTATGTTCAAATTTATGTTCTTTTGTTCAAATTTATAAATACAATTCATACTCATAGATTATGTTCACGAATATAATAACTTCAACATGTAAATAAAATCAGGTTGAACATAGAATATGTTCACGAAAGCAAAAGAACCTTGTCCAAAGGTTGTACACTCTACGGTATAACTTCAACATGTAAATAAACTAAGTCACTGTTGAAAATATCACGGACTTCCGCTTCTGGGGACCATAATGTTTCGCGTTGCACTCGTCCTCGAGAGATCTTGATGGAAACTCCGGGTGTCAAAGCGCAAAGATGCATTTGCCACCAGGCGTAAAGGGAATACATATAACTTCACTGGAAGAAACACGTTTAGTTAGAGGATGCCATCAATCTTCATTTAAACAAAAAACTACCAAGAAACATTAATGAGCTAGATAATAAGTTTATGAACTAACCTTCATTTCCATAAAAAAAAAGGTAAGATAACTACTTATTGAATATACAATTATACATCCATATCTTACTGTGATTTAAAACATTAGACAAGAAAGGGCTTAAATGTTTATAAATTATTTCCTAAATAAAGGCAAAATTTTGTATAAGTGAATATTTTAAAAGTATTAAAACCGATATATTAGTTAAAGAATTAGTAATTAAATAGCGTCATGATAATTTCTATAATATAACTTTGATTATATCTTTTTAGTGATGATCTCTATCGCTACTACCTATAATAAGTTTGATCATGTCTTTTTAGTGATAATCTCCATCTCTACCACCTATATGGTTACATATCTATATCTATATTTATACTACCTATAAAATGAAAATGGTCAAATGTGAAATGTTGAAAATTAAAAGTGTTCAAAGGTGAGATAAATATGTCAAATGTTGAAAACCTTATATTCGGTAAATCAAGAAGTGCAACTGTAAATGTGGAAAAATAATGCTGGCACTTTTAATGCAATGGCAAAGAATTCGAGAAAATAATTGAATCTTAACTATGCAAGGTTGACTTCTCTACTACATCTATGGCAACTCGGCTTTATTCCAAATCATCCCTTTTTTTGAAAGCCACAACACGCACACAAAACAAAAATAACTCTTGTGACTCCCACTCTACAATCTTTTGACCATATTGATTTTGTAAAAATTACCAAAATACTTTGCCAATTCTTACAAGACTCCATTGGAGTTCGAAATATTGCTTAGTTAACATGATTTTAGTAATTTGGTTACCTTTATATAATCCGAGTTATTTAATACATGTTAAGAATTTTTTTATACAGTTGAATTATACATGTTACAACCGTTTACAATTACATTTTGATCTTTTCACGTTCTATTTTGAACGTTATATAAATCACAACCATTTCTTGCTGTTTTAAGGAATCTCGATCCGGCAAATGGATTATGTAATGGAACGAGGTTGATATGCAAACGTTTTGATCCTAATGTCATCAATGCTGAGATTACTGTGAGACAGCACGCTGGAGTTAGAGTGCTCTTGCCAAGAATTCCTCTTGCTCCATCTGAAGACGACATGTTCCCTTTCAAACTAACGAGAACACAATTCCCGTCTTAGCTTTGCGATGACTATTAATAAAGCTCGGGCCAAACAATTCAAATGTGGGTGTCTATTTGCCGATTACGATTTTTCTCTCATGGCCAGCTTTATGTGGCATTGGCATCTGAGGGATATCACATAGAACAACAAAGGTATTGGTTAAACCAGTCAAAGAGTTCCGTCAAGCAGGAATCTATACCTCAAATGTCGTGTATCAAGAAGTTTTACGTGACGAGTAACATGTGTTGTTAGTTAATATTTCATAATTGAAGTAATCTTTTATTTTAAGTTTCATTAAATATTTTTATATGTCGTTTGATATATATTAAGAATTTCTGCTAGAGTTGAATTATCACATGTTACAACAGTTTGTAATTACATTTTCATCCTTTTTCACATTCTATTTTGAACGTTATACAAGACACTTACCACAATATCGTATATCGTTAATTGTCTGCCGCTAGAAACCGATGCCGCTAGGCACGGGTACTCGCCTAGTCTAACAAATGCATAAAAGAACGTACTATAATGTGGTACTCATTTTATTTTTGTTAAGCATATTAAGTTAGGAGAAAATGATATGGAGTATTTGTTTATCTAACATTATAAACCAAATCACCTTGTATGTTCTTATCATGGTGTGTTATTTAAGAGAGAACACACACTTAATTCAAAATTAATCGAGATGCAACACCCAACTTGTGTATTAGAGAGACAGTGAAGGTACAAATTAGCTTCATTGAATTCGTTTGGTTAATTGATCATTTTCGACAATTTTAGTGTGATTATCTTGAGATAACGACACTACACCAACGGCATCATCACCTTATTCATGTGAACAACCTATGTTGGTGTGCGACAAGCATACAAATCACTTAAATATCATTGCAAGGAAACAGGGTTGCAATCTTGATAAAAGTTTGTCAAAAAAGCAATGTCTACAATTCATTATAAAATCACCTCCTTAGTGATTTTATAAGGAATTGTATAACATTGATTTTTTTTTATAATGAGAAATCTCACCAAGTGTTAGAAACCTTGTAAAACTCAGGTGACGTAGAAACCAACAAATTGTTTATGACATGTATGTTAAAATTTAATGGGGTTCACCTAGTAATAAGAGGTGAATATTAAGAGGTGAACCACCTAACGAGCACAAAGGTAACAAAGCTTTTTGCGTATAAAATAGTACATATGAATATAAGACTTGGCGTTACCACCACACGTGAAGGGTGTGCACCACACGCCAAGGCTATAACAACCGAACACCACCACACGTGAAGCACATTTTTTGTGTTGGTTGTGTGGTGCAGATGGCTTAACGGGAAAAAAACTGGTGAAACCGTGAAAATATATTACACGTAAACACTGAACGATCTATCACATGTAGGAACAGTTGAGACTTGGGACATTCCCTAAGAAACCAGTGTGAATGCAACAACAAATTAAGCTAAACATACAATCCACATACTAGCTAGCTAAGCATTCAACACCATGTACATACTAAATCATATAAGACTGCATTCCTAACCCAAAGAGAATGCAAACCACATCAATTCACTATAGGAGCGCAAAGCAACATTTCAAGTAAGATACTTATCCAAAGACCATACAAAACCAGTCAACTCGTGACCCTAGTAATATAGTAGAATGGTTGAGGGCTTAAAAAGGCTTCACTCACTAAAGTAGACAATTGCAATCTATGAGCTACATTTACTTGAAATAAAAGAGCCCACTATAGACCATACAGACCAATCAACTCCTGACCCATAGCTGATAGCGGGTTCGGGGTCGAAAATACTTCCTTTTCTACGAGCAAGTTTTACAACCCTCTAGGCAGTGTACCTAATCGTTGTAGTGTAGTATGGGGTAAGCCCAGGGGGTTGATTCGTTCTATAGGGGAATAGAGATGCTAGGAAGAGATGTATGACGAGAAGGTAAGGTTGAGAGAGATTCTTTTTGGTCTTTTATGTTTTTAGAAAGCAATGTAAATATCTCAGGGTATGGGAGTGGGGGTGGTACTTCTACCAATTTTAACTACTTTTATTTAAAACTAATCAACTCATTAAACTAAGGATATATTATGCTAATGTAGGTGTGCTCTTATGATGATTAAAAATGTGTTTACTTAGATGTTCTTACTCCCTAGTTATCTCTTATTGGTCGGTTGAATTGTCACATCCTCATCTTAATTGGTGCGTTGTATTCCGTTTGGTCATAGGGGGTGCCTAATTCCCTAGTTCTATGAATCGTAACTCTCCTCTAGACTATCCGGGATCGCCAAGTACCTAAGTATCTCCCCCGAATACTCTACTATCAACAAGCTACAACTCACGCAATAAACACAACGATGGCCTAGATGCACTCCTAATCTTTTTACTATTTAGGACGTTCAAGCTCGCAACAATTAAAGAAAAAGCCAGTTTTCCTTACTCTAGCGTCTACCAATCAAGACAATAGACAACCTAACAATAATTAACAACTAAGTTTCATGGATCTAAGCAAACACAAGGATAATTTAGTTACTCAGGTAAACAAGTAAGCATACACAAATACAATTAAACATGGGGTAGACATAATGATAATATGGATTAACAAACTTATCTTATGATGTAAAGAAGGGTATGGAACCCTAAAATACTGTCCAAGTTGGACTACAACCGAATTAGGGTTTGGTCCCCAAAGTTCTACCTCTCTAAATGCAGAAAAATCGAATTCTATATATAGATTTACAAATGCGATGGCGTCTCCTTTTGCTAGTGACGCTGTCATGTTGTAACCAAAATTTCACCTGAGCCGTCGCGTGTAATTTGATCAAAATCTTCAACAAGTGGCCCAGTTAAAGCTGAGATGGGACGCCGTCAGGCTTTAAAATCAGCTTGAGTCTTGACTTTGTCGTTTTCTTCATGTTTTCGCTCATTTTCGTCCAAATATGTATCATTCCAGTATTTTGCTTCCAAAAGACCTAAAATGTGAAAAGGAACGATTTTAAGCAGTAACGAATATAAAATGTGTCGATTTAGGGCTTAAATGACCCCCTAAAAACGTATGTTTTAAATCCTTATCAAATATCCCTACACTTGGAATTTGCTTGTCCTCAAGCAAATGTGCTTTTGGACGATCAATTTATAAGTTATGGGGCATGAAGCAATGGTTTAAAGTAGTTTACAACAAATACAAGCGCCACAATAGTCATAACAAGCACGAAAATTGTACACTAGCACCTCATAATTGGTGTTTAGATTCTCTCATCTCTCAGGTTTATATGAAATATAATATGAATGGAAATGGAAGATAAACACTCATTTCCTGGTATAGTACACAGATTACCATAAGCTTGAGAATAGATAAAACCTCCACCGCTTTGGCGTAAGCACCTAGGAATAACTATCTAAGAGGTCTTTATAAGGGTTGTAACGTTAGGCTTAGGGTAGGGAAGTAAAGGGTTTTGTTGGATAGAGGATATTTAGTGGTGGCAAGTCAAAAATCTTATGTTACAAGCATGTAAATCATGGCGTTGCTAAGGCAAGACTCGACTCACTAACACTAAATAACTTGAAACAAAACATAAACATAAACTTGAAAACATAAACATAAAGATAGATGTAGGATGGTAGCCCGTATGCTTTTTTTTCATACCTTTTTACTCTACCATCCTCTACGATAACATCAAAATAGAAGGATTTATATGAGCATCCCTACACTTGAGTTTTTATTTAACTAACACTAATTGACCCGATTTGAAAAGATCAAAACACTTGGAGTACTTAATCATGTAGACAAATGGAATTTGAATTTATCGTTCTTTACTATTACTCCATAAAATATTACTTTAACCCATGAGTCTCAATAGTCTTAAAACTGTATACAAATGATATGACTCAAATTAGCAACCATGAAAGTAACTAGATAATTGAACTAAGGGTTTAATAATGATAACAATAATGCACTAAAGATGAGTGCATACAAGGTAGGCTAAGGCGATTTAGGTGTAACATTTTGGGGTGGATTGTAAATAATGCTCTTCATTGATATTTTAGAAAACCGGAACATCACGAGAACCGTGAAAAGGATAGGCTCTGAGATCGTGTACTAAAGATGAGTACATCGCAAGGGTGTGGGGCAATTATTCGACAAATGTGGAAGAAGTAATTATAATACGGGTTTCAAACAAGGGTTATCCTAATGCCTCTTATCATTTAGTTATTCCTAACTACACAAGTGTAGTCTTACTAGCGATCTCAGAATGCATCACAAAACAAGTTCTAGAATCTATTATACTACTGGTACACTCTCTAAGCATTAAAGGTGAATGCTTTATTCCTAAAGATCTAGGGGCGAACCTCACATTTTTGGGGTGGAATTTGAGTGGTAAACGGTTTTTTTGTGCTAGTCATATAACTCCTATCCATGAGACGCTTTATTAAGACTAAAGTTTTAGCTCGTACATATCATTAAAAAAATTTAATTTGGTGCTAAAATTGCCCTAACAAATATTTCTCATAGTTTATTACACAAATGACCAAGGACAAGACAAATGATCAAGGATAAGCATAGTTTCTAAGTTCCCGTTTTATTCTCCCTCCCTACACTTAAAATGAACATTGTCCCCAATGTTCCCAGAAAGTATCAAAGTTATGATAAAGGAAGGTAATTAAAAGAGAAAGAAACTAGTACTCCCCTGATTAGCTCGGTATGATCCGTGTGAAGTTGTGGCTAAATTCTTTTCCAAGAAGAATGACGTAATTAAATTACTCAACCGATGAGTACATCGCAAGGTATCGTATACTAAAGATGAGTACATCGCAAGGGTGTTGGGAAAATTACTCAACCGATGTGGATGACGTAATTAAATTACAGGTTTAAAACAAGGGTTATCCTAATGCCTCTTATAATTTAATTAATCCTAACTACAATATATAGTCTCACTAGCGATCTTGGAATGCATCACAAAACAAGTTCTAGAATATATTATACTACCGGTACACTCACTAAGCATTAAAGATGAATGCTTTTATTCCTAAATATCTAGGGGCGAACCTCACATTTTTGGGGTAGAATTTGAGTAGTAAACGGTTTTTGTGCTAGTCATATAATTCCTATCCATGAGACACTTTATTAAGACTAAAGTTCAGCTCGTAAATGCTATAAAAAATTTTAAATTTGGTGCTAAAATTGCCCTAACAAATATTTCTCATAGTTTATTACACAATTTACTAAGGACAATACAAAAATCAAATGAGTGAATAGTTTCTAAGTTCCCGTTTTATTCTCCCTCCCTACACTAAAACTGAACATTGTCCCCAATGTTCCCCGAAAGTATCAAAGTTATGATAAAGGAAGGTAAGTAAAAGAGAAAGACACTAGTACTCCCCTGATTAGCTCGGTAGGATATGTGTGAAGTTGCGGTTAAATCCTCCTCCAAGAAGAATGAATAAGCAATAAGTGTTGCTTCCAATATGTTTTCTTCTTCTTGTCTAATATAACGTGCACACTTATAAAAAAACGAAACGAAACCTCACGTAAAATCGGCGGTAAAACTATATATGAAACAAAACTAAACTAGAAAGCGAATAAGATATAATGCTTGTGGAATAGATGTTTGCAGTTTTTCTGGAAAATTAAGAATTGGGAATTTCCAAAAATCACAAGTTACAGAGCTAAATGATATTACTGTTTCTATATTGCGACTCGTCAGGTTTTCCTGGCAGAAAGTGGTCTGATACGTTTTTTTGGAAAATTTACCTCATTAAAACCTGGAAAAATTTCTGCAAAACATCCATTATGACTCGATACAAGCATTTGACTCTAACAAACACAAAAATATATGCAATTTCAATTATTGTAAATCTCATGTTCATGTTCTTAAAAACATATGTGATCTTCCCTACAGTTATATTTTTGGAAAATACCTTTATATGCAATTAAGATGAGGTTAAAAACAAAATAAAGCATTTTCACAAAATTAAACATGAGAATAAACAACAATGAAAAAAATATATAAACACACAAACAAAATTGAAAAACAAAACAATCAAACAATTAAGCATGAGTTACCTCCCAAGAAGCGCTTTTCTTTATTAATGATTCTTGTAGCTAGACTCAAAGTCGTACTCCTACGTCATCTTATGTTTCCTCATCATTGCATACTCTATCATGTTGACAAAGTCCTCATCAACTCTATATCTAGGCCCTAAGGTCAAGCAATCCTTATAGTAGAGTCTCCTTTTTCCCCACATAAAGTCCACGCCTTTTTCTATATCCTCTTTGTTTTTTTCCTCAAAGGCTCTAATGTTATCCCTTTCAAAGTAGGAAAGAAGATGTTACATATTGGTTTTCACAAACACATAAACAAGCACAAATATGGGTCGTCTAAAATGAGTTCTAGAGAAAGAAAGTGGAAGAGAATTGGGAACTTTAGTGAGACAAAGAAAAATGTATTATGAAAGCTCCAACCCTTTGCCTTGCTAGGCAAAGGGTATTTATAGTATGTTACAAGAAACGCCTCCTACGGGTTGTGGATCAGGCATACAGTGGGTAAAGACCCGTCCGTCCTCCACGGTGTTACATAACAAACTACTAACTATCACTAAATGACTACGACTACGAGCTTTCTAACAATTACATATACTTGAGGTGACCGACTCTTCAACTACTGGATTTTCTAAATCCTAACAATCTCCCCCTAAGGGAGGTCACCTCAATTACAAACAGATATTACATTTTGGTGTTCTTGGATTCTTGATAAATTTTTTGCTCTGTAGATCGTAGTCTTTGATTCTTCATGTTCTGCATGTTTTGTTCATAAGTGGAGGTCTTTAACTGATCTACGTGATGGTGAGTTATTGAGCCAGCTTTGAGATCCTCAGCCACAGTTAATCTCTGACTCATCCTTTGTTGTATTGCCATTATGTGAAGTTGTGACATTTGGACCGACATGCTCAAATTTTGGATCATGATATCTTCTCATCAGAGTAGTGAAAGCTTTGTTGATTCATGATATTTGCAGCAGCGTAGCAGAAGCATGGATTGAAAATATCAGAGCCAGTTGATGAAGATATGCACTTATCATGATTTCTTTAGAAGTGAATATGATGTGTGAGCATGCTTTTATGGATTGACTCCTCAATTCTGATCAGCTGCAACCGTCGGGTGTCCCAACGGTTAACAATTATAAAAGCGCCACGAAGGTGTCTTTGATCACTTTTGTTGAATGGGGTTACAAGAACCACGGTTCCCGTTGATCAGTCAAAGTCTGCACTGTGATCGAGGAGAATTCGAAGAACTTCCTTGACAGGGTTTCGCAGCTAATTAAGCCGTTCTCAAACCGGGACGTCTTAAATAAGACAGCACGGAGTGAGTGAACCAGCGAATTGAGATTCACTGATTGAGGAAAAATGATTTGAAAAAAATCGTGTATTGCTTAATAGAAAGTGTTTTGCAATACAACGAAGGTTTTATGGAAAATAATTATCAATCATAAATACCCCTTTTAATTTTGTAAACATAATACACAGTCGATGTGCTAGAGAAAAGAGTGGTTGAGCACAACGACCGGTTTTTTTAAGGTATCCATCAATCCATTTCCTGGACCAAGGTTCATTCAAGAGTGAATTGCCTCATTGTTTCTATCCAGTTGTCACAAGTTTGATCTTTTGAAAAGATCTCACATGTCACCCACTAAGAGCTTGTTTGATGTTGGCTCTAGAAGGATTTCCATCTTCATCGTGAATATTTTTTACATATCACTCGGATGTTCTGGCAATACCACAAGGATAATGCGTAGGACTCTCAAAATACATTCTCACATTCCACGTTGTGTGAAACTATGAGTCTTCATTAATTGTGTCCTAATGAGAGTTATTGATGATCTCTTGGCTCTAGACTCAATAGTGCATATTTGGTTTCCTATGCCGGAGACTAGGGAGAGGGTCTCCTTCTTCAATATCAACAATCTCTAAGAGAAAGTCGATAGATTATGTAGGTTCCCCGTGAGAATGAAACAAGTCCTTTTAAGAGGAACTTGAGTAGCTTGGGAAGTTTAGTGCAAGTCGTCCACTGGGTCCATGACGTCTTGTCTTCAATACCGGTGTTACCTTAGTAACAACCAGTAGCATATGAATTGAACCCGGTTTCTGCCCTAAGGTTGAATTATTGGAGGGCTATTTCTTTTCACCCTTTTCACATTCAATTCTTTTTCATTCTTCAACCCTTGATTTGCTTACGAGACTTCATAACTAGAACCTTGTTGGGTTTATTCCAGTACTAGCTCTGTCTCAGTCTGCACTATTCCCATATTCTCATTTTTCTCCTTTTTTCATCATACCTAAGGACTTCTACACTATCTAGTGGATTGTCCCTCGGTAGATCCCTCCGTTTCTGGCGGGATTTTCGTGGGAACGAATACCTAACCTAACCATCCTTATATCTCCATGCATAAAATAAATCGGTCGGTCTTTTGGTATTGTTCATTCCACCTCGAAACCAATTGAAAACCATTTGAAAATCAATCAAGATACTTGTGATATTAACATCAAAGCGTTTTGTACCTTAATTGTTTTAGATATTTTAGAAATGCTCCCCCTCAACATGTGCTTCAGGTGTTAGAAATTATTTTAGTACACTGAGGCAAGAGGGCTTTTGAAATCTTAGATTGAGAATGAAAGATTTGATTAACATTTTCTAAAATGATCATCATCACTTCCCGATCAAATATTGTGTTTTAAGTACTTTGGATGAAATATTTTGGGAAGGATGAGGTTTTCATTTGATTGCTCCCCCTCAATATGTGCATGGAAATTCGAAAATGTTTTGCACATATTAGAGGGAACCTGCACTTTGAGATAAATCAATCACGTTTCAATTCTTTTTGGTTTAAGATAGATACTCCCCCTTAACATGTGCATGGAAAATTTGAAATCATTTGGCACATGTAGGGAGGAGAGCTTGATATTATATTTCTAAAACCACTTATCGAATTATCAGTTTAAAACCAATTTAAATCACAAATTCTCCCCCGATCACAATTTTTAAACCCTTTGAGATTTGTGATCTCAATTGATTTAAATTATTTTTGAAAGCTTTTTTAGGAGAAGGTGTGACTTGCTTTTAAAACATTTAACTAATAAGGAACAGATTTTGAGACTTTAAACTCCATTGTACAAACATGCTTAGCTATCTTATGAAAACACAGCATAAGCCTTGGTCTTGATCCAATTGTACTGAAATGTTCTTTTTGATTATGCAAATGTAGACCTTGTTCGTTTACGTGCCAATTGTTTGAAAAATAACCTTTTAGATTATTTGAAATCATTCTCCCCCTCAATCAATGACTTAAGTTGTTGATTGAGTGATAGAGATTTTGACAAATGATAAGTCCAGATGATTTTAAAAATAAAGTCCGAGTTATTTTCAAAGCAATTTAATTTTCATTAGACGACAAATATTTTTCAGGAGAATATTTAGAAGGAAAAATATTTGTGAGGAAACATTTGTCTTTTTGTCGACAAACTTTCCTTATGAACTTTTGTTTTTAGAATCAGAGCAAGAGTTTTGAAAATTAGATTAAGCATGGCTCTGTTCTTTCTTTAAAAAACGGGTTACTGCCTGAAATGACAATAAACCTACATTTTTCTCCATCTCATTTTTTTAAAACAAAACAAAATAAAAATATTTATTACTTCTGTTCGAACTTCATCTAAAGACCCGTGCCATTCATTTTTGAATGACAGATCAAAGTCCGTAGATGTTATTGAAACTAGATAACATGATATGAAAAGCAATATTTTTGGACATTTTCAAAATTTTCTGATTTTTATGAGTTTTGAAATTTTATATTTTTCTATTTTCCTTTTGATGGTTTTATAATTTTGTATTTTGCTTTTTGATAAAGTATTTACAAAGAATAGATGATAAAACACATTTACTCCTCTTCTTCCTCTTGAAGACGTTTGAGTGTCTCAGGTTGTAGACTTTTCAAGCCAAGGCGTGGAAGGATAAACTCAAACCGTTCTCTAGGAAGAGCTTTAGTGAAGATGTCTGTTAGCTGATGTTCAGTCCTCGCAAAATATAGTTCAACTACACCTTTCTCCACTTGTTCCCTGAAGAAGTGATGTCGAATGTCAATGTGTTTTGCTCTTGAATGTTGAACATTGTTGCAACAAAGAGCGATGGCACTTTTGTTATCACAATACATAGGAACTTTGTTGAATACAAAGCCATAGTCAGATAATTGGGATCTCATCCATAAGATTTGAGCACAGAAAGATGACATGGCTATGTATTCAGCCTCTATAGAGGATATAGACGTACTCATTTGTTTCTTTGAAGATCAGCTTACTAACTTATCTCCCAAAAACTGAGCTCCTCCTGATGTACTTCGACGTGTATCTTGACACCTTGTATGGTCGCATGCTGCATATCTTTCTTAGTGACTGCTCGGTGGATATCGGTGTCCTTGGGATACCAAAGTCCCGTGTCAATGGTTCCTTGGAGATACTGAAAGACCCGTTTAACCGCTTCAAGGTGCTTTTGGTAGGCTTAGCACGGTATCTAGCACATGCATACATCAAACAGAATATCGGTCTCTTGGGCGTGAGGTACATCGGGGATCAATCATACTTCGATATTTCGTTTGATCAACCATGATCCCTGAGTGGCCCTCATCTAGTTTTGTGTGCTCCACCATGAGAGTGTCAACAGGGTCACAAGAATCAAATCCAAATTTCTTTAAAATTTCATTTGCATATTTAGATTGATTAATAATAATGCCTCTAGGACTTTGTGAAATTTTTAATCCCAAGAAAAATGACATTTGTCCCATCATAGACATTTGAAATTTAGAGCCCATCTCCTTTGAAAATCGATCACATTCATTAGGGTCGGTCGAGGAAAAAATAATATCATCAACATAAATTTGAACGTGAATTAAGTGTTTGCCTGACTTTCTGGTGAACAACTTGGGATCAACTACTCCTTTGTTGAATCCATTTGACAAAAGAAACTTTGACAATGTATCATACCATGCCCTTGGAGCTTGCTTCAAACCGTAGAGGGCCTTCTTCAAGCGGTAGACATGGGTAGGATGATATGGATTCACAAAACCTTCGGGTTGACTGACGTAAACCACTTCTTTGAGATCTCCATAAAGAAAAATAGTCTTTAAATCCATCTGATAAACTGTCATGTTCTTGCTAGCAACATTAGCCAGGAAGATTTGGATAGCCTCAATTCGTGCAACCGGAGCAAATGATTCCTCAAAGTCAATACCCTCCTCTTGACAGTATCCTTTAGCCACTAGCCTTGCCTTATTCTTCAACATCACGCTCATCAAGCTTTAATTTAAAGATCCACTTGAGAGCAATAATCATAGCACAATCTGGAGCAGGTACTAATTCCCATACATCAAGACGATCAAACTCATGGATTTCTTCTTGCATAGCACTAAACTAGCTGTCCTCAGACATTGTTGTTTTGACATCTTTGGGTTCGATCTTTGATATTACAGAGTTGAAGAAGCACCATAAGGCATCAGTGGCAAGTTGTTTACGAGTGGATACTGGGAGAGAAGGGTTCCCAATGATGTTGTCCAATGGATGGTCATGTGTCCATTTTCTGAGATTTTCATGTGGTTGGTGATGAGGAACTGATGTAGCAGAATTTGGATCCCATGATGAAGATGGTTCAGGTGTTGGTTCCGGGGCAAATATGTTTTCAAACGGAGCATCTTCAGGGGTAGCAAAGGGGTTATCTCCATCATAATTAGCAGCTATATTTCCATGATGTACAGCCGAAGATTGAGGATTCGATGACGATGATGAATGATCGACAACTGGCGCTTCTTGAGATAAAGACATTGAAACGGATGGATCATTCGTATTGGTAGGATTAGCAGCAACTATAGTTGGTGATACAGAATTGTCATTAGTCTGAGGTTCATAGTATTCATCAAATATCGGATCAAATAGTTTCTTCAAATCTTCTTCTGATGGAGGTACATAAGGATGCGAGGGAGTGATTACATGCAGGGAGAAGCCTGATGGGACTACTTGACAAATATTGAGGTGCGGGTCCGAACTAGATTGTCTGGAGCCGTATGCTCGGACAACTCATCGAAGCGTAACATGAATAGATTCCATGATGTCTCGGTTCTTTTTATTGTAGATTCGGTAACCCTTCCGGTTTAGTGCATAACCAACGAAAACTCCAATGTCCGCATTAGCTTTCAGTTTACCCAAATCTTGACCTTCATTAGTAGGATATCATAAGGCACCGAACACACGTTGAAAAGATAAATCCGATTTTCGGTTGTGGACAAGTTCGTAAGGAGTTTTTCCATGAGTTGTATGAATTAGGGAACGGTTTTGGGTGTAGCATGCAGAGGCAATGACTTTCGCCCAAAGAAACATTGGAGCCTTTGAATAGATCAGCATAGTCCTTGCAGCTTCTATAAGAGTTCAATTTCGTCTTTCAACTACACCGTTCTGTTGAGGAGTACGTGGAACACTTGTTTGATGGCTGATTCCAATGCTTTAGTAAAACTGACTTAGTACTTTGTTTACAAACTCAGTTCCATTGTCTGTTCGGATAATTCTGACTATTTTATTAAGCCGAACCTGTAGTTGTTTAATAAGTTTGATGATGACGTCTGGAGTTTCATCCTTTGACCTCAAAAACTTAACCCAAGTACACCGAGAGTGGTCATCAACCACTACTAGCACATATTTCTTCCCGTTTATAGTTTGCACTCTCATGGGTCCGCACAAGTCCATACGAAGAGTATGAAGAACTTCTATAATTGAGTTTGCAGGTTTGGATTTATGGGCATATTTCTTGCTTTTTCCCAATTGGCATGCTGAACAAAGATGATCTTTTTCATACTTTAATCTGGGCAAGCCTCTTACGAGGTCCTTTCTAGAAAGATCATTTATGGTTCCGAAGTTCAAGTGATTGAGACGACGATGCCGTAACCAAGACTTTGTTTTAGAAGCCTTTGACAACAAGCAGATTGGAGAAGTCTTCATCATATCTTCGATAGAGATGGTGTACAGATTAGTGCCACGTGTTCCCTTTAAAATTTCAACACCATCTAGTTCTCTAACGAAGCAAGTGCGTTTTCTAAATGCCACTTCCGGATCAGAGTCACAGAATTGACCAACAGATAATAGATTATGACCGAGTCCTTCAACATAATATACCCGAGAGATTACACTGTCACCAAATACATAATCTCGGTAACCCATAATTGCCCCAAAGTGGTCGTTCCCAAATCTAACAGTTCCGATGAATTTATTCACAAAGTTCTTGAGCCGTGAGCGATCTCCAGTCATATGCTTTGAACAGCCTGAGTCCAAATACCACAGAATGATTTGTACGACTGCTGTTGAACATGCACAAGTATGGATGACTAGACAATTTGGATCCCCATGCGAGAATGGGTTCCACTTGGTTAGTAAATGAGATTGGAACACCCACATCAGAAATAGAAGCTATGACATCATTAGAAGTGGATGCAAGACTAGTAGAAGCACTTGGCCTATGTGTAGTATGACTACTTCTTAAGGGGATGATCCTACCAGTAGATTTCTATTCCTTAGTGGCCATAGATCTATTCCTATTAGGACAAAATTCATTAACTTTGAATGTGCGGCTAGTGGGTTTCCATTGATAACCCACATTATTGAACTTTCTCCCTGTAGGTTTCCAATAATTACTAACCTTTTTCCAAATTGGCTTTCTGGCATCCTTAACCTGTTTAGCATTTCTTACATTTTTGACTGGGGATTTAACAACATTTTTAACTCATTCACAACACATTCATGATAAATACCAAAAACCAAACATTCAATACATGTTTTGCAAATAGTAGCAGAATTCGAATTAATTACAGTACGCTTATAGTTAATACTAGAATCAACACGATTCGTCTTATTTAAATCAAACTTATTGTTCCTAAGGTGGTCTTCTACTTTCTTCCCTTGATCACTCTTGGCTTGCGAGGTCCTATCTTGCTTTGTATTGCCTGGAGGCTTTGACCCGCTTACCTTAGTGTCACTGATTACTCTTATAGAAGGAATGATGGGAACATTAGTTAGTTTAACTACTTTCTGCATTCCTGGTCTAGAAGTGCTGGAATCTGAGATTCTATGAGGCACATCAAAGGTCACATGCTTGACTTTCGGCATAAAACAAGGCATATCAAGGGTCACATGCTTGACTTTAGGCATAGAGCAAGGCATAATGACACTATCTTTCCTACTACCAGATTTAGGACATATTGCTATTAAGCATTCTAAAAGTTCCTGAGATCGTTTGGCATATAAGCATGCATCCCTAATTGTATTATCAAGTGGTTTCTCTATCTTATCCTCTTCAACAATCTCACGGAGACATTCTAGACTATCCTTAAGGTAATGAAAAATATGTTTGACATGCAAGTTCATTGTTTCTAAGATGAGGGGGAATATACTTCACATACATAGCATATTTAGTACAAGCAGGCACCTTTGGTGCAATATTCTCACCACTGGTGATTGGCATTTTCCATTTTACCTGACTCTTCAGATTCTCAATTTCATTTTGCAAAGAAGTTATCTTTTCATTGTTCTTGTCACGAGTGACCTTAATTGATTCATAAAACTCTTTGAAATGCAGTTTAATTTTTTCATTTTCAGCTAGAAAACACTCATTTTCATGTTGTAATACATTAATGATGTTTTGAAGATGAAAATTATGAGAATCTAAAGGAGGAGGCATATGGGAGTCAGTCAATTCATTCTTTTCTCCCTTCAATTAGGAAATTTGGGCTTTCAACCTTTTGATCGCGTTGCATTGAGCTTGAATCTATTCATCTCGTTTGTTTAATTCAAAAACTGCATCAAACTCATGAGCATCTGAAGATGTCTTGGCATTCGAGGTTTTAACATTTTCTTTGAGATGTTGATATTTTAATTGTAAAGCAAGATATTCAACTTCCAATTGAGAAAAATGTCTGACCATGTTATCATGATCATCCCTTTTGATTTTATCATGCAATTTTGAATTCGTGGTCTCAAGCTCAATGACACGACCGTGGGAGACTTTCAAAGCAACAGATAATTCATGAAATTGAGAAGCAGTAATAGAGTAATTCGTAACAGTGTAAAACACATCTTGAGCAATACATCTAGAAATCAAATTATCATTTAGGATGTGAAGATTCTTCCTCTCAATCTCATTACTTTTGAGCTCACATTCATAATTTTTGACCTCGTTTTCCATTTCATTAAACATTCTTTTCATATCTTTAACCTCAGTATCTATGGCCTTTTGAAGAGATTCAAATTGTTCTTTTAATTGTTTAAAGAAAGGCATAACCCTCGTTAAAAATATTCTTTTGTTTGCTCAAAACCCCTTTCCCCTTCAAGAATTCCCTGAGTGATTCTCTTCTTACATGTTTTCTCAAAGTCAACAAATAGTTGGTAAACTACATACAGGCTGACTAAGGTTTTGCTTTAGGTGGGAAGAGTTCTAGGCACTAAATGCATAGGTGTATTTGGAGGATACACATTGGCTGGAGGCAATTTCCTACAGGGGGATTCTTTTCAACAAGATTATCAGCTTTTTGCTTATCCATGTCTTTCTTCCAAAACACTTGTTCAGGGGTCAACTGACTTCGAGGTCTAACCTTATTCAAGGCAATCCAATTTTCCTTAGTATAATCGTGGGATTTAAGCGTTATATTATTCTCTATACACCAAAGATCTTTTAATTTCTTTGCTATTTTCTCTTTAGTGGCATCTTCTAACTTTCTATCCTCTTCAATGCCTTCTATACATGATGGTGTTTGTCTAGGCTTAAGGATCTCATCACCATCATAAAATACCTTTTTAGCAGCTCTAGCTATTTTACCATATTCAGGATTAGGTTCCTCTACAAGGGGAATACTATGCTTATCGCTTAAGACTCTATGTTTAGTGATCATGTGAAAATCGAATGGTGTTTCCTTGTATGTACAACTTGTTTTCAAGTTTGTTCTTCAAAGTTTTAGGTTGGAAAACTTATTTAAAAGTTTTGATTCCTTAACATTGAATTCCTGCTTAAGCACTTTTACATTTTCTTGAAGTTCTTACTTTTGCTTAGCAGTTTTATTAAGCTTTTCTTGTAAGGAATTTAACTCTTGTTTTAATATTTATTCCCTAAAATTACTTTTTCTAATAAGTGTACGCATTTGGTTATCCATCTCCTGCTCACGGGCGGTCAATTCAAACCTAGCACGCTATTCATATATGGCAACTTGTTCTTTATAGGCATTTAGTTCAGAGGTCATGGAATCATCAGGTGCACATTCAGTGTATTCATCATACATACATTCATCATTGATGGCAGAAGATGCATCGCTTGGTACAATTATACTTTCATCTTGCTTCACATATTGATCATATGGGACAACATTGCTATTACCCATATTTTCAATATCTGATTCAATGATTTTCATTGATTGTACTTCATCGTAAATCTTTTGCACATCAACCACATCGTATAGTTTTAATACCTCTGATATGATGGATTCCTTGGAGGGACTGGCTTGCTGAGGTGGAGAGACCATTGGTGTGATGTTAGCCATAAAGATCGTTTGTGCTGTTGGTTCAACATCAAAATCAGAGTCAAATGCATCACAATCTGCAACTTGAAAGACGTTGGGATTGTTCTGGGGCACACCATGCACTGGTTGTTCATCCACATCTGCATAATAAGTTTTGGCATTTCCTTCAGCAAGAAACATCAACTCTTCCTCATCCAACACTGCTCTATTGTCTTGAGCTTGCACTAGTAGCATCTTATCCCTGAAGTACTATGAATTTTGTGGACGTTTTGGTTGAGTGCAGTTCCTAGCAATGTGTCCTTCCCCTCAACAGTTGTAACACTTGATTGGCTTCCCTTGACCTTGAGCCGAAACTCTTCCTCGATTCTGATTTCCCACATAACCTGCACCAGCTCCTGCATTCCCAAAACCGGTTCCAACCCCAACATTTCCTTGCTCATTATGTGGTAGATAAGTATTCTGCCTTCCTTGCACATTTTGCACAACTACCCTTCCATCTTTAACCGTAGCAAGATTGTGTAGGTTAGATGCAGTTCTGAGATGATTGTTGGTGTGTGGAGTAAGGTTCAGGTTTTGCTTAACCATTACGGCCAGTTGATTGACAAGGTGTTCCATGAATGAGTCTGAAGGCTTATATCCTGAATCCAGAATGAGTTTGCGAGTACCATCCCAAGTTGGTATGACTTGTGATGCTTTGGTAGTTATTCCCACATTTGTGTAGAATGCAGTTGAATCATTTGAAGAACTTGCATCTCCAACATTGGTATTGAACTTTTCCATGATCATTCGTTCAAATGTAGCATGCTTCTCATGTTGGAGCAAATAAGCATACAATTTCTCATAATTGGTGTTCCTCAATCCTTTGTTTAGTTTGACTGCAGTGACAAATTTGTGCCATTCGAGATTCATGTTGCTCACAAACTTTGAATTGAGCTGGATATTTGGCATTGTCATCTTGATATTCCTCATATCATTCACAAGCTTGTGGAATCTCACATAATATTCAGTAACACTTTCTCCTGTATTCATTTTAAATTTCTCAAAGTCATCATACAATTGAGATTCTCTATCTTCCTTAGTTAGTTCGAACCGTAGAGAAGCATCTTGACATTATCCCGCATGTACCTTGGCTTCAGCTTTTGTGATTGATTAGCATGTAAATGTCCTTTGGTAAACCTTGAAGTATGATGTTTGAGGCTCTAATGTCAGCATCATATCTCTTCTTTTCCTTATCATCAAGCTCATCATACATTCTTGGTCTATCCAACCCTAATGTAACATTTCCATCAGTTCCAGTTTCGAGAATGTCCCTAGTCGTTCCAATTTGAAATGGTCCTTCATCAATAGACTAAGGATGTTAACCCTATTCTCTTTTCCTAAGAAATACAATCTGATTCTTTGAGCCAAGAGTCATAATCGGTTCTATCAAGCATGGGAGGACGAGTATCGGATCCTGCTGCTTGAACGTCATTAGCAACAGAAGAAGTGATTGTAGACATGATTACTAATTCCACGGGATTTTACTACTCTTTGATTAAACCGGGAAATAGATTCTTTCACGGGATTTTACTAAATCAAGAGAAAACCATAAAACGCATCACGAAGATATGACAAGTTTCAAAAGACAAATCGCACAACTGACAAACCGCTTCTGTCAAATCGCATAGTTGACAAATCGCTTTCCACACAAATCGCTTAACTGACAAATCGTTTAAGTGTCAAAACGCTTAAGTGTCAAACCGCCTTATTGACAAACCGCTTCAGTGAGAGATCGCTTAATTGTCAAACCGCTTAATTGACAAACCGCTTAAGTGACAAATCTATTAAGTGACAAATCGCTTAAGTGACAAACCGCAGGGGAACAAGAGTACTTCCACCACTTCCACTACTTTGTCCTTTCTTGTCTCTTTGTCTCAACATACAAACCGCTTATGTGACAAACCGCTTCCACAAAATAGGACAAACCGCATAAAATAGGTGTCAAATCGCTTAAAAGCTTGATCAAACCGCTTCAAAGAAAATAAATTCGAGAGACAAACCGCTTCCTAGCAAAACTTCAAAAACTAAACTTTTTCAATCCAAAACACTAAAATCAGGATGATTGAGACCTTCCAATCCAAAACCTAAACACTTATGTTGATTCTAAACACAAAAGTACTATCAAAATTCAAACTTTAACACAAAAAATGATCCAAATGATGAAAACTACTCAAAACTCGTTCACACCCAAAAACCTATGAAAACTACTAGAAATCCAAGAACATGTAAGATAGATGATCAAACCACGGCTCTTGATACCAATTGTTACATATTGGTTATCACAAACACATAAACAAGCACAAATATGGGTCGACTAAAATGACTTCTAGAGAGAGAAAGTGGAAGAGAGTTGGGAACTTTAGTGAGACAAAGAAAAATGTATTATGAAAGCTCCAACCCTTTGCTTTGCTAGGCAAAGGGTATTTATAGTATGTGACAAAAAATGCCTCCTACGGGATGTGTATCAGGCATACAGTGGGTAAAGACCCGTCCGTCCTCCACGGTGTTACATAACAAACTACTAACTATCACTAAATGACTATGACTACGAGCTTTCTAATGATTACATATACTTGAGGTGACCGACTCTTCAACTAACGGATTTTCTAAATCCTAACAGAGGACCATATTCGCTAAATTTCCAAGGAATCTTGTATGTAATTTCATTGCTCCCTTCCGAAAGTCTAACCGTTCCCTTGGATTTGTTATAGCTTAGCTTAGATTTTTCAACAAACGGTTTTCCTAACACTACATGGGACAAGCTACAGTTGATAACACATCCTATATCTTCTAGGATCATAAAATCTACTAAGTAGGTGAAATTTCCAACAAAGACGTGTACGTCCTTGACTCTTCCTGCAAAATTGCAAACCCCACCGGGATACTTAGGGTATCTCTTAGTCTTAAGTTGCGCATTCATTATGCCGTTGTAGACAACCAAGGACATCACATTGGTAGGAGAGTCTATATCTATGTAAGCGTGCTCGATATGCCTATATCCAATCATACAAGGGATCTTAATGTTTCAATGACTTCATCTCCTCATTTTTGGGCTGATTCTAACTGTGGAAAACGTAGAGGGGAGGGGGGGGGGGTGAATATGTTTCCGTTTCAAACTTAAAACCTTTGTATCAAATATAATATAAACCATTGCATTTTCTAATCTCGACGCGAGGATGCATTTAACGCATTACGGCATGTAAGGCCAACCCCTTAATATCACATAAGATTCCGCAATATTAATGGTTCATTATAAATCAAGTTTCACCATTATTAGTCCAGTTGCTTTTTCTTGATCAAGCGTGTCATAATATGTAAAGTGTTAAATCTAGTTTATGACTATATGAAAGACCAAGTATGCATCACAAACATAAACATCAACCACATACACAATCAACAATATAAAGCAAGAATAAAAGTAAAGCGATAAGTAAAAGGATACACAAACTAAAACGGGTATTTATAGTGGTTCGGTCACGAAGCTCCTCTTCGCCCTACTCCACTCCTTGAGTACCCGACTCGAGAGTTACTTCACAAGATCAACAAACTCCATTCTCGGCGGAGAAAACCTTACACAACGTCGCCTACACTTTATCCGGTACAAGGCTAGACACCGAGTTCTTCCACGAGGTAGAACCAAACATATCACAACGTCGCCTACACTTTATCCGGTACAAGGCTAGATACCGGGTTCTTCCTCGAGGTAGAACCAAACCTATCACAACGTCGCCTACACTTTATCTGGTACAAGGCTAGATACCGGGTTCCATTACAAAGGAGGAACCATTACCCGAACAACATGACACATCTATGACACCCGTTATGTTTTGTGGCCCAACATAACAAACCTTGTATTTTATGGCACAAACACATAAACCATCTAATCTATTTATAGATACAAGAATATGATACTAGACAATATCCAAGACAATGTGTCTAATGGATATGAAATCCTAAACCAAACATCAAGAACACAAAGCATGATGTAGTTAGTTGATTCGTTGTGAAGTGAGTGGTGAAAAACAAACACAATATCAATATATCAAATTAACCGTAAAATTCGACAAAATAACCCTTTAGGAAAAAGGTCAACGTGCCAAACCTCACGGGTGTGATAAAAGTGATACCGGAAAAGTGATTTCCCGGGTCGTGTCCCAACGAGGTGTGAATGGAAGGATTCGTTGAGTTTCGTGATTTGAACTTGAATTGGTTTTTAATGATTTTGGAATTGATTACGTATTCTACAATTTAATGAACGGGAAGGTAATTAAGGCAAGGGAACCCTAATAAACTAAAAATAAACTATCACTAAGCCTAAGGAATGATAAAACGAAGCTACACTAACTCCTAGGGTGCAAAAACTAAAAAAACGTAAAAAAGAACCACCCGAGCAGTAAACGTAAAAGTTTTGAAATTTAAGGGCTACGGGTGTGAAATCAATTTTCCTACGTTCTAATTGACTAAAAATGATTTTAGAAAAAAGCCGGGTATTTTTATGACTTTTAAATTAATTACTACGAATTAAAAACTATTTTAATCTAATTAAATGATTAAAAATACTAAACTACTTTGGAAAAATCTGAAAATTTCACAAAAACTACTTGAGATATAGCTGACCCTAGGAAAATTAAGAAAACCTGGTACTGTTTGGAGAAATAAGCAGAATATAAGCTAATAAGTTCTTAATCCTAAACTGCCAATTTGTCTTTAAGACATTAATGATGCAAAATCAAACTGAAAGAAGTCCCAAGGGCAGTTGGTTGAGTTGAGTTGTGTTGAGGTTTGAGTGTGGAGACCGAGGTTCGAATCCTGGCTCCAACACTTTTTGAAATTGTTATTTTTTTTCAATTTGGCTTTTGGACAATTAAAGATGCAATCAAATAGGAAAACTTTTGTGAAAACTTTTTATATAAAACTCAACAGATAAGCTATATGAACAGCTTATTGATGCTGTTATGGACAGAACCCAACCAAACACACCCCTTTGACAGTTTCAATGCAAATGAGCACTAAGAAAGGGTACAATAAGCAACCAACATGCATTCAAGGCATCAAAGATAGAATAGATAAGCTATCTAACCTAGCATCAGCAGTATTGAACTTGAAAACTCAAAGGGAATAAGCCAATAAGCGGCTGGCAAAAGAGAATAAACTAGGAAATCTTAAAACTAAGTAAAGTTGAGATAAGCACTAAGGGAAAAGTAATGAGCCAAATCCTACCGTTACTAACTAAACTGTATCTACGCTACCTAGTGACTTCCTAGATCAGCTACATAAGCTACTGTTAAGCTAAGCATAGAAGGAAAAAAAAATGACCTGTTGCTGCTGATGTGCAGGCTGCGAGACAGCCTAAGGGCAACTTTTGGAGCTTGTTTTAAGCTGAGATAAGGCTTTCCACAGCAAGCAAAAGCTACAACAACAAAGTAAGACCAGCATAGATTCAAGAAAAACACAGTGAGACCCAAGGATAAGCTGTTTACAGCTTGAAAATAAGCTGAGATCGATCAAACACCCACTTTTGCCGATAAAATTTGAAATCGCAACTTTTAAATTCGACCTCAACTATGCTAAAAGAATTTATGATGCATACAAGATTAGATACAAACAAAGTATGGCATATAGAGATTTGATAATACTAACTTTTATACTTTTTGAACTTCTAAAAGTTACTTAATATGCCCACCTGAACAAAGAATCATTGTCAGCCGTGCGGCGAAAAAAAACAGGACAAACACTTTTTTCTTCAACTTGATTCCAAATGTAATCCTTTCAAACATACTTAAGACTTGTGAAACTGACTGATATACTAAAAATGAGTTTGACCTTAAGAGTCAAATGGGTAAAACTCAATTTTTTAACTACCCATTTGCCTGACCCAAACTCCCCTTTTAAAAAAGGTTTTTGACCCCAATGTTTTTTTTCTTTTCTGAAAATCAATACATTTAACTAACAACAAAAATCAATAATAACTAGCAACAAAAGAGAACAAGATTAACTTAAAACAGCTTTTTCATTGAAATAAAATTAAAGATTACAAAAAAAGAAACTTAAACTGAAATTTTTCTACTAAAACTAGGGGTGCCTCATATCATGGCTACAACATCTCTATTTATACTAAACTATTGGTCTTCATGTCTTCTTCACTCTTGTGTTTCTTGTGTGAGTGCAAACAGCCAAAGAGATTCCTTTGTGCTTTCTTGAACTGATCCTAGCCATCCAACAGTTAGGTACAAGAGAAACTTAATCTCAGCCATCCACTGGGTCTTTTGTGAGCTAGGATTGCCACTGTGGCATGAGGGATCAGTTGAGTGGGTTTGGGATTTGGGTGAAACTGGTTAAAAGAGATTAAGGTGGTTTTGGGGTGTGGTGAAGTTGGGTAAAGGGGAGAGATGGGGGTGGAGTGTTTGGGGAGAAGGAAAAGGAGAAAACTAGGGTTCTGTGTTTCTTGTTTTGGGTTTGTGTGGGCGGGAAAAACAGGGAAGAAGAAAGTGGGGGTTGGGTTTTTTAACTCGGGTTGGATGGGTGTGGATCGGGTAACAGGGATGTTATTGGGTTTGGATTGGGTTGACCGGGTTATTAATGGGCTTGAGATAATACTTGGACTTAGGATTGGTTTTGAACCCATTAAGTATTTAAGGACCATAGTTGCCAAAACTGAAAATCCAGGGACCATTCATGTACTTCTGAAAAGTGATCCAAGGGTCAAACTTGTGAATCTCAAATAAGTTGAGGACCATTTTGCCAATTGTGAAATTCCAAGGACTAAACTTGACAATTTTAAAATCCAGTGGATCAAAACTAATTTCTCAAACTTTAGAAATTTTTCACCAAAGGACTAATTATGACAACTTATGATTTCAAAAGGACCTTTGGTGACTTTTCTTTTAAAAAACGCGTCGGGGACTATTTCGTCAATTTTTGAAAGTCGGGGACCTGAACCGCCAATTATGCAAACTTTGTTCGTTTTCATTTGTTTTCAATAATTTTGCATCTGAAACATATAAAACACAATTTTGAGATATTTTCAGAATTTTGATGCATTTCGAAGTGTTTTTAGATGTTTTGCAGTTCAGATTTGACCTAAAATGATGAGTGAATAAGCACTCATCAAATCCCCACATCGAACCATTGCTAGTCCCTTGCAATCTTTTGAGAAAACTTAATGGATTTGAATCTCTTTACCAAAAGCCATTACTTCGGGAGTAGCCAAATGTTTCAGCCAAGTAAGAACTATGATACACCGATAACCATATGATTTTGAGCAAATCACCAGCTTTCAACGGTTTTGATTTGTCTTTACCGCCGCTTGCTTCTGACTAGCCAACTCTTAGATAACATATCTTTGGTGAGTCGATTACCAATTATGGTTTTCCAACTGCCTTTACCACAAGCCATAAACTTGCGGGCTAGCCAACTCTTCACTAATTAAAGATATGGTGAGCTGAACACCATACAATTTTGGGCAAATTGCAAGCCGTCAACGGATTTGAGATATCTTTACCAAGAGCCGTTTGCTCTTGGATTAGCCAATCCTTTTGTTTATTAGACATGGCGGATCGATAATCGTAAAAAGTAAGTGCAAAACACTTACTCCAAAAAATTTTGGCCAAAAATAGGGGAATTGGGCGGTATAATTACATGATAAAATTCGTGAGAATTCCCCCCACACTTGAAATGAATATTGCCCTCAATATTCAAAGTACCGGCGGTTATGCCGAAACATAGAACGTAAAAGGGAAATACTACTACCATTTTTTTTTTTTTTAGAAAACTTTATATACAACAATGGGGTAACTCCCCACACTAGGGTGATAGAAAGATAGAAAGAAGTCAGAAATATGGGTGAAAACCCATATGGTGTGCTACTTTTTTTGATTCCGAAGTCGCTAGCTTGACTCGATCCCGTATTCATTTGTTCTTGGGGAAGCAACGTGGAAAACCAATCTCGATCGGACTTTCGCTTCACGTGTTAATAAACATAAGAACATCAGAAAGTTCCACACCGACGAGATACAACCGCGGTATTGTTAATAGTAGAAACTATAAAGGATGATACCGGGGTCAAAGATGGTGTCCTCATTCCCGAAAGAGAAAAGGGAAAGAGCAACCACACCATCTGTGAAGAATGGAATAAAGATGTGCATGAGAATGCAAGTCCATTCCTCATTAGTAAAAAGCAAATCACCATTTTTGACATTTTTAAGCTTAGTCTTGAAGTTTGTGTGGTGATTGTCAACAGAATTTCCGGTAGGGAGGGTTGGAAACGGTTCTTCAATCAACAGATTTTCCAAAAAAAGGATGTCTCCCTCCGAATCAAAGTAAGTATTATCAATTCCTGTTGGAATCGACTCATCATTAAGAAAGGCATCGACTTCATTCCAAAAGTTGTCATCTTCCTCATCCGGAGTGGGAGAAGGGATGGAAGAGTCGGAAATAATAAGACTAGTGGATGATGGATCATTTTTGAGCAATTCTTCAATGGGAAGAATGTCTCCCATTGGATCACAAACATCATCATCCAATCCGATGAAACCGAAGAGAGTTTGGTTTCATTCACAGAGTTAACAAACTCAATACGATAAACTGATTCCGGAGGTGGGACAAGTGGTGTGCTCTTAGAGCTAGCAATTTCCACCACTTCCGATAAAGTCTCCGATTCTAGATCATCATCATCAAGAACACTCTCGACTTCCTTGGGACAACTTTCAAACCATTTGTTTGAACCAGGGTTGATTTTCAAAGCTTTTAGCTCAAAGACGCTTTTGATGACTCCTCTTAACCGCGGAAATTTGAGAGTGTTGCATTGATTCTTTCATATTTTTGATCAATTGTGGCAACACTATGTTTGTATAGAGGTTTGGAGTTCTGGTTGATATTAAACGTGAGTTCTTCGTTGTCAACCCGTATGGTCAACTCTTCAAAGAAATACATCAATTAGAGCACGGCTCGTTCTCAAGAAAGCTCTTCCTAAGATGAGGGGAACTCTAGGATCTGCATCAAGGTCTACTACAACAAAGTCAGTAGGAAAGTGAAACTTTCCTACTTTCACCACGACATCCTCGGCTATCCCAAGTGGACGAGTTTTGGTACGGTCCGCTAGCTCGAGTGTCATACAAGTGGATGTAAGTTTAGGAAGAGACAGTTTCTTCCATAACGAGTGGCATGAGGTTAATGCTTGCGCCAAGATCGCGGCGAGCATTGAACCATCCCCAAGAAATCACAAGGGATTAAAACCTGCCGGGGTCTTCAAGCATTTTGGGAAGCTTCTTGAGAAGGACCGCTGAGCATTGCTCATTGAGAGGGGTTTTAGCCATCTCGGATAACTTATCTTTGTTGCTCAGCAAGCCTTTAAGCGTGGATGCAAATTTGGGCATTAGAACGAGAGCATCAACGAAGCTTATATCAAAGTGCAGTTCATTGAAAATTTGGAAAAAATTTTCCATTTGCTCTTTGGTTTTGTCTTTGAGCTTCTCATCATGCAATCTTGATGGGTAAGGAAGCGACTAGACTTTTGAGCCGACGAAGTCATTTCGCTCGAATTTGTCTTCGAACCGGGTTCCGGACTTAAAGCTTGGACCACGAAGGTGGGACGTGCGTACTTCCGTGGGCTTGAGAAATGCACCTTGTCCGTTGTATCCTTGGTAACTTGACTCATTGCTCCCGGTGGAGGAGGCATTGGAGTCGAAGGTCCATTGTCGCCTTACCACTACAGTGGTGACGGCTTTCAACTCGGCATTTGGATTAGGAACTGTATTGCTTGGGAGTCCTCCATAAGATGACGAAGCTTTGTTCATATTCATGTTCATGAAACTGCTCATCATATTCTTCAACTCATTTGTCTGCCGAGACATTGTGGTATCAATTTCCTTTTATAGCTCAACTCTCATGTTATTGATCTGAGTTTGCATTGAACGTATGCTTGACTCGCTGATTTTCATGAAGTCATTTGGTAGGGAGCTTGAGAAGGTTGTTGATAACTTTGCTGATTTGGAGCTTGATATGGTTGGTTGAAATTGTTCCGGTTCGGATTGAAATTTTGAGAGTTATTGAAGTTTTGTCCTTGATTCAGAACAAAGCGATTTTGATTGCCATGGTTTTGTACAGGAGGAAAACCAGGTGGTGTCATATTGCTAGGTGCACGGTAGTGAGGATCAGCTTGTGGTCGGTATTGATTGTGGTTTACGAAGCTACGGAGCTTGGTAAACGAAGCATCGGTTTCTTGACAATCATAATACGCATGTGGACCACTACAAGTTTCACACACCTTGTTCACGGCTTTGATTGGTTCCGGCTTATGAATTTCGCTTTTGATTTCCTTTACCTCTTTCATCATACAACGGATGACGTCCGTTAGAGCGCTTAATGAGCGACCAACTCGGAAGAGTTACCGGATGAAGAAGCAGGAGTGTTCAGAATATTGACTTTGTTGCGAGAAATAGGAACTTTTGATTTTATTTCGCAAATCTCAATCACATCTTTAGGCTTACGATTCATGATATTGCCACCGGCGGCTGCGTTCAAAGAATCTTGATCGCTACCGTTCAACCCATTATAAAAGATATTGACTTGTTGAAGCTCCGTGAATTCATGATGGGGCATTTCCGACGAGATCTTTGAATCTCTCCCATGCCTCTCCAAAGTTTTCATCGAAATTTTGACGAAATCCGGAAATTTCATTTTTAAGATTAGTCGTCTTTGATGGAGGAAATAAATAATTGACAAACTTTTGAACAAGATCCTCCCAAGTTTCGATGGTTCGAGGGGTTCTTTTCCAACCAAATCCAGTCGCCCCCTCGAAAGTGAGAACGGAAATAGCATCAGTTTGATCACTTTTGTGGTACATCCTTGTAATTGATAGTTGAGGTCAATTTGTTAAACCAACGGATGTGTGCATACGGGTCTTCTCGATCAAACCCGTGGAATTGATTCGTAGACACAAGTTGGATCAAATGCGTCTTCAATTCAAAGTGATCAGAATTGATTGGTGGTAAAACGATGGCATCCCCATAACCCTCGGTGGGTGCTTGGAGCATTTCCGCCATAGTTCGCTCGTCTGCCATATTGTTGGGAATAGTAAATCTCGGGTTTGACTATTCGGCAAAGACGCCTATGAACGTCTTCTAGGAATTTCTGCTAGATCACGAAAAGGGCTCAATGATCTAGAAGAACGAGTGCGCATGCACTACCAAAACAACACTTTCAATTAAAACAAGACCGAGGCAAAACACAAGGAACTTAAACCAATAATCCCACGTGAATTGATCACTTCTACAAGTAAAACGCACAAAGGAGCGAGAGACTTATTAGGTCGGGCGAAGCTTATTAAATACCCGTCTCTTTTCAGCCGCAATTTAATGTCAGGCCGTCCTTATACCCCTCACACAGCTTGTTAAACCGATAGAAGTAAACCAAATCACGAGCGACACAAAGGCAAGTTTTAAATCTTTTGTTCGGGAACTTATAATGATAACACCTCGGTTGAGAATGTTATATTGATTGTGTCTTCTATTTTATTTAAAACAACAAGGAAAAATCTTTTTGTATTTTTAATCTTTTACATATATATACAAAGAAAAGAAAAATATTTTTGTATTTTTGTATTTTTATAAAAACAATAACTTCACGAGGAAGGTTCTTCAAGTCACTAATCGCAAAAATCACGATATTGTCGCAACACACCTCCCGGCGTGGCCAAAATTTGATTCGTTGTAAAGTGAGTGGTGAAAAACAAACACAATATCAATATATCAAATTAACCGTAAAATTTGACAAATTAACCCTTTAGGAAAAAGGTCAACGTGCCAAACCTCACGGTGTGATAAAAGTGATACCGAAAAGTGATTTCCCGGGTCGTGTCCCAACGAGGTGTGAATGGAAGGATTCGTTGAGTTTCGTGATTTGAACTTGAATTGGTTTTTAATGATTTTGGAATTGATTACGTATTCTACAATTTAATGAACGGGAAGGTAATTAAGGCAAGGGAACCCTAATAAACTAAAAATAAACTATCACTAAGCCTAAGGAATGATAAAACGAAGCTACACTAACTCCTAGGGTGCAAAAACTAAAAAACGTAAAAAAACCAACCACCCGAGCAGAACGTAAAAGTTTTGCAATTTAAGGGCTACACGGTGTGAAATCAATTTTCCTACGTTCTAATTGACTAAAAATGATTTTAAGAAAAAGCCGGGTATTTTTTTGACTTTTAAATTAATTACTACGAATTAAAAACTATTTTAATCTAATTAAATGATTAAAAATACTAAACTACTTTGGAAAAATCTGAAAATTTCACAAAAACTACTTGAGATATAGCTGACCCTAGGAAAATTAAGAAAACCTGGTACTGTTTGGAGAAATAAGGTAATATAAGCTAATTAGTTCTTAATCCTAAACTGCCAATTTGTCTTTAAGACATTGATGATGCAAAATCAAACTGAAAGAAGTCCCAAGGGCAGTTGGTTGAGTTGAGTTGTGTTGAGGTTTGAGTGTGGAGACCGAGGTTCGAATCCTGGCTCCAACACTTTTTGAAATTGTTATTTTTTTTCAATTTGGCTTTTGGACAATTAAAGATGCAATTAAATAGGAAAACTTTTGTGAAAACTTTTTATATAAAACTCAACAGATAAGCTATATGAACAGCTTATTGATGCTGTTGTGGACAGAACCCCACCAAACACACCCCTTTGACAGTTTCAATGCAAATGAGCACTAAGAAAGGGTACAATAAGCAACCAACATGCATTCAAGGCATCAAAGACAGAATAGATAAGCTATCTAACCTAGAATCAGCAGTATTGAACTTGAAAACTCAAAGGGAATAAGCCAATAAGCGGCTGGCAAAAGAGAATAAACTAGGAAATCTTAAAACTAAGTAAAGTTGAGATAAGCACTAAGGGAAAACTAATGAGCCAAATCCTACCGTTACTAACTAAACTGTATCTACGCTACCTAGTGACTTCCTAGATCAGCTACATAAGCTACTGTTAAGCTAAGCATAGAAGGGAAAAAAATGACCTGTTGCTGCTGATGTGCAGGCTGCGAGACAGCCTAAGGGCTACTTTTGGAGCTTGTTTTAAGTCGAGATAAGGCTTTCCACAGCAAGCAAAAGCTACAACAACAAAGTAAGACCAGCATAGATTCAAGAAAAACACAGTGAGACCCAAGGATAAGCTGTTTACGCTTTGAAAATAAGCCGAGATCGATCGAAACACCCACTGCCCTTTGCTGATAAAAATTTGAAATCGCAACTTTTAAATTCGACCTCAACTATGCTAAAAGAATTTATGATGCATACAAGATTAGATACAAACAAAGTATGGCATATAGAGATTTGATAATACTAACTTTTATACTTTTTGAACTTCTAAAAAGCTACGAAATATGCCCACGAACAACTTACGCGTTTCTTTGTGCAGAAAAAAAAACAGACAAACACTTTTTTTCTTCAACTTGATTCCAACAGAATCCTTTCAAACATACTTAAGACTTGTGAAACTGACTGATATACTAAAAATGAGTTTGACCTTAAGAGTCAAATGGGTAAAACTCAATTTTTTAACTACCCATTTGCCTGACCCAAACTCCCCTTTTAAAAAAGGTTTTTGACCCCAATGTTTTTTTTCTTTTCTGAAAATCAATACATTTAACTAACAACAAAAATCAATAATAACTAGCAACAAAAGAGAACAAGATTAACTTAAAACAGCTTTTTCATTGAAATAAAATTAAAGATTACAAAAAAAGAAACTTAAACTGAAATTTTTCTACTAAAACTAGGGGTGCCTCATATCATGGCTACAACATCTCTATTTATACTAAACTACTGGTCTTCATGTCTTCTTCACTCTTGTGTTTCTTGTGTGAGTGCAAACAGCCAAAGAGATTCCTTTGTGCTTTCTTGAACTGATCCTAGCCATCCAACAGTTAGGTACAAGAGAAACTTAATCTCAGCCATCCACTGGGTCTTTTGTGAGCTAGGATTGCCACTGTGGCATGAGGGATCAGTTGAGTGGGTTTGGGATTTGGGTGAAACTGGTTAAAAGAGATTAAGGTGGTTTTGGGGTGTGGTGAAGTTGGGTAAAGGGGAGAGATGGGGGTGGAGTGTTTGGGGAGAAGGAAAAGGAGAAAACTAGGGTTCTGTGTTTCTTGTTTTGGGTTTTGTGTGGCGGAAAAACAGGGAAGAAGAAAGTAGTGGTTGGGTTTTTTAACTCGGGTTGGATGGGTGTGGATCGGGTAACAGGGATGTTATTAGGTTTGGATTGGGTTGACCGGGTTATTAATGGGCTTGAGATAATACTTGGACTTAGGATTGGTTTTGAACCCATTAAGTATTTAAGGACCATAGTTGCCAAAACTGAAAATCTAGGGACCATTCATGTAATTCTGAAAATGTAATCCAAGGGTCATACTTGTGAATCTCAAATAAGTTGAGGACCATTTTTGCCAATTGTGAAATTCCAAGGACTAAACTTGACAATTTTAAAAATCCAGGGATCAAAACTGTAATTTCTCAAACTTTTGAAAATTTTCACCAAAGGACTAATTATGACAACTTATGATTTCAAAAGGACCTTTGGTGACTTTTCTTTTAAAAACGTGCTCGTGGACTATTTCGTCAATTTTTGAAAGTCGGGGACCGAAAGCGCCAATTATGCAAACTTTGTACGTTTTTCATTTGTTTTCAATAATTTTGCATCTGAAACATATAAAACACAATTTTGAGATATTTTCAGTATTTTGATGCATTTCGGAGTGTTTTTAGATGTTTTGTAGCTCAGATTTGACCTAAAATGATGAGTGAATAAGCACTCATCATTAGTCTTCCATGAATGAAGATGACAAGTTTCCCAAGCTTGTTGTAGAAGATCTTCATGTGCATGTATGCTTGTGATGGGTGATCACTTCAGTAGGTAAGGATGCAAGATCTCAAGGCTTGCTTTGGAGGATCACTTCGGGAGTATGCTTACAACAAATGAAAGTTAGAAGCATTATGATCATATGGGATGAGGGTGGTTTACATGTTTCCTAATGATCTAAGTATGTTAGAAATGGTGGAGAGAAAGTATGTGTGAAGATGTGAAAATATGGTGAGAAGTGGTTTGCTATTTATAGGAAAAAAGACTAAAACAAGCTTCTGCCCCAAGGATCCCTTCTGAGAGGGATCCGGCCCTTGTAATCCAAGGAATCCGTGGGCAACCAAAGGGATCCGCCGGCGCTCCTCATTATTTGGGTTATGGGTCATGGGTCATGGACTTTGGGTCATGGGTACCCAACTAGATACAATGTATCTAGACAATGGGTTATGGACTTTAGGTCATAGGTCATGGACTTTAGGTCATGGGTCATGGGTTTCACCCAACATGATTTCATGCATGATGTCATGCAATGGGTCATGGGCTATGGATCATGGTATTTACCCAACACATTTACTTTTTTTATGTATTTTATAAAATGTAAGTAACCAAGATTACTTAAGTGTTTTATAAACATGGTTTTAGTTTTATATAAACTATTTAACTAAACATCTTTAATGGTTTGTTAGTGGTTTGATCATAACGCAACATAACAAACATGTACGAACCTATGTTGTAGCACACAAGGACTTGAGTCGTCGAGAGGCGTTGAAAGTATGTAAAGACAAAATATAATTACAAGTAACTTATACATTTTATGTTATGTATTACAAGTTACATGTTTGTCGTCAACAAAACAAATAAGACTGTATAGATTAAATATCAAAATATTTGCACTAACACTAACGATGGGTGGTCGAGGATTGTCGATTATGTACTTGTGGTACAATTTCTTCCTTAGTAGGATAACGGTTAAAATAGGCATTAGTTACCTCATCCTCACTTTCTTTTATTATTTTAGTGACCTCAATGTCACCTCCTCCTAAGTCATTATCTGAGTCATCGCTAACCATTGAATCAATACCCGATGCGCTAGCCGCTTTTTCAAATGCATCCTCAATTGTACTCTCAAGTAGCCCATGTAATTCTTTAAGCTCATCGATTTCACTAGTGATTTGGTTCCGTAGAAGGTTAAAGGAATGTCGATCAAGTGGATGGTTTGGAGTTGGTGGGACGTGTGGTGGTGAATTTGGTGGTGGTAGTGGATGACGTGGTGGATGATTTGGCGGATGATTTGGCGGATCGTTGTTGGGTGGATTATCACCTTCAATGATGAAAAGTGATGAGATTATGAACAAAAACACAAAGAAAAAGATAGACTACAAGGAAGTTAAGAAAAAGAGAAAAAACTCACTTGATAGGAATCAAGCGAGTAGACCTAAACGAGATAGAAATTTAACTAACTATTCTATTCCCCGGCAGCGGCGCCAAAAACTTGATTTGTGGGGTTCGGGGTCGAAAAGACTTCCTTTTCTATGAGCAAGTTTTACAACCCTCTAGGCAGTGTACCTAATCGTTGTAGCGTAGTATGGGGTAAGCCCAGGGGGTTGATTCGTTCTCTAGGGGAATAGAGATGCTAGGAAGAGATGTATGACGAGAAGGTAAGGTTGAGGGAGATTCTTTTTGGTCTTTTATGTTTTTAGAAAGCAATGTAAATATCTTGGGGTATAGGAGTGGGGGGTGGTACTTCTACCAATTTTAACTACTTTTTATTAAAACTAATTAACTAATTAAACTAAGGATAGATTATGCTAATGTAGATGTGCTCTTATGATGATTAAAAATGTGTTTACTTATATGTTCTTACTCCCTAGTTATCTCTTATTGGTCGGTTGAACTGTCACATCCTCATCTTAATTGGTGCGTTGTATTCCGTTTGGTTATAGGGGGTGCCTAATTCCCTAGTTCTATGAATTGTAACTCTGCTCTAGACTATCCGGGATCACCAAGTACCTAAGTATCTCCCTCGAATACTCTACTATCAACAAGCTACAACTCACGCAAAAAACATAACGATGGCCTATGTGCACTCCTAAGCTTTTTACTATTTAGGACGTTCAAGTTCGCAACAATTAAAGAAGAAGCCAATTTTCCTTACTCTAGCTTCTACCAATCAAGACAAGAGACAACCTAACAATAATTAACAACTAGGTTTCATAGATCTAAGCAAACACAAGGATAATTTAGCTACTAATGGTAAACAAGTAAGCATACACACATACAATTAAACATGGGGTAGACATAATGATAATATGGATTAACAAACTTATCTTATGATGTAAAGAAGGGAATGGAACCCTAAAATACTGTCCAATTCAGACTACAACCGAATTAGGTTTTGCTCTCCAAAGTTCTACCTCTCTAAATGCAGAAACATCAAATTCTATATAGAATTACAAATGCGACGGCGTCACCTTTTTTGCTAGTGACACTGTCAGGTTGTAGAACCAAAATTTCACTTGAGCCGTCGCGTGTAATTTGATCAAAATCTTCAACAAGTGACGACGTCGCCCTTTGAGATGGGACGCCGTCAGG
>OU343225.1:194855982-194946868 GCA_910596185.1 Chrysanthemum makinoi | reverse complement strand
GAATGGGAGAAGTATGTCATTTTTTCTCCGTCAAGCTAAAGATATGCATCATGCTACCTACGGATTGTTGTACTTGACTATGAAGCCTCACCAAAAAGAAGTTGATAAGGAAATGATTCTCCATGGTCAAACTATTTCACCATCACTTAGGACAATCAACAACTTGCTTTGTGGGCTCAAACAAATATTCCTCCTCAACAAGCTCTTCAACCCGCTCCTCAAACAACTAAAACCATCAAACCTTCCACGATCCGTCACAGCAACAACCTCAACAAAATCAATTGGTTCCATACAACAACAACCTTTGCTCAAGCTCTTTCACGGTGAAGCTAATGAGGACTCGATGCCTTTGATGAATCGCAACAAGGATTTGTTATGATTGCTAAAGCATTTGGCCGTTATACAAACAAATCCAACAATCGCATTCGCTCTTCATCTAATACAAGGAATCAGGCTATTTGTAAACAATGGGCGTTGAAGTTCAAAAGCGTGGTTATGGTCGTCAGATGGGAGGTGGTCAAGGGTTCAATGCTATGGGAAGAAATAATATGGGTGCTCATAGCGACAAAGGGCTCAAGTGGTTGAACGGGAAATGCTCGGAATGGGGTTAATGGTCTTCGATGCTATAAGCTGTAATGAGAAGGGTCATCTGCTAATCATGTCCTAAACCCGAGGACAAGAGACAACGCTTATTTCAAAGAGGCCTTGCTCTTGGCTCTTAAGGATGAAGCTGGTGGAACTCTTACCAACAAGGGACAGAGCTTTATGGCGGATCACGATTCGATGATGATATGGAGGACTTGCGGGCTAATCACGTGATGATGTTGATGGCACAAATTCAAGCACTACACATGAGTGATACAGGCCAGTGTATGACAGCGGCGGCTTGTCTCGAATTACTGAACAAACAATTATCATCAATGAGCATATCCCCACTTTCTCTCTATCGACAAGGATCGAGTGTTCAACATGAGTCTTCCACATCTCATTCCGATGATTATCAAATAGATCCTGTAGTTATATTTGATGATCAAGATGACCGTATGGTTAATATTGATAATCAAGTTGACTCTGTCATTATATTTGAGGATCTAAAGAATTATCATGTTGAGAATCCGCGTTGAACAAGATGAGCTTTGTCACGGCAAGCTGAGCTCTTGACCTTAATTAAGACCAACATTCTCGTTTGGAAATTTGCACGAAATTAAAGAGAAAAATGCACTGTTAACAGGGATAATGAATGCTTAATTCGACAACTCAATTTTTCAAAACTCAAGAGAACGTGAAAAAGGTTTTGAAGCCGCTTTTGCCAAATCACACCAAAATGAAAAATATTTGGAGCAGCAGTTTGTGATCTAGCCGAAGAATGCTTTGTTGTCTCAAATAGAACAAATGAAACATGAACATAAACAACAATTTAACGCTCTTACTTTGGCTCAAAAGCCAAGGAAGTTGTTAACTTGTCAAAAACAGTTCTCACGAGTACAAAAAGCATTCAACGAAGCGAATAGATGACTATCTTGAGGAAATTGTCGACTTACAAAACAAAATCAAAGAGTTTAAAGCTGTTGTTTATAAACATGGTGAATCAATCACAACGATTCAAAAGTTTTCTTTCAAACCAAGTCCAAATGGATATGGATGAATCTTGCGATTATAAACCTAAGTTTTCACAGAGCATTCAAACCAAATCACGAAGTTTACAGTCACGAACATAGAATTGATGATTCAATTATGACTGATGTTGAATATAATCGGATGGAAGAATTAGATCTTTGATGGCGAGAGTCGGTCAAAAATGGAAAATGTCGTTTATAACAAACCATTTAACTATTCAAAGCCGTAACTTTTGTCACACAACAAGATACTTCTAACAAACCTTTGGTTATCACACGATTTCAGAAGTCAGTCCTCAACCAAAAGGTGCACAAATTAATGGTCCTTTACCTCCACTTAGTGAAGTAAAAACTAATGCGAAAGTTGTGGCGTTATCAAATACTTTGACACTTTCTTATCGACCTCAAAATTTTGGGCGTGAGATTGAATTTCATTCGAAATAAAAGTTCAACATTTTACCTCGCCAATAGTGAGAACATAGAGATATTCTTGAGAAAATAATTTTTACCCCATGTCAAAAATTTGAAAAATTGTGCACTATATTGGGAAAAGGATTTTCACAAGGAACTTAGTCTCATGAAACAGTTTTCGAAAACGAAACATCAATTTCTAATACTAGCGTAAAAGAATTTGAGAAAAGATGTTGATCGACTCTTGGAAGATGTTATCTGTGCTTTGATATCCATATCTTTGTGTTATTAATTTCTTTGCCATATGAATCGATAATATCTTTGCGATTATGATTCATTGATAATGTTGTGAATACGATATGGTGCATCGGTCGAGTCTTTAAGTTGAAAATAAACCATTGTCAAATGAGCTTTCAAATGCAATCCGTCGTCTTAATTGGTGTCAAAAAGATATTCATGATCAACAACTTGTTTTTCAACACAAAATTGCCCGATTGCGTGCAAAACATTCTGATCCTAAAATTGAGCAACTGGATGATCAAAGCGTGTCTTTTAAGTGTCAAATCTCAAAATATGAACAAGAACTTGCAAAAGTTAAAAGGAATATGGTGTCATATTTGATTTACTCAAAGCGGTTCGTGATGAAGCATCAAACGAACTTGATCATTATCTTGCACACACTAAAAAAGTCATGAATTTTCTTTGAAATCTTAGTTCGAAAATCAAGATTTGGTGCACACTATCATTAAGTTAAGGTAAATGTTAGGAAAGTATGAACAAGTTCAGCCTAGCATCATTAAGAGTTGCACCTGTAACACTTAGCAATCATGTCCCAGAATACCTCTTGACAAAACACAAGTTACTAATGTGCTTCCTATCTTTGAAGCAGGACTAGTTGCCTCTTTTCCAAGCGTCCACTTCACGACCTAGGATCACTACAAAGAAGAATAGGAAGTTGCGACCTAAGAAAAGACAAATAAAGAATGTTGAAGTAGAAGAACACCGTAGAACTTTGAATAAGACTCGATTGCACCCACTTTAGATATTGTATGCGGCAAATGTAATGGAAAAGTGTTGTAACAAATGCTTAACCTTTAAGTTCTTTTGATATTCGATCGATGCATCTTGTGTTATTTGTCGTAAAAGTATGACGTTCGATTGTCATGATAAATGTGTTGCTAAGGCTATCTTGTCTCGTTTACGGAATCCTAAGACCTGGAATACCTCTAGGCCTACTAATGCTTCTAAGTCACGTGGGCCGCCTTCTTTAGATTCTAAGAAGCAATTAATGTCCCTGTAGCCCCAATATCACCTCCAAGGATTATTGTACCACCCAGTGCATTCACTAAGACTAAAGCTAAGACTAGTTGGAGATGGCAGAAATGGATACATAATACACTAGGATTTAAATGGATGCCTAAAGTTATTGATGTGTGTATTTCTACTATAACTGCTTTGGAACCCTCTAACATTTGGTTCCACATCTACTTCTATTCCATCATTGTCGTGCGTGTTGTAATGCAGGTGATCTGATCATCCTTTGGATTATTGATAGCGGATGTTCCGACACATAATGAGGCAATCTTAAACTGTTATCAAACTTTGTTTCAAAGTTCATTGGAACTGTCGGATCGGGAATGATCGCCAGCGCCTATCATGGGCTACTGGAGACTACATCAATGGCAACATTGAAATTAGCAGGGTTTATTATGTGGAAGGCCTCGGTCACAATCTCTTCTCGTTGGTCAATTTTGTGATGGAGACTTGGAAGTAGCTTTCAGGGAGAAAACTTGTTTCATTCGTGATCTTCAATGAAATGATCTTATGTACGGCCAACGCTCATCCGGTCTCTACACTATCTCCATGCAAGACATGATCGCTTCCATCTCCCATTTGCTTACTCTCAAGGCTACATCTACAAAATCTTGGCTATGGCACGTCGGTCTATCACATCTAAATTTTCAAACCATCACCAATATTACATGACACAAACTCGTTGAAGGTCTCCTGCGATTCCGGTATTCTAAAGATCACCTATGCTCGGCTTGTGAACAAGGGAAAAGCACTCGTGCTCATTTTCCTTTAAAGGTGGAACACAACTCTCAGCATGTGCTTCATCTTCTTAACATGGATTTGTGCAGCGATCCGCGTGTAGCGATAAATGGCAAAGCGCTACATCTTGGTAATTGTTGATGACTACTCAAGATGGACTTGGGTTTATTTTCTAAGAAGTAAAGATCAAGCTCCGATGACCATCACCTTTCTCACGAAAATTCAAATTCAACTCAGGAACACCGTTAGACAAATTCGAACAGACAAAGGAACTGAATTTGTGAATCAAACTCTTCGGAATATTATGAGAAAGTGGGAATTGAGCATCAAACATCTATTGCCCGCACGCCAGAACAAAACGGAGTTGTTAAAAGAGAAACCGCATGCGTTAGTGGAAGCTGCCGAACGATGTTAATCAATGCTAAACTTCAAATTACTTGTGGGTTTGAAGCTGTCTCAAGCGCATGCTACACTCAAAACCGCTCAATGATTACTAAACGCCACAACAAAACACCATTTGAGATTCTCCACAACCGTAAACCGAATCTCAAACACTTTCATGTCTTTGGATCTCTTTGCTATCCGAATAATGATCGTGATGACTTTGGAAGCTCAAAGCCAAAGCTGACATTGGAGTCTTTATTGGATATTGTGAGAACTCAAAAGGTTACGGATCTAGAATGCGTCGTTACAAAGCAGGTTATGGAAACGATTCATGCTAATTTTGATGAACTTTTGAAATGGCACGAGTATAACTGACTTGGAACCCGATCACAACCGCTTAAACTTCCCCAAACCCCATCATCGGTGATACAAGCCCTCAGCTTACTCGTCAACAAATGGAAAGACTATTTGCTCCTCTGTTCATTGGCGATATTGATGAGCGTGCTCCGGTGTATCCATTTGTTTCCGCTGCTTCAACGATAATACTCCACGATACACTGCTACAACAACTTTATTGAAGAAGCACCACCAGATTGACTCTACAACAACAGTTGAACAAATGCATCAACGGCAGAACCGGTGATGATGTTCGAATGAAGTACCCCCACTGCGATTTTGATCAAATGCGTTCTTTAACCCGTTTGCTAATGAAACTGCGCACGATGTCGCGGAATCATCAACAAGCCATTTGAATCCTCAAAATCGCACTGCGTATACCAACATCAACCCTCTACACATAGATGGACAAAAGACCATCCTCTGAAAATATCATTGGCAACCCGAATCAACGGTCGTTCGAGACAGCGTCTTCCAGACGGTGAACATTGCATTTATGCACTCACTTTGCTGCTGGCCAGACCCAAAACATTAAGGATGCAATGACAAAAGATAACTGGATTGAATCCATGCAAGAAGAACTCAACCAATTCAAAAATCTTGAAGTATGGGAGGCGGTGAAAGACCATCGAGGGTCGTCATTGGTCTAAAATGGATTTGGAAGAACAAATTGGATCTTTGAAGGGAATGTCGCCGAAACAAGTCCGCGTCACGGTGGCTAAGGGTTATAGACAGGAAGAGGGTATTGACTTTGAAGAATCATTCGCTCCAGTTGCTCGTCTCGAGGTTGTTCGGATATTTGGCGTTCGCAGCCATATGAACATAACGGTCTTTCGAATGGACGTCAAAGCGCTTTTACGAATGGTCAACCGAAAAGCAGTTTATGTCGGCCCGACGAGAAGGATTCGTTGATCCGCTTCGAACCATGTTTACAAACTGAACAAAGCTCTGTATGGTCTCAAACAAGCTCCTCGGGCATGGTATGATAAGCTATCATCTTTCCTCATTGGCAATAATTTCACCAAGGTTGGTCGACCCAACTCTTTTCATACTATATCAGGGGGAACATATTTTAATTGTTCAAATTTATGTGGACATCATTTTTGGGTCAACTCATAAAAAGTACTCAATCGCTTTTGCAAAACTAATGAAGAAACATTTTGAAATGTCCATGATGGGTGAACTTACGTTCTTTCTAGGACTGCTAGTTCATCAATCACCCCGTGGTATTTTCTTGAGTCGGTCAAATATGCCCTTGAAATTAGAACAAATTGAATGAATACTTGTGATACTTATGCCACACCAATGGCACATACCAAGAAATTTGGATTGATTTGCATGGGAAATTGGTTGACCCTACCAAATACCGAAGTATCATTGTGTCTCTCATGTATCTAACGTAGAGACTGAAATTGTCTTTGCCGTTTATCTTTGCTCCCGTTATCGGTCGCGACCAACTGAAACCCACCTCTCAGAGGCTAAAAGAATCCTCCGATACATAAAGGTAACCATTAATTTGGGGATCACGTATCCGAAGGATTCTGTTTTTGAACTAATAGCTTTTGGGCCGATCACGCAGTCGCTTAGACTCTCGGAAAAGTACGGGAGCACTACAATTTCTTGGTGATGGTATCTTGGCAATCGAAGAAGCAGGGCGTACATGTTGTCATCAACCGAGCGGAATATGTAGCCATGTGGTGTGTTGTGCTCAAGTCATTTGGATGAGAACACAACTCAAAGACTATGGTTATGTATTTGGCAGAATCCCGATATGCTGCGACAATGGAGTGCTATTGCGATCTCGTGAAACTCTGTTCAACACTCAAAGTCAAAGCACATCGATCTTCGATATCACTCCATCAAGGACCACGTGGAGCGAGGTTACGTTGAATTATACTTAGGTAGTGCGAATACCAATTGGCGGATCTTCTACCAAAGCCTTAGCTCCCGCTAGGTTTAATGAGTTGGTCCACCGAATTGGTATGTGGTGTTTGACTCAAGAGGAACTGGATGAACTCTTAAACCATTCTTAAAAATCGGTCAAACACCAAAACCTCTTTTGTAAATATTTTTCAAAAACAAAATACAAAAATATAAAATCGGATAAAACAACAAAAATATTCTTCTATCTATATTTCTTTTAACATGGCAAGTACAACTCTTCCGTCAACACTCAAATCTTTCAAAATTCAGTATTTTTCGATCAAGTGTTGAGGGGGAGAAAATAAATTCTTAAGCTGTTTCAAAATATCACGCTTGCATGTTACCTAATCCAGTTGTTTCTTTAAAATGGTGGTTACATTTCAGTTCACGACACTCCTCGGACTAAAATTTATAACTTTTCTTTATTTCTTAAGTCAAGGGTGTCGGTCAAGTTTCTGTCTTAAAATATTTCGTTTGGTAACCAAAATGGAAGTTAAAAGGCTTTGGATGAAAATAGAAAAGGTGGAGGGGCTAATATTGTCAAAAGCTCAAAGTTATTTTAATAAAACTCCTCACCTAACTTATCACTTCACATTTATTACTAACCAAATATCATCCTACGCACAAAATTTGTTCTTCAAATCCGTGTTTTTGATCATCAATCTGTAAGTGTTTTTGTGTTCTTAACAAGTTTTTAAACAATGGTTTTAAATCTTTCATTAATCTAACGGTTAAAACTTGAGTTATGGTGATTTTAGTGTTCTACGTAGCGTATGAACACTAATCAAATGTTTAGTGTTTGTGGTGAAAAGATTGTGTCAAAGCGTTTGTATAACATCAAGGAATACATTTTCATCACAAACACATCCGAAACACTAATTGATTGTTTTGAGGTATTAGGGTTTATGCGTGGTTTTGGGTATTTTCAAATGTGAATGTTTTTGGTCAAAAAGATAGTTGTGTGATGTTGTTATCATGGTGGATTGATGATATCCAGGCTTTAAAACAACCCAAAAACACTAATTGATTATGAATTAGAAATTAGGGTTTAATGTTCTTGAGAATTGGGTATTTTTGATTCACTGCGAATTTGATGTTAAGACTTGGTTATTACACTCACATGACATGTAAGAGCTACCAGAAAAAGTTTGGTGCAAAATCCATGGCTAAAAATCTTCTGCGTAATCTTTGAACTATTGGGTTTTGGTCTACGCGTAAGACTTTTTCGGCGTATCGCTTGATGTGTTTTCTTGCCATGATCCGTTATGAAATGGATGTATGTGTTAATATTGTTGCTATGATGACTTTTATTTCGGTCTTTCTGGTATAATTCAGAATCAAGGTCATTAATCTCGCATAAGGATCACCTTACGCGTAGAAGGTTATCGCGTAAGAAATCTTACAGCGTATTAGCGTAAGTTCTCTAAAGGGACTCACATTATCAAATTGAAGGATATGTGTACGTGACCACTACATAAGGTCCTCTTACGAGTAAGCCTTACGTAAGGTGTTATATCGCCTAGCGTAAGCTCTCATAAGGTCCCCTTTTCCTGCAGCGTAATATTTCTTATGCGTAAGTAAGGATCCTACGCGCTTGCGCTCTGCATTCATATTACTTCTCCTGTTTACGCATAAGCTACCATTTCTACTCCTAAGCCTTGATCAAACCTTCATTATGAATTGTTACGCGTGCAAACTTGTAAATAAATAAATCATAACGTCACGAAACCAATAAATGTCACTAATTAGCTTAAATGTTTAATATGTTGTGAAAATTAGTGATAACATAAACTTTAAAACTTAAAGTTAACTAACTCACGAAACTTTTCTCAACGTCATTTGACTGTAGAACAAACAAGTGACTTTGGACTCGTAACAATCATTGACATATCTCATTCAATAAGTAGACAATAAAACCTTCTATTGACTAACATTATGTCTTTCGATATGTTGGTTCGTTTGGCTAAATGTGTTTTGGATCCGACATGGAAGCTCAAATGAATGTGGATGCACCAAATGTCCTTACCATTGCTGATATCTTCCCGCATGGCTATCCAATGAAGATTGGAAAGAACAATCTTCGTGTTGACTTTGAAACTCTCACGCTGGAATCTTCTTGTCTCATTGTAGTGGTGGATATTAGAAGAATCATCCCTATCGAACATGCTCACCAACTCTGCCACTGTTCCGGAGATCTACATACGGCAATTCGGAATACAATGCGGATGGTCAAGGTCAAAATGTTGTACGGTGGCGCTCAATCACAAGCAACTCACCATCACTCCTGAGACTTAAGGCGGTTCTCCTCATTCCGACATCATACCAAGCTGATTCTCTGCTGCACCTCTGAAGAGCGGTTCTACAATTTTTGATTAATATTGGGTACGGCGAAGCGGGGTTATCATTAAGCATTCTCACGTGGATCTCAAGAACATCCCTCAGCCTTGGAGAACCCTTTATATCTTCATCACAAAATCCATTTACGGAGGTAAGTAGCTATGAGCACATCCCAAGCTCATGGAACTACAAATCTTTTGGGCTCACGATCAACATGAAGCACATCGAAGTTGAAGCTCTGATTTGGGATGACATGATGACATTCCTCAAAAATCTTGGCTTAAAGATTCCTTACATCGGATACACTAAATGTTTGATCGAGAGAGCACTTGGGTATAACCCATATTCCCAAAGAGAATCAATGACCCGACAATCCGACATGTTGTGCAGAACCTACCCTAACTGCCGATTCAAGGAATCAACAACTAAGAAACATGGTGTCTTTGTATTGCGGATCACCTTCTCGAGATGAACTCAAACGGCTCTACTCTTATAAAAGATATTTGGTTGCGGTAGAAGGGAACAAAGTTGGCTTTCTTGATGAAAAATCTTACGGTTCGCCTACAAGAAAAACCGAGAAGAGGAAGTGCAGGAAGTCTTTGCAAGCGAGAGTCGAAGAAGTTCCTAGGAGGAATCCTCCATGAAAGAGACAGTTCCGCCAAGGAAGTTGTTCCTATTCGTACCTAAGCACGAACCGCAAAGAAAGCTAACAAACGAGGACTCGGAGGGTGCGCATCGTGATGAAGAGATTTTCTACTCAAGCTGCTAAAGATGACACTACAATGGTATCTAAACCTTCCAGTCCACCCATTGAACATGGCAAAGGAAAGACTCCAGTGATTGAACAAGAAGAGGAAAGCTCGAGAGGAAGAGCACGGACTTATCATACAAGAAAAATTTCAAATTCATTAGACTCCAACACGTTGCTAAGGAATTTGCTAGAGATCAAATGGGTGGCCCCGGAGGATCAAGTGGTGGAGTTCAACCTACACCAAATCTTGATGCGGTTAATCGACCCGATAAGGGATCAGTGCCACCACTTTTGGAACAACAACAAAGCGTGTGGAGGACACTCTTGAGTATGACTTTGAAGAACCGAGAAAAGAAAAGACTGAAAAGACTTCCGGTGATGAAACAAAGACTGATGATACGACTAAGTCTGGAAAAGATGATGACGCTGATTATGATAAGTTTCTTCTAGACAGTCAACCGTCCCGAGGAGAAAACCTCGGAACCTCCTAAGGACCCCGAGTCTCCTCATGTCTCTTCGTCATCAGATTCTTCTTCTCACTCTTCACCACCACCATCAAAAGACCAACCAAATCATCATCCAATCATTGAAGAAGCCAACTGCCTCTTGGAAGTCTCATCTTCTAAGACTTCGAATCCGTCAAAGCGTGGTCGAGAAAAGAAAGACATACTCTACAGAAAAGTTGAATTTTCTGCGTGCCGGAAGGATAACGTATCTTCATGATGAGAATGACAAGATGCAAGTTGAAAGGGAGTATGTCCAGAAGATTATGAAATATGATCTTCAGGGAGAATGGGCGAGATGATCAAAGAATACTCCTCACAAGTTCCTTATGGAGGTCGTTCCTAAACTGACAAAGGAGATGTATACCGGACAACTTTATCCGAATCTCTTACATCGGCCAAGCAAGCCATGAAATCAACTCAATGAATTTGAGCATCAATCCATTGAACTCGCAATCTTCTCGGATGATGGGTTGGTGAACCGGCTAGTAGCTCAAATGTCGAAGCGCTACGCAAGCGTTTGCCTCCCACGAAGCTAAATTGTTTGAGCATTGCTGGAATACCAACTCAGTCAGGCGAGAAGCTATAAGGCCTAAGCGTTCAAGAGACGAAAAGACAAAGATCGGGATAAGGATAACGATCCCAAGCGCCGAAGGTCGGTGAATCATCCTCCATTCGATTACTCAATCACGGCCTCCACCCAAAGAACTTCAGACTCAACAAAGATCTCCTCCTCGCTCTTCGGAAAAACCTCAGGATTCCAGAGACACCGCCCCGGACTCGAGAAAACCGGTGATCACTTTGAGTATCACGGTGGTGGCGATGAGAAATCGAGCCCCAACAACAACCCATCTCTCGACGACAGCGCCAAAGAACCAGAATCCTCCTCTAGGCCTAAGAAAAGAAGAAGAAGCCTATGGTGGCGTCTTATCATGGCTGACGGATACACGAATTTGAATGGTTCTCGAAGCTTGTTGATTCCACTCCTACCCATCCGAAGGTCAGAGGTTACGGAATGTGTAGTACATTGGAGCATGCGAAACTTCTGCAAGAAAAATTCCGTGTGAAGAAGATGAAGAAATCCGAGTTGAAGCGAATCAAGAATGAAGCATTTCAACTTCTCAAAGACAACTCGGAAAGTGCTATAGAAGTTGAGTATCACCTTGATAATATAGCACGAGCCATGTCTAACAACATGGATTGGCTCACCCAGAAGCAAACATCGACTTCACCAAACGGGACAATCCTCCATATTACGCCGGTGATCCAAACCTCTGCCAACAATTGGCCAAGCGGTCGACCTAGGATTCCATTAGATATTTCTTCAACAAAGACTTGGAATTTCTCTACTACGGTGGCGATGGTTCAAGGAAATACGGCTACATCAGCGACACTTCCATTCGAAACTCCATACTATACTCTAGCTGTATAGCCATCGAGGAAAGAGCTAACCACATGTTCTCCAACAATGTGGAAGCTTATGACCGTGATGCACGTATGGGATTCACACCATTGGCAGAAACGCCAGCGAATCTACTACTGAGCTGCCAGGTTGAAGTCTCAATATGAAGTGTTGATACTAAGAGTATCGTTGCCATCAAACATGTTGATCTTTCGTCCAAATGGGACTACACTTTTCTCAAAAATATTGTGGTCAAATGGCAAGACGAAAGAGATTATGCATTCTCTGGCGGACTTTTGAAATTTGTCTCTCACCGACATTGAAGACATGTACCTTGCCAAAGTACAGGGTCGCATGAGACAATTTTCGACTGAAGTACAACGTGAATTCATCAAGTCCTTGCTTATCTTCATCAAAAGCATAGTCATCAAAGAACGTGTAGAAGATCTCCACTCGCAGTTTGAATCATATCAGACCGTGTCAACTTCACTCCACCTCGGCTAGATCTTCCGACATCAACCCGGCTTTCCTATACACCTCATCAGCAAACCATTCGAAGTGGTTTACCTTAGTGAAACACTACGCCCACTGCGCTGATGGCGTGTAGCGATCTTCACAAGTTTGGGGATCACACATTGAAGAAGGTTAGGGACGGATTAGCTTATAGGTTGAAGGATATTCATGAAGGAATTGGGTCTAAAAAGTGATGGAATTCTAAGGAAAGACGGGATGTGAAGAGGATCATCACCATGATTGATGAAAGGTTGTATTGAAGGGATCGGTTGAGAATTTGGAAAGCTTTGTAGGTGGTCGTAGGATTTCTCTGCCGCGCTATCAACGCCCGATTGCATCTGGAAACATTGATGGACTTCACTGGTACCCTTGAACTGCTTCTATTTCATAATATTTTGGATGTGTGATTATATATGTCTGTGGCTTGTGCACACATAACAGTGTACAACCCGTACTTGTCAAGAAAGGACCACGTGGTACGCAGTGCCACAATTCTTATAAAAGGAGCGAAAGCTTCTTACTTCTGAGTAAAACCTATCAAACCTTTCACTTTTCAAGGTTTTGCTCAAAAGAACAAGTACTTCCCCTTATGATTTTCAAAACCTCAACCGTTTATATCACTCATTGAAGGGGAGTATTTGACAAAAAATCTTTGTTCACAAATTGTTCTCAGTGGTTATCTTCCCACAAAACTCAAAATGGTCATATCTATTCTCAACACTTCTTCAAAAATAACATTTATATGCCATTTTTGAGGGGAGAAAAAATCGTGATAAGAAATATGTTGTGTTTTGCTCATGAATTCGCTTGTGAAAAGACTTCAACCCATGAATTGACGGGATCTCGACAGGTCATACATTGAAAAGATTTGTCTTCAAGACTTATCCAAGTAAATTGTACCTATTCGAGAAGCTCTTGATAGACATGAACTTTGACGGGTTTGACAACCTTCGGGGTTGTCCACATCTTCAAGGTAGTTATTAGAGCTAGTTGTCACCTAAAGGCTGACAATGTATCTCTTTAACTATACCACGTAATCGTGTCACGCGAGGAATTGTCTATCTTGAGTCGATCAATTCAAAAGTGCGCGCTCTTTCCTCCTTGCAGATTTATGTCAAAACTCTTAAGCACATGTTGAGGGAGTATTCTGCTAAAAGATAAAACTCTTACAGTGGTACAAAATGTTTTTCGTTGTTTACGAGTGGATACTGGGAGAGAAGGGTTCCCAATGATGCTGTCCAATAGATGATCATGTGTCCATTTTCTGAGATGTTCATGTGGTTGGTGATGAGGAACTGATGTAGCAGAATTTGGATCCCATGATGAAGATGGTTCAGGTGTTGGTTCCGGGGCAAATATGTTTTCAAACGGAGCATCTTCAGGGGTAGCAAAGGGGTTATCTCCATCATAATTAGCAGCTATATTTCCATGATGTACAGCCGAAGATTGAGGATTCGATGACGATGATGAATGATCGACAACTGGCGCTTCTTGAGATAAAGACATTGAAACGGATGGATCATTAGGTATTGGTAGGATTAGCGGCAACTATAGTTGGTGATCTGAATTGTCATTAGTCACGAGGTTCATAGTATTCATCAAACATGGATCAAGCAGTTTCTTCAAATCTTCTTACGATGGAGGTACATAAGGATCCTGGGAGTGATTACGTACAAGAGAAGAAGCTGATGGGACTACTTGACAAATATTGAGGTGCGGGTCAGCTGGATTGTCTGGGCCGTATGCTCGAATAGCTCATCGAACGTGACGTGAATAGATTCCATGATGTCGCAGGTTCTTTTATTGTAGATTCGGTAACCCTTCCGGTTTAGTGCATAACCAACGAAAACTCCAATGTCTGCATTAGCTTTCAATTTACCCAAATCTTGACATTCATTAGTAGGATATCATAAGGCACCGAACACACGTTGAAAAGACAAATCCGATTTTCGGTTGTGGACAAGTTCGTAAGGAGTTTTTCCATGAGTTGTATGAATTAGGGAACGGTTTTGGGTGTAGCATGCAGAGGCAATGACTTCCGCCCAAAGAAACATTGGAGCCTTTGAATAGATCAGCATAGTCCTTGCAGCTTCTACAAGAGTTCGATTTAGATCTTTCAACTACACCATTACATTTGAGGAGTCATTGGAACACTTGTTTGATGGTGATTCAATGCTTTAGTAAAAGCTGACTTGAGTACTTTGTTTACAAACTTCGGTTCCATTGTCTGTTAGGATAGATTACATGACTGTTTTATTAAGACGAACTGTAGTTGTTTAATAAGTTTGATGATGGCGTCAGAGTTTCATCATTTGACCTCAAAAACTTAACCCAAGTACACCGAGAGTAGTCATCAACCACGACTAGCACATATTTCTTCCCGTTTATAGTTTGCACTCTCATGGGTCCGCACAAGTCCATACGAAGAGTATGAAGAACTTCCATAATTGAGTTTGCGGGTTTAGGTTTGTGGGCATATTTCTTGCTTTTTCCCAAGCTGGCATCTTTGAACAAAGATGATCTTTTTCATACTTTAATGCAGGCAAGCCTCTTACGAGGTCCTTTCTATAAAGATCATTAATGGTGCTGAAGTTCAAGTGATTGAGACAGCAACGATGCCATAACCAAGACTTTGTTTTAGAAGCCTTTGAAAAAGCGTTGGAGAAGTCTTCATCATATCTTCGATAGAGATGGTGTACATATTAGTGCCATGTGTTCCCTTTAAAATTTCAACACCATCTAGTTCTCTAACGAAGCAAGTGTGTTTTTCTCGAATGCCACTTCGGTCGAGTCACGAATTGACCAGCAGATAACGTGATTTATGACCGAGTCCTTGACATAATATACGAAAGATTACACTGTCACCAAATACATAATCTCGGTAACCCATAATTGCCCCAAAGTGGTCGTTCCCAAATCTAACAGTCCAGATGAATTTATTCACAAAGTTCTTGAGCGTAGCGATCTCCAGTCATATGCTTTGAATAGCCTGAGTCCAAATACCACAGAACGATTTGTACGACCTGCTGTTGAACACAAACAAGTATAGATGAGTGGATAATTTGGATCCCCATGCGAGAATGGGTTCCACTTGGTTAGTAAATGAGATTGGAACACCCACATCAGAAATAGAAGCTATGACATCATTAGAAGTAGATGCAAGACTAGTAGAAGCACTTGGCCTATGTGTAGTATGACTACTTCTTAAGGGGATGATCCTACCAGTAGATTTCTATTCCTTAGTGGCTTTAGATCTATTCCTATTAGGACAAAATTCATTAAATTTGAATGTGCGGCTAGTGGGTTTCCATTGATAACCCACATTATTGAACTTTCTCCCTGTAGGTTTCCAATAATTACTAACCTTTTTCCAAATTGGCTTTCTGGCATCCTTAACCTGTTTAGCATTTCTTACATTTTTGACTAGGGATTTAACAACATTTTTAACTCATTCACAGCACATTCATGATAAATACTAGAAACCAAACATTCAATACATGTTTTGCAAATAGTAGCAGAATTCAAATTAATTACAGTACGCTTATAGTTAATACTAGAATCAACACGATTTATCTTTTTCAAATCAAACTTATTGTTCCTAAGGTGGTCTTCTAGCTTCTTCCCTTGATCACTCTTGGCTTGCGAGGTCCTATCTTGCTTTGTATTGCCTGGAGGCTTTGACCCGCTTACCTTAGTGTCACTGATTACTCTTATAGAAGGAATGATGGGAACATTAGTTAGTTTAACTACTTTCTGCATTCTTGGTCTAGAAGTGCTGGAATCTGAGATTCTAGGAAGCACATCAAAGGTCACATGCTTGACTTTCGGCCTAAAACAAGGCATATCAAGGGTCACATGCTTGACTTTAGGCATAGAGCAAGGCATAATGACACTATCTTTCCTAGTACCACATTTAGGACATATTGCTATTAAGCATTCTAAAAGTTCCTGAGATCGTTTGGCATATAAGCATGCATCCCTAAACGTATTATCAAGTGGTTTCTCTATCTTATCCTCTTCAACAATCTCACGGAGACATTCTAGACTGTCCTTAAGGTACGAAAAATATGTTTGACATACAAGTTCATTGTTTCTAAGATGAGGGGGAATATACTTCACAGACATAGCATATTTAGTACAAGCAGGCACCTTTGGTGCAATATTCTCACCACTGGTGATTGGCATTTTCCCTTTTACCTGACTCTTCAGATTCTCAATTTCATTTTGCAAAGAAGTTATCTTTTCATTGTTCTTGTCACGAGTGACCTTAATTGATTCATAAAACTCTTTGAAATGCAGTTTAATTTTTTCATTTTCAGCTAGAAAACACTCATTTTCATGTTGTAATACATTAATGATGTTTTGAAGATGAAAATTCTGAGAATCTAAAGGAGGAGGCATATGGGAGTCAATCACTTCATTCTTTTCTCCCTTAAATTGGGAAATTTGGGCTTTCAACCTTTTGATCGCGTTGCATTGAGCTTGAATCTATTCATCTCGTTTGTTTAATTCAAAAACTGCATCAAACTCAGGAGCATCCGAAGATGTCTTGGCATTCGAGGTTTTGACATTTTCTTTGAGATGTTGATATTTTAATTGTAAAGCAAGATATTCAACTTCCAATTGAGAAAAATGTCTGACCATGTTATCATGATCATCCCTTTTGATTTTATCATGTAGTTTTTAATTCGTGGTCTCAAGCTCAATGACACGATCGTAGGAGACTTTCAAAGCAACAGATAATTCATGAAATTGAGAAACTTGATAATAGAGTAATTCATAACAGTGTAAAACACATCTTGAGCAATACATCTAGAAATCAAATTATCATTTAGGATGTGAAGATTCTTCCTCTCAATCTCATTACTTTTGAGCTCACATTCATAATTTTTGACCTCGTTTTCCATTTCATTAAACATTCTTTTCTTATCTTTAACCTCAGTATTTATGGCCTTTTGAAGAGATTCAAATTGTTCTTTTAGTTGTTTAAAGAAAGGCATAACCTCAGTTAAGTAACATTATTTTGTTTGCACAAAACCCCTTTCCCTTCAGTAATTCCCGTTGGAGTGATTCTCTTCTTACATGTTTTCTCAAAGTCAACAAATAGTTGGTAAACTACATACAGGCTGACTAAGGTTTTGCTTTGGGTGGGAAGAGTTCTAGGCACTAAATGCATAGGTGTATTTGGAGGATACACATTGGCTGGAGGCAATTTCCTACAGGGGGGATTCTTTTCAACAAGATTATCAGCTTTTTGCTTATCCATGTCTTTCTTCCAAAACACTTGTTCAGGGGTCAACTGAATTCGAGGTCTAAACTTATTCAAGGCAATCCAATTTTCCTTAGTATAATCGTGGGATTTAAGCGTTATATTATTCTCTATACACCAAGGATCTTTTAATTTCTATGCTATTTTCTCTTTAGTGGCATCTTCTAACTTTCTATCCTCTTCAATGCCTTCTATACATGATGGTGTTTGTCTAGGCTTAAGGATCTCATCACCATCATAAAATACCCTTTGAGCAGCTCTATCTATTTTACCATATTCAGGATTAGGTTCCTCTACAAGGGGAATACTATGTTTATCGCTTAAGACTCTATGTTTAGTGATCATGTGGCAGATCTGAATGGTGTTCCCTTGTATGTACAACTTGTTTTCAAGTTTGTTCTTCAAAGTTTTTAGGTTGGAAAACTTATTTAAAAGTTTTGATTCCTTAGCATTGAATTCTGTAGCTTAACTTTTACATTTTCTTGAAGTTTTTGCTTTTGCTTAACAGTTTTATTAAGCTTTTCTTGTAAGGAATTTAACTCTTGTTTTAATATTTTTTTTCCCTAAAATTACTTTTTCTAATAAGTGTACGCCTTTGGTTATCCATCTCCCTCACGGTGGTCATTCAAACTTAGCGCTATTCATATATGGCAACTTGTTCCTTATAGGCATTTAGTTTGAGGTCATGGAATCATCAGTGCACATTCATTGTATTCATCATACATACATTCATCATTGATGGCGAAGATGCATAAGCTTGGTACAATTATACTTTCATCTTGCTTCACATATTGATCATATGGGACAACATTGCTATCACCCATATTTTCAATATCGATTAAATGATTTTAGTTGATTGTACTGTCGCGTGAATCTTTTGCACATCAACCACATCATATAGTTTTAATACCTCTGATATGATGGATTCCTTAGAGGGGTGGCTTCTGAGGTGGAGAGACCATTGGTGTGATGTTAGCCATAAAGATGGTTTGTCTTTGTTGGTTCATCATCAACATCGGAAGAGTCAAATGCATCACAATGTCGCAACGAAGGCGTTGGGATTGTTGCAGGCCACACCATGCACTGGTTGTTCATCCACATCTGCATCATAAGTTTTGGCATTTCCTTCAGCAAGAAACAACAACTCTTCCTCATCCAACACTGCTCCATTGTCTTGAGCTTGCACTAGTAGCATCTTATCCCTGAAGTACTATGCATTTTGTGGACGTTTTGGTTGAGTGCAGTTCCTAGTAATGTGTCCTTCCCCTCCATAGTTGTAACACTTGATTGGCTTCCCTTGACCTTGAGCCGCAACTCTTCCTCGATTATGATTTCCCACATAACTTGCACCAGCTCCTGCATTCCCATAACCGGTTCCAACCCCAACATTTCCTTGCTCATTATGTGGTAGATAAGTATTCTGCCTTCCTTGCACATTTTGCACAACTACCCTTCCATCTTTAACCGTAGCATGATTGTGTAGGTTAGATGCAGTTCTGAGATGATTGTTGGTGTGTGGAGTAAGGTTCAGGTTTTGCTTAACCATTAGGGCCAGTTGATTGACAAGGTGTTCCATGAATGAGTCTGAAGGCTTATATCCTGAATCCGGAATGAGTTTGTGATTACCATCCCCAGTTGGTATGACTTGTGATGCTTTGGTAGTTATTCCCACATTTGTGTAGAATGCAGTTGAATCATTTGAAGAACTTGCATCTCCAACATTGGTATTTAACTTTTCCATGATCATTTGTTCAAATGTAGCATGCTTCTCATGTTGGAGCAAATAAGCATACAATTGCTCATAATTGGTGTTCCTCAATCCTTTGTTTAGTTTGACTGCAGTGACAAATTTGTGCCATTCGGGATTCATGTTGCTCACAAACTTTGAATTGAGCTGGATATTTGGCATTGTCATCTTGATATTCCTCATATCATTCACAAGCTTGTGGAATCTCACATAATATTCAGTAACACTTTCTCCTGGATTCATTTTAAAGTTCTCAAAGTCATCATACAATTGAGATTCTCTATCTTCCTTAGTTAGTTCCGAACCAGAGAGAAGCATCTTGACATTATCCCAGACAACCTTGGCTTCAGTGTTGTGATTGATTAGCTTGCAAATGTCCTTTGGTAAACCTTGAAGTATGATGTTTAAGGCTCTAATGTCAGCATCATATCTATTATTTTCCTTATCATCAAGCTCATCATACATTCTTGGTCTATCCAACCCTAATGTAACATTTCCATCAGTTCTAGTTTCGAGAATGTCCCTAGTCATTCCAGTTTGAAATGGTCCTTCATCAATAGACTAAGGATGTTAACCCTATTCTCTTTTCCTAAGAAATACAATCTAATTCTTTGAGCCCAAGAGTCATAATCGGTTCTATCAAGCATGGGAGGACGAGTATCGGATCCTGCTGCTTGAACGTCATTAGCAACGGAAGAAGTGATTGTAGACATGATTACTAATTCCACGGGATTTTACTACTCTTTGATTAAACCGGGAAATAGATTCTTTCACGGGATTTTACTAAATCAAGAGAAAACCGTAAAACGCATCACGAAGATATGACAAGTTTCAAAAGACAAATCGCACAACTGACAAACCGCTTCTGTCAACTCACATAGTTGACAAATCGCTTCTTGTCAAATCGCTTTCTACACAAATTGCTTAACTGACAAATCGTTTACGTGTCAAAACGCTTAAGTGTCAAACCGCTTTATTGACAAACCGCTTCAGTGACAGATCGCTTAATTGTCAAACCGCTTAATTGACAAACCGCTTAAGTGACAAATCTATTAAGTGACAAATCGCTTAAGTGACAAACCGCAGGGGAACAAGAGTACTTCCACCACTTCCACTACTTTGTCCTTTCTTGTCTCTTTGTCTCAACATACAAACCGCTTCCACAAAACAGGACAAACTGCATAAAATAGGTGTCAAATCGCTTAAAAGCTTGATCAAACCGCTTCAAAGAAAATAAATCCGAGAGACAAACCGCTTCCTAGCAAAACTTCAAAAACTAAACTTTTTCAATCCAAAACACTAAAATCATGATGATTGAGACCTTCCAATCCAAAACCTAAACACTTATGTTGATTCTAAACACAAAAGTACTATCAAAATTCAAACTTTAACACAAAAAATGATCCAAATGATGAAAACTACTCAAAACTCATTCACACCCAAAAACCTATGAAAACTACTAGAAATCCAAGAACATTTAAGATAGATGATCAAACCACGACTCTTGATACCAATTGTTACATATTGCTTTTCACAAACACATAAACAAGCATAAATACGGGTCGACTAAAATGAGTTCTAGAGAGAGAAAGTGGAAGAGAGTTGGAAACTTTAGTGAGACAAAGAAAAATGTATTATGAAAGCTCCAACCCTTTGCCTTGCTAGGCAAAGGGTATTTATAGTATGTGACAAAAAATGCCTCCTACGGGCTGTGTATCAGGCATACAGTGGGTAAAGACCCATCCGTCCTCCACGGTGTTACATAACAAACTACTAACTATCACTAAATGACTATGACTACGAGCTTTCTAACGATTACATATACTTGAGGTGACCGACTCTTCAACTACCGGATTTTCTAAATCCTAACAGAGGACCATATCCGCTAAATTTCCAAGGAATCTTGTATGTAATTTCATTTCTCTCTTCCGAAAATCTAACCGTTCCCTTGGATTTGTTATAGCTTAGCTTAGATTTTTCAACAAACGGTTTTCCTAACACTACATGGGACAAGCTACAGTTGATGACACATCCTATATCTTCTAGGATCATAAAATCTACTAAGTAGGTGAAATTTCCAACAAAGATGTGTACGTCCTTGACTCTTCCCGCAAAATTGCAAACCCCACCTGGATACTTAGGGTCTCTCTTAGTCTTAAGTTGCGCATTCATTATGCCGTTGTAAACAACCGAGGACATCACGTTGGTAGGAGAGTCTATATCTATGTAAGCATGCTCGACATGCCTATATCCAATCATACAAGGGATCTTAACGTTTCAATGACTTCCTCTCCTCATTTTTGGGCTGATTCTAACTGTGGAAAACGTAGAGGTGGGGGGGCTAAATATGTTTCCATTTCAAACTTAAAAATTTTGTATCAAATATAATATAAACCATTGCATTTTCTAATCTCAACGCGATGATGCATTTAACGCATTACGGCATGTAAGGCCAACCCCTTAATATCACATAAGATTCTGCAATATTAATGGTTCATTATAAATCAAGTTTCACCATTATTAGTCCAGTTGCTTTTTCTTGATCAAGCGTGTCATAATATGTAAAGTGTTAAATATAGTTTATGACTATATGAAAGACCAAGTATGCATCACAAACATAAACATCAACCACATAGACAATCAACAATATAAAGCAAGAATAAAAGTAAAGCGATAAGTAAAAGGATACACAAATCAACACGGGTATTTATAGTGGTTCGGTCAAGAAAGCTCCTCTTCACCCTAATCCACTCCTAGAGTACCCGACTTGAGAGTTACTTCACTAGATCAACAAACTCCATTCTCGGCAGAGAAAACCTTACACAACGTCGCCTACACTTTATCCGGTACAAGGCTAGACACCGAGTTCTTCCATGAGGTAGAACCAAACCTATCACAACATCGCCTACACTTTATCCGGTACAAGGCTAGATACCGGGTTCTTCCACGAGGTAGAACCAAACCTATCACAACGTCGCCTATACTTTATCTGGTACAAGGCTAGATATCGGGTTCCATTACAAAGGAGGAACCATTACAGACCAACATGACACATCTATGACACCCGTTATGTTTTGTGGCCCAACATAACAAACCTTGTATTTTATGGCACAAACACATAAACCATCTAATCTATTTATAGATACAAGAATATGATACTAGACAATATCCAAGACAATGTGTCTAATGGATATGAAATCCTAAACCAAACATCAAGAACACAAAGCATGATGTAGTTAGTCTTCCATGAATGAAGATGACAAGTTTCCCAAGCTTGTTGTAGAAGATCTTCATGTGCCTGTATGCTTGTGATAGGTGATCACTTCAGTAGGTAAGGATGCAAGATCTCTAGGCTTTCTTTGGAGGATCACTTCGGGAGTATGCTTACAACAAATGAAAGTTAAAATCATTATGATCATATGGGATGAGGGTGGTTTACATGTTTTCTAATGATCTAAGTATGTTAGAAATGGTGTAGAGAAAGTATGTGTGAAGATGTGAAAATATGGTGAGAAGTGGTTTGCTATTTATAGGAAAAAAGACTAAAATAAGCTTCTGCCCCAAGGATCCCTTCTGAGAGGGATCCGGCCCTTGTAATCCAAGGAATTCGTGGGCAACCAAATGGATCCGCCGGCGCTCCTCATTATTTGGGTTATGGGTCATGGGTCATGGACTTTGGGTCATGGGTACCCAACTAGATACAATGTATCTAGACAATGGGTTATGGACTTTAGGTAATAGGTCATGGACTTTAGGTCATGGGTCATGGGTTTCACCCAACATGATTTCATGCATGATGTCATGCAATGGGTCATGGGCTATGGATCATGGTATTTACCCAACACATTTACTTTTTTTATGTATTTTATAAAATGTAAGTAACCAAGATTACTTAAGTGTTTTATAAACATGGTTTTAGTTTTATATAAACTATTTAACTAAACATATTTAATGGTTTGTTAGTGGTTTGATCATAACGAAACATTACAAACATGTATGAACCTATGTTGTAGCACACAAGGACTTGAGTCGTCGAGAGGCGTTGAAAGTATGTTGAGACAAAATATAATTACAAGTAACTTATACATTTTATGTTATGTATTACAAGTTACATGTTTGTCGTCAACATAACAAACGAGACTGTATAGATTAAATATTGAAATATTTGCACTAACACTAACGATGGGTGGTCGAGGATTGTCGATTATGTACTTGTGGTACAATTTCTTCCTTAGTAGGATAATGGTTAAAATAGGCATTAGTTACCTCATCCTCACTTTATTTTATTATTTTAGTGACCTCAATGTCACCTCCTCCTAAGTCATTATCTGAGTTATCGCTAACCATTGAATCAATACCCGATGCGCTAGCCGCTTTTTCAAATGCATCCTCAATTGTACTCTCAAGTAGCCCATGTAATTCTTTAAGCTCATCGATTTCACTAGTGATTTGGTTCCGAAGAAGGTTAAAGGAATGTCGATCAAGTGGATGGTTTGGAGTTGGTGGGACGTGTGGTGGTGAATTTGGTGGTGGTAGTGGATGATGTGGTGGATGATTTGGCGGATCGTTGTTGGGTGGATTATCACCTTCCATGATGAAAAGTGATGAGATTATGAACAAAAACACAAAGAAAAAGATAGATTACAAGGAAGTTAAGAAAAAGAGAAAAAGCTCACTTGATAGGAATCAAGCGAGTAGACCTAATCGAGATAGAAATTTAACTAGCTATTCTATTCCCCGGCAGCGGCGCCAAAAACTTGATGCGTGGGTTCAGGGTCGAAAAGACTTCCTTTTCTATGAGCAAGTTTTACAACCCTCTAGGCAGTGTACCTAATCGTTGTAGCGTGGTATGGGGTAATCCCAGGGGGTTGATTCGTTCTCTAGGGGAATAGAGATGCTAGGAAGAGATGTATGACGAGAAGGTAAGGTTGAGGGAGATTCTTTTTGGTCTTTTATCGTTTTTAGAAAGCAAAGTAAATATCTTGAGGTATAGGAGTGGGGGGTGGTACTTCTACCAATTTTAACTACTTTTTATTAAAACTAATTAACTAATTAAACTAAGGATAGATTATGCTAATGTAGATGTGCTCTTATAATGATTAAAAATGTGTTTAATTAGATGTTCTTACTCCCTAGTTATCTCTTATTGGTCGGTTGAACTGTCACATCCTCATCTTAATTGGTGCGTTGTATTCCGTTTGGTCATAGGGGGTGCCTAATTCCCTAGTTCTATGAATTGTAACTCTGCTCTAGACTATCCGGGATCACCAAGTACCTAAGTATCTCCCTCGAATACTCTACTATCAACAAGCTACAACTCACGCAATAAACACAACGATGGCCTATGTGCACTCCTAAGCTTTTTACTATTTAGGACGTTCAAGTTCGCAACAATTAAAGAAGAAGCCAGTTTTCCTTACTCTAGCGTCTACCAATCAAGACAAGAGACAACCTAACAATAATTAACAACTAGGTTTCATAGATCTAAGCAAACACAAGGATAATTTAGCTACTAATGGTAAACAAGTAAGCATACACACATACAATTAAACATGGGGTAGACATAATGATAATATGGATTAACAAACTTATCTTATGATGTAAAGAAGGGAATGGAACCCTAAAATACTGTCCAATTCAAACTACAACCGAATTAGGTTTTCTCTCCAAAGTTCTACCTCTCTAAATGCGAGAAACATCAATTCTATATAGAATTACAAATGCGACGGCGTCACCTTTTTTGCTAGTGACGCTGTCAGGTTGTAGAACCAAAATTTCACTTGAGCCGTCGCGTGTAATTTGATCAAAATCTTCAACAAGTGACGGTGTCGCCCTTTGAGATGGGACGCCGTCAGGCTTTAAAATAAGCTTGAGTCTTGACTTTGTCGTCTTCTTCATGTTTTCGCTCCTTTTCGTCCAAATATGCTTCATTCCAGCATTTTGCTTCCAAAAGACCTAAAATGTGAAAATGAACGATTTTAAGTAGTAACGGATATAAAATCTGTCGATTTAGGGCTTAAATGACCCCTTAAAAACGTATGTTTTAAATCCTTATCAATAGCATTAATGGTAAAATGGATACTTATTCACCAAGGCTTCAGTTATAGAATACCCCAAAAACCCAACCAACCTAACACTTCATACCAGCATAAGGAGGGTTCAAGAAACATTGGCTAAGTCTAAGTAGCCTCGTCTTACACGACTCGATATACCTAGCCCCCAATGCTTAAACTCTACCCTAAAAGCTTTTATTTTATTTGCATCTATTGAACTAAATGTCTCATAGAGCAGTTACTTGACTAACTGCCTTTGACTCTTTAACATTCGAACTCATTATTTTAAGCATACAATTAATCAAAACAAGGAAGCCCACCAAGCAAACAAGTACATAAATAATCATTGGGTAACTAATTCCTAACTAACAAGTTGAACTACAATCATACATTAATACCTCAGTTGCAAAAACTTATAACTAATCACATATTTCAGGTCAATAATTAATCAATTACTTTTACTAATTATTTTAATTTCGTGGAAATAAACTTTTACGAGTAGCCGAGTAGGTCCACTCGCGTACGTCGTTGCACGTATATTTAATATAAACCAACTATAGACTATGCTTAGCCTACATATTTTATGCACTTTGATTTCCTTACAAGCATATTTTATATGTTCTATTTTTGTTTTTCTACTTTTACGTAAACCTTGCACATTTTGCGTTTTACGCGTTTATAACTTACATATTTAAGTTTTATCAACGTTTAAACACTTCGTTAAGCTCGTTGATAAGTTATAATATTTTTATATGTTTTAGACTTTTATATTACTCGGTTTTACGTTTTATGATTTAAAAGCTTTACGTTTTCAATTACTGGGATCAAACTATACCCTCTAATCACAAATACTATCAATATAACATAAGATTTATCCTCCTCGTGCCACAACCTACTTGCACCACTTAACACATGTCTTTTGTTTAGACAAGTAACCTCTTTGTCATTAAACTACTAATTCATTTTCACATACAAGATAGATCTCATCCAAATAATTTTTCCATATCACTTGTTCTTTCTCTCTTGGTTATGTACTTCAAACACACCAACACCAATTCACCTTTTGATTTCCTTGTTAATTTTATGTACAATCTTGAAGGTTTAGTGTTACTAGTTAAATCTCTAGTTCAAATCCACCATAAATCAATACCAAAATCTCATATTTTTCATGGGTTTTTATTAAATTATAACAAGGGTTTTGTAAGAGTTTCTACAAGTGTTAGTAAGGGTTAGATATTTGTTTTGAAGCTTGGTTATTATTGGTGATTCTTAAAGAATAGGTTTAGAGTTCTTTTGTGATCTTGTTCTTGTTGTTTCCACCATAAGAGCTTTGTAAGGAAACCAAATTATTTTCATGTTATTTTCTGTATTTTATGTTAATCATATGTAATATTCATTTTTTATATGGTTATACATTGTACATGGTTAAAAACACTTTAAAAACATACGCTTACATAACATCAATATTTAAGTAATATTAAGCATGAAAGTAGAAAGGTATTCAAGTTTAGTGAAGACTTACAAAAACTTGTAAAAGGTAATGTAGTAAGAGGCTCAAAAACACACCAAGTGACTTCCAAATTACCCACAATGTGTTCTGATTAATCTAAAATGCTTGAAAGTACAACCCGTTTATATCAAACTTCAAAGATTAACACTAAATCTAATATTTTATGCTTGGTCGTGTGTTTTGAGATGAAAATGGATGAGAGGTAATGTTTAGATGAAGAGGTGAATGTCAGTTTTAGTGTGTGTGAGAAATGGGAAACATTACTGTGGAAAACTAGAAGGGGGTTGAATAGTTTTGCTGATTTTATGTTTAGTTTCAAAAACTTTAGATTCAATCTTATGTGAATTTGTATGGATGGATAGAAAGTATAAAGCAATACGTAAAGTAAATAATGAAAGCAAGTAAAGTAAAGGATAGAGAGTAGTGAAACAAGTGATTTATAGTGGTTCGGCTACAAGGACACCTTCCTTGCCCTACTCCACTCCCCGAGTTCCCCACTCGAGAGTTCAAGCACTATGTCAACAAGCTCCTTCAACACGGCGGAGAAGCCTCACAACGTCGCTTACACTTTATCCGATACAAAGCTAAATACCAAGTCCTTAACACGGCGGACCAAACCAACGCAACTATAACACAACAAATATGTGAAATATGAAATACAAGATCTTGCTACAGAAATCTTGCGGAGGAACAAATCAATCAATGACCACTTGCTTGGATGACTTGTAGTATCTCGTGATCTCGCCTTTGAGAAGGACCTATATGAGAATCACAACAAAAGAAAGAAGAACTACTAGATAGATCAAGAGATATGAGATTAGAAGAGAGAAGTAATATATGAGAGAGTTTGTAAGAAGAGGGGTGAGTAACAATGAAGAAATGGCTCACTATCTATAGGCAAAAAACTCTACTGTAGCCCGGTTCCTACGGATCCCTCACTTGGGGATCCGTCAGTCTAATCCAAGGGATCCGGAAATATGGGTTGTACCAGTCCGGGTTTTGGGTTGCAAACCGGGTCATGGGTCATGGGTATGAGCCTTGGGTACCCAACAAGGTACAATGTATCTAGACATTGGGTCATGGGTCTTGGTTTATGGGTTATGGATTTGCTCCATGGGTATGGGTCATGGGTCTTGGATAATATCCATCCTTTTATGTAAATGACCAATATGTATATACTTTACAAAAATAACATGTATTCTTATAATTTTTCTTATGATAACTTTATATTTGTTATTAACAAAACACAAAGAGATCGCTAAATATGAATAAACGTTTTTACGGTTAACAATCTCCCATTTTTGTTGATGACAAAATATAATGTTATGATGAGTGAAACTTAAGATTAGATGTATGTTTTGAAAGTATATGTAAGTTTTACTTCTTCTCCCCCTTTTTGTCGAAACAAAAAGCGAACCTAACGAAGAAATAAATTGTGGAATAAAAATAAGTATGATCCACAAAGCACTAGCTCCCCCTAGAGTTGGGCGTCAAGTGAGAAAATATAATACCTAAAAAAATGTTAGTAGTAACATGTAATATAATCTTTTATGAGACGAGAAACAAGATGGAGAGCCAATGTATGTAAACAAAGCCTTGTAATAAAATATCAAAGTGTAGTGGTATATAGGCCACATACAAAATGTAAAACAAAGAACAAGGTTTATTCTTGAAAATGACTAAAAAAAAATAGAAAAACTAGTAATATCATTCCTTCCATGCTTGCATATGGTTAGTTATGGAAATTTTGGTAAGTGATGATGTTGATGCGATCAAGGATGTGGTTAACTATGAAACGCATCTTGTCCCTTATTTCCATTGCAAGTTCCCTAGTGGATTGACAATGTTTGCAATGTAGGTGGTGAGGGTAGTGTTGGTGGATGGTTTCCGAGTAAGTTTACTTTGTGGAAGGCGGAATATGTGGTGGAAATGTATGAAAATATGGATTAAATTCCATGATGTTGGCGAGTTGTGGAGGATAAGAACCTAGATGTTCTTGTAAAATAATGGGAGCTAAAGGTGGTGAAGTTGCAAGATCTTTGTAAAGTGTGTTTGGAGATGTTGGTGGTGTTAAAAAGACTAGTTCTTTTGGGTTTAAGTTGGAAGCTAGTTGGGTAGATTTGGATGGTTGAAATGGTGTGAGTGGTGGACTAGACAAGGGTAGTGGAATTGCTTTTGGAGTCTTAAGGAGTTCCGATCGTGTGATTTGAGTGTTAGGTAGAGACTTGGTAGGTGAGGGTGGTGATGAGCTTGTTGGAGATGATGGAGGTGCTACAATGGAATCATTTGGTGGTGAATAAGTAGTTGGTGATGGACTTTTTGACAATGGTTTAGCTAAACAACAAGGCCGGATGCTAATCCGTGTGGTTCTTCTAGATTTGGGTGGTGGTACTACGGAAGGTGGTAGGATGAAGTTTTGGATTTCTTGAAAAGGATTGTTTTCACTAGGTGGTTCATCAATGTTTGAAGAGCTTTTGGATGACATGATGATGATTGTTTGAGAGGTTGAGAGTGATGGATATGCAAGCATTTTGGAACCTTATTTTTAGAGAAAATAATGCATTGTAATGAATGCTAAAACCAAAATGTGGACTAAAATCTAATGATTAGATATGAATTTAAGGCATGTGATCATGATGAAAATATGAAGGTTTATAGCCAAAGTGAGAAAAATAGAAGAGAATTTTTGCTTCTGTCTCACGGTTCCCACGGATCCGATCCTTTAGGGATCCGTCCAGCGTAAAAGCTGAGATCCGTGGTACTGGTGAACTTAGGCAGCTCCAAATTTTCCTTTTGGAAGCAATGGTGCCTAGTGTGTGCCTATATGCAAACCATTTGGAGTTACGGTTATCTCGACTCCTAAGAAAAGAAGGAAAAATAAACAAAGAAGTGAAAAAGCATATATATGTAATTATGTGAGATAACCCGAGTGCTCCTTAATTCATTTTTGCTTGATGAATGTACCCAAAAATACATATTAGTTATGTATCCCTTTAGCATTCAAAAGACATGAGATGCAATGAAAACGATTTTTATCTTGTATTAAGAATGAAAAGGTTTTTCCTAGACGTGAGAATAGCTTTAGGAAAATGATGCGGGGAGAGGTATCCTTTTAGAGAGCATTTTGAAAAGTTTCTTGTATATAAAAAATAATTTATCTTTAGTTTTGAAAATCCCCATATTGTTTGTGAGTTGTGTGTGAAATAGAGATCCTAGACTCAGAAACGAAGGTAAGGCTAACGTTTACATACCTTGTAGAATGAGAAACATATTACGACGATTGTTCCATGAGACCAAGACCAAGACAAAGCAAGTTAAATTGTTCCCGCTTCAACGGTTTGGTGAGGACGTAGGCTATTTTGTCTTCGGATGATACCTTCTCAATAGAAATGTTCCCCTTTTGAACATTGTCTCTTAAGAAGTGATGACGGATCTCTATATGCTTGGTACGAGAGTGCAACATCGGATTCTTGCTTAAGTCAATAGTACCTTTGTTGCCGCATAAAATGGCTATGTCACTTAGATGAATGTCGTAATCAACTAACGCTTGTTTCATCCATAGTGCTTGTTGGCATGCTTTGCCGGCGGAGACATATTCGGCTTCGGTTGTTGATATGGCCAATGCCGTTTGCTTCTTCGAGAACCAAGATATTAAACAATATCCCATAAAAGTACATACACCACTTGTACTTTTTTGGTCAACATAATCACCTGCATGGTCAGAATCCGCATATACAATAGTTTCTACCCCCGTTCCCTTAGGATACCATAATCCTAATTGAGTCGTACCCTTAATGTATCTAAATATTCTTTTGACGGCTTCTAGATGTGAAGTTTTAGGGTCTTCTTGAAACCTAACACTTAGACAAACACTAAACATGATATCCGGCCGACTAGCCATAAGATAGAGAAGACTACCAATCATGCCACGGTATTTGGTGTTATCAACGGATTCACCGTCTTCATCTTTTGTAAGTTTAGTATCGGATGACATTGGTGTTCTTTTAGGTTTTGACTCTTCTAAACCAAATTTCTTTAACATTTCTTTTATGTATTTGGATTGATTAAAGAAGATACCATCTTCTAGTTGTTTGATTTGTAGACCAAGAAAGAAACTTAGTTCTCCCATCATACTCATTTCAAACTCGTCATGCATGATTTTTGAGAAATCATCACACATGTCTTGAAAAGTCGATCCGAATATAATATCGTCCATGTATATTTGAACAATAATTATATGTGATTCCTTTTTTTTGTGAAAAGTGTATTATCAACTAACCCCATGGTATAGTTGTTTTTTATTAAAAATGATTTGAGTCTATCATACCAAGCCTTTTGGGTTGTTTAAGACCGTAAAGAGCTTTCTTTAGTTTGTACACGTGTTTAGGTTTTTCAAAATCGATAAAGCCCAGAGGTTGAGCTACATAGACTTCTTTATTAATAAAACCATTTAGAAAAACACTCTTAACATCCATTTGAAAAAGCTTAAGATCATTAGCACAAGCATAAGCAAGAAGTATTCTTATAGACTCTAATCTAGCCACGGGAGCATAGGTCTCATCAAAGTCTATGCCTTCTTGTTGATTATACCCTTGGGCAACAAGTCTAGCTTTATTTCTAGACACTAGACCGTTTGCATCTAACTTGTTTTTATATACCAATTTAGTTCCGATTATGGTTTGGTTATTAGGTGGAGGGACACGTGTCCAAACATTGTTAGATACAAATTGATTTAACTCTTCTTGCATAGCCATTACCCAACTTTCATCTTTTATGGTTTCTTGCGTATTTTTAGGTTCTATGGTTGAGACAAAACAAAATAAACTACTTTGGTTTTGGACTTGAGATCTTAAGGTTCTTTCATTTAACTTTCCTATAACTTTTTCTACGGGATGATCTTTAGACTCTTTAATATTGATGATTTCATTGTTTAATGGTTCATCTTCTTTACTTATATTTTCCTTGATTTCTATGGCTTCACTTTCGATTAACTCGTCATCGACAAGAGGTACGGTTGGTTTGGGTGGACTTTCATCAAATCTTACATTTAAGGATTCTTCAACCTTCATGGTTTCTTTATTTAGTATAACATAAGCTTTACTATTAGGAGAGTAACCTAAGAAGATACCTTCGATTGATTTAGGATCAAATTTGGTTAAGTAATCTTTAGTGTTAAGCAAGAAACATTTACTACCAAAGACTCTAAAGTGTTCTAGCATAGGCTTTTTGCCTCGAAGTAACTCGTATGGAGTTTTACCTAAGAATGGTCTAATTAGGACACGGTTAAGTTTATAGGTTAATGTGTCGACGACATTGCACCAAAATTTTTGAGGAATAGATTGCTCATTAATCATGGTGCGACTCATTTCTTGTAGGGTTCTATTTTTCCTCTCAACTACCCCCATTTGATTGTGAAGTGCGAGGAGCCGAGAAATTGTGATTAATACCATTAGCATCACAAAAAGCTCCAAATTGCACTTCATTATCAAATTCCCTACCATGATTCGTTCTAATTGACACTATAGGACTTCCTAGTTGTCTTTGGATTTTCTTACTCAAAATTTCAAAGTGATCGAACGTTTCAGTTTTATTCTTTAGAAATTTAGTCCATGTGTACCTAGAGTAATCATCCACTATAACCAAAGTATAGAAGTTACCTCCATAACTTTGAATAGCAGATGGACCAAATAAACCCATATGAAGTAGTTCTAGACACTTAGTAGTAGAAACCATATTTTTAGCTTTATTACTAGCATGAACTTGCTTTCCTACATTACAAGCATCACAAAAATGATGTTCATATTTTAATTTGGGTAGGTCTCTTACTAGTTCTTTAGATGATAGCGATTTAAGAAGTCGCATATTGGCGTGACCCAATCTTCGATGCCATAAAGTCAAAGTATCATCCATATAAGTAAGACAAAGTTTGTCTTTTGGTTCATTACCGATTTTAATGACATAGACTCGATGTTTTCTAATGCCTCTTCCTATAGTAATACTGTTTTTCAATATTTTACTACCGGTTTCACTAAAAGTACGTTGCACTTTTTATCACATATTTGTCCTATACTTAGAAGATTAAAGTTTAGGTTTTCTACTTGACAAACATCGTTAATGGTTAAGGATTTGTGAGAAATTGTACCTTTACCGATGATTTTGCTCTTGCTATTACCAAACACCACATTTCCTCCATTGAAGGATTCATATGTGGAAAACAAGTCTTTGTTACCGGTCATGTGCCTCGTGCACCCGCTATCCTTGATCCATTCATCCGGATCTAGGTCAACCTTTAAGCACACCTAAGAAAACAATTAACTCAAAAGTTTGGTCCCCATTTGTTCATGGGTCTATTAGTGTTATACATTTCATTCATGTTAGGCATATATGAAAAAGGTGAGAAAGCATTCCACGTTGTAAAGTTTTGAAATGGAAAACCGTTTTGTACATTAGGATTCCATCCCATTTGATGGTGGTTACTACTCGGATAAACATTATTTGGTCTTCTTATAAATGTGTTTGGTTTAGAAAACGATGGACCTTTGTTTTTCATAAAACTTTGATTTTGTTTTGGTGGAGGTGGTTGTTTGACATTTCTAACAGTAATATGGGTTAGTTTATTCTTATTAACAATAACGAAGTTGGTTCTAGATGATGTAGTTACATTATTTCTACTATTTGCTGGCACAGACCCACGGATCCCTGGATTTGTACTAGATGGTTCCTTTTTCAAGGGATCCGTGACTACAGTAGCTAGTTTTTCAATTGCTTTAATGAATTGTGTTTCTTTAATCTCGCTAGTCGATGCATTAAGTTCCTAAATACCTAAACCTTTTTGATTATTTCCCGTTTTAACACTATCAAGTATTATATCAAGAGTATTAGTACTCATTCTAGCAATCTTGGAATCAAGATTATCAACTAACGTTTGAAGTTGAACACAAAGCTTACATTCACCATCTACTTTCTTCCCATTTTTTAAACGTTTTAATTTATCTTTTAACTCAATGACTTCCTTTTCTAAACGTTCATTTTTGTTTTTCAAAATCTTATTTTTGTTAATTACTTTTAGACTATTTTTGCAAAGTTTATCATATTCACGATGCAATGATTCATCATCTAATGATGAGCTACTATAGTAGAGAGATTCGGGACATACCTCGTTTGAGTCATTTGCCATGAGACAAATTTCTTCGTTCTCCTCCTCACTCATTCCCCACGAACCAATTATGAATGCCTTTTGTTCGTCACGTTTGGGACACTCACTAATGAAGTGATTAGGGTCCCCACATTTAAAACATGTGCGTTCATCCTTTGCTTTCTTGTCGTCTTTGCCTTTCCGGAACCCCTTCTTGTCGTCATATGGTTTCTTGACATATCTTCCTTTTCTTCGAAAGAACTTCTTGAAATCCCACATGATGGAATACTCTTCGTCATCAATTTCCGAAGAAGAGGTTTCTTCATCGCTTGAGACCTTCTTGGCTTTTAAGGCAAGAGATTTGAGTTTCTCTTTCTTTTCTTTTGAGGCTTCGGAGTCTTTAGCAAGGACAAGCTCATAGACCTTTAGATTGCCTATGAGTTCGTCGAGAGTGAGGATTGACAAGTCTTTGGATTCTTCGATGGCCGTCACCTTTGATCTCCACTTAGATGGAAGCGCCTTTAGATATCTACTGACATGATTACGACTATAAAAAGACTCATCAAGTGCTTGTAATGAAGTAATGATAGTATTAAAGTTAGCAAAAGAATTATCTATACTATCCTCATCCGATATTGAAAATTGTTCATATTGTTGAACAAATAAATCTATTTTGTTATTTTTAACTTGTTGATTTCCTTGGTGAGTTACAACTAAAGAATTTCAAATTTCTTTAGAGGTTTTAAGCATAGAAATTCTTTCAAATTCCTTTTTGGGTAAAGCATTATATAAAAACATTTTAGCTTCACTATTTTTGGAAAGCTTTTTCTTTTGATCGTCGGTGAGGCGATCACGAGGGATGTTTATTTCGTTGCCGGTTTTATCATCTTTTGTAGTGGCTTGAAAGTCACCTTCAACAATGATGTACCAAAGATCAATATCTTTTGACTTCACATAAGTTTCAAATATATTTTTCCAATAAATAAAACCATTTGTTTCAAGTAGTGGAGGTCGTAGTATAGATTACCCTTCTTTATAATTTTCAAAACTCATTGTGATCGAAAAGTTTTTAAATACAATTTACTTTAAAACTTTTGTAAACCTTGCTCTTGATGTCAATTGTGGAAAACTAGAAGGGGGGTTGAATAGTTTTACCGATTTTAAGTTTAGTTTCAAAAACGTTAGATTCGATCTTATGTGAATTCGTATGGATGGATAGAAAGTATAAAGCAATAAGTAAAGTAAATAATGAAACCAAGTAAAGTAAATGATAGAGAGTAGTGACACAAGTGATTTATAGTGGTTCGGCTTCAAGGACACCTTCCTTACCTACTCCCTCCCGAGTTTCCACTCGAGAGTTCAAGCACTATGTCAACAAGCTCCTTCAACAAGGCGGAGAAGCCTCACAACGTCGCTTACACTTTATCTGGTACAAAGCTAAATACTGAGTCCTTAACACGGAGGACCAAACCAACACAACTGTAACAAAACAACTATGTGAAATAAGAAATACAAGATCTTGCTACAAAATCTTGGAGGAACAAATCAATCAAGGAACCCTTGCTTGGATGACTTGTAGTATCTCGTGATCTCGCCTTTGAGAAGGACCTATATGAGAATCACAACAAAAGAAAGAAGAACCACTAGATAGATCAAGAGATATGAGATTAGAAGAGAGAAGTAATATATGAGAGAGTTTATAAGAAGAGAGGTGAGTAACAATGAAGAAATGACTCACTATTTATAGGCAAAAAACTCTACTGTAGCCCGGTTCCTACGGATCCCTCACTTGGGGGATCCGTCAAGTGCAATCCAATGGATCCGGCAATCTGGGTTGTACCAGCCCGGGTTTTGGGTTGCCAACCGGGTCATGGGTCATGGGTATGAGCCTTGGGTACCCAACAAGGTACAATGTATCTAGACATTGGGTCATGGGTCTTGGTTTATGGGTTATGGATTTGCTCCATGGGTATGGGTCATGGGTCTTGGATAATATCCATCCTTTAAAACTATTACAACAAATGAATTAATACGCCATTTTATGTAAATGACCAATATGTATATACTTTACAAAAATAACATGTATTCTTATAATTTTTCTTATGATAACTTTATATTTGTTATTAACAAAACATAAAGAGATCGCTAAATATGAATAAACGTTTTTACGGTTTATTTGTATTAACAATTACAAATTGTATGATGTAATAATATGACGATGAAGCCACTAACTCTTGTTATTTTGTGGGTTTGGGCGACAAACGAAGGGGGAAGAGGGGGAAACTCTCTTTCAAATTTTATTGATGCCCCGTGTGTGTCGGGTTTAGTTAAAATGCTACCGTGATGTCCTGGTTTGACATTTTTGGACATAAACGCGTAAAATAAAGCTTCACGAGCGTTTTTTTTATGAAAATAATATTAAAATATTATTATTTACTCAGAAATATATTTATTTGACTTAAATCATATCTACTGCAGTGTGGTACGCGTGTGGGGTCGTTTTTCAGTAAAAGCGAGATAGCTTCTCGGTTTATCGCGTAACTAGTCAATAAGTGTCAGGAAATAAATATTTCACATTTTCTGACAAAAGTAAGCAGTTTAAGTTGTCACTGTAAGATACAGTATGTGGGATAGCTTCCTGAAATGATCGCGTAAGCTCATAAATGCTTAGTTAAATGGCCCAGTAATAATAAATTAACATTTAGAGTTAATTACATAAATCGTCCTTGTGGTTTGCTGAAAATTACGGATCCTGTCCCTGTGCTTTTTTTCTTACGGATCCTGTCCCTGTGGTTTACGATTTTTAGGGGTCTAGTCCAAATTTCGACCAAACTCCTAACGGTCGTTAAAGATTCTAACGTGAGGGCTAACATTGTATTTTGGTTTTAACGATCGTTATATACAAACCACATGGACGATTTATGTAATTTACTCTTTAAAAAAAATAAAGTTTTTTCTTTTTAATTTTATTTTTCGAATTTTTTTTTAATTTTATTACGATTAAATTTTTTAATTAATTATTTTTTTAAATTTAATTTTAATTTTTCTATAATAAACTAAAAAAAAACAAATTTTAATTTTATTATAATAAATTAAAAAAACTATTTTTATTTTTTTTTTAATTTTATAAAAAATCAAAAATTTATAATAAAACTAAAAAAAATTAATTTTAATTTTATTATAATAATTTTTTTAAAAAAAAAACTAATTTTATTAAAAAGAAAATACTTTTTTTAATTTTATTATAAAACGGATGAAAGCGTATAAAAAAACGTTTTTATACGGTTTCGTCCGTTTTATACATTTCATTCGGTTTTATAAGGTTTCGTTCGTTTTTTATGAAAATGTATGAAAAAAACGTACAAAAATATATGAAACCAACGTTCGTTTTTATACGTTGTTTGGTACGTATGAACGTTGTTGTACGTTTTCATACATTTTTGTACGTTGTTTTCATACATTTTCATACAAAACGGATTAAAACGTACAAAAATGAACGAAACCGTATAAAAAACGGATGAAAACATACAACAACGTTGTTTTTTGTACGCATGAACGTTGTTGTACGTTGTTTTCATACATTTTCATACAAAAACGAACGAAACCGTATAAAAACCTTTTTTTATACGCTTTCATCCGTTTTATAATAAAATAAAATAAAAAGTTGTTTTTTTAAATATAAATATTTTTTAGTTTTATTATAAATTTTTGATTTTTTATAAAATTAAAAAAAAAATAAAAATAGTTTTTTTTTTTTAATTTATTATAATAAAATTAAAATTAGTTTTTTTAATTTATTATAATAAAATTAAAATTAAATTAAAAAAAATTATTAAAAAATTTAATCGTAATAATATTAAAAAAATTTCGAATTATAAAATTAAAAAGAAAAAACTTTATTTTTTTTAAAAGAGTAAATTACATAAATCGCCCCTGTGGTTTGTATAACGATCGTTAAAAAATCAAAATACAATGTTAGCCCTCACGTTAGAATCTATGTCACGTTAAGCCCTTTTTAACGACCGTTAGGAGCCGGGTCGAAATTTGGACTGGACCCGTAAAAATCATAAACCACAGGGACAGGATCCGTAAGAAAAAAAGCACATGGACAGGATCCGTAATTTTCAGCAAACCACAAGGACGATTTATGTAATTAAAATTAACTCTAACATTTATTATTAAGGTAAGTATTATATCGAGGGCACTTTTGTTATTTTTTCTGGTTTCCTTTGTATGTTTTCTAACTGTGGGTCCATACATGCTTTTCCATTTTGCAAATGCAATTAATCAAAAGAAATTTTCGAACACCAAAAACTAATTTATTGCATTTTAGAATCACGTTAATCAGAAAATCAAGTCGCAACCCCAACCCCAAACACCCTTTTTGTGTATTACAAGTTTGTACAATTTGCAATAAAAGAGGTACTATTGATATAAGGAGTTTTAAAAAAGGTGCATTTATTATGGATGTTTTGTAACATCCAAATTTTGTGTTGTATATGTTTATACATTTTTTTTATGACATGTATTTGCTTAAAATCTAGTTTATAAAATTTTAAAAAAATTATGGAAAAATAGTCCAATCTCCATTATAAGATAGTGTAGATATGTCTGTAACAAGTTAGAGCATCTTCAATGCTCTACTTCTCAAAGACTTTTTATCTATGACTCCTCGCACTTTTCATTAATTTTAAACTATCAAAAAACTTTTTGTAAAAACTCTCTCAATGCACAATGCTTTAGAAAAGCTTTTCAAATATACAAAAAGACAATAGAAAATAGACTAGAAAAAAGAACATTGAATGAAAAAATAGTGTTTTTGTAAATATTCAACTGCTTGAAGAATTACAAGCTATTGGCTAAAACAACTTAAAAAGTCTTTCTCCTCAATGCCAAAAAGTTATTGGAAGACTTTGGTGAAACACTAAAAAGGTTTTGGTCAAGTTATGCGTTGCGGATGCTTTTAAAAATGAAATTCATAGAAGCCTAAATTTGTTTCTAAATTTATATGTAATGAATGTTAAGTGGAAAAAAAATTAAGAAATATATCCAAGCCCAACTACAAATACTTTATGTTATAAAAAGTTTGAAACTGTGTATAACAAAGTTAAAAATGAAATTCGTAAGAACCTAAATTTGTTTGTGAACAATTATCCAGGCGAAAGTATTGCAAAACATTTTAATTAGCGAAGATAATTTAGAATAAATGTCCGACTTAAATTATCAAACGTTTTACATACGCAATTTTAAAGTGCGCGGAGCCTAATCCCTCCTTGATATACATTTGGTGAATAAAACTACAGAATGTACTTTAATAATTGTGTGCTAAGATTCGTGAGGTTGTTAACTAATACTTTTGTTGTGCATATGTTTAGTTAGGCAACGCGGTTTGGTGTTTCACCTTTGGTATAAAGGTAGTATGCTGAAAGTATATCTTAATAAATATGTCTTTGTAAACTTGTAATATATGGAGTATCGAATGCTCCAACAATAATGTTTGACAAGATAACAACCATATACAAACAAGCAACACACATCAAAGGTTGCTAAAAGGATGCCTTATATCTCATATTTTCAATTTTTTATAAACCGTCAATAATAATCTTACATCATCATGTTGATTTTGAATATGGATAGTCAAATTGAATACTTCGGGCACGTTTGGTATATGGTTTTTACTGGGATTGGATTGAAAGATTCTCCAAAACAATTGTTTGGTACGATTCTAAAGTTTGACACAGGCATATGATTTCAACTTTCCAATCCACACCATTTTAGTGGGTATTTGATAGGTTTTGATAAATTGACCAATCAAAAAACTTCTTTTTTATTTTTATACTCTTTTATAGCCACCAACTATTTTTTTTTTGTCTTATCTTTCATTTTTTTTTGTTTAATCTATACATATATATGAGACTAAGCATGACACATAGATAATGCCACCTCAATGGTGACTAGGCATTTAATTGTGACATGACACTATTGCCGGTTAAGTATGTAAAAAATTTGCCACAAGTGAGGATCGAACCCAGATATGTTGGAGCATAAAGGAGGAGCTCAACCAGTGGAGCAAGCCATATTTTATGGTAAATATTGCATCCCCAAACTGATATTCAACACAAACATTTACATCGGCACTAATCTCAAACTATCAAAACATAACCCCCTACTTAGTCTCCTAATTAAATTCCTCTTCAATTCCAGTGAAACAAAATCTCATCCCTCTCCCATTTTACTTGGCATTTCCAAATTCAAATCCCCCAAAGTTACGCAGCTTTCCATGATATACTGAAGGATTATAGAGAGATTAATCAACCCACAACCACCCATGATATACTCAAGGCAAGATCTTGATTAATTGTATTCATAAAATATTAATTTTCGATCTATAAAGGTTGTAATTGTTATGTTGTGGGCTTGAATCTTTAATTTTGTTTTTTCATTTATGCAGGTTCAACATCATCCAATGCAATGCTATTACCTATATGGGTGATGTTCTTTACAAAATGTTTTTATAATTTAAGGTATTCAAATATTGCAATATGAATTTATTTTAGGTGTCATGATAGTTTATGAATGTATTTCAGGGGAAATCACTTCTTGAACTCATGGCAACAAAACCAAAGCTTATATTAGATGAGGTACATAGATACAGTTTTGACATAGTTATATGGTACGTTTTCTGATAACACTTCAATGTCTTTATGTTGTATATCATAGTTTCTCCTCCTCAATAGCATTTATTGGATATTCGACATCCTTGAAATTTGTTTACAACCATTTCCCAGATATGTTTATTGATTATCATTTTGGCTTTTTTTTTTCTTAGTTTCATTATAGGATCGGTTATTGGCACTTCTTAGGTATACTAGGCTATGGATTTTTTTTTGTGGACGTAATGTTTATTTGTTGTGCATAAACTTTGACTGATTGGTTTTCTTAAAAAAGAGTTGGAATTTGTTTGGAAACATAGAAAGCAATACCGAACAAGGCGTCTTTTTGTACATGTGCCGTTTATTTGTCACGGTAGGAACATAAAAAGCTTTCAAGTTAGTAATTTATTTTGTTGTTTTTAATCACATGTCACCATTTTTGCTACTTTTTAGGTTGGATACACAAATGCCCTGGGAAATAATAATTACTGTTGAATCAGTTGACCGTGGCTAATGTTCTTCTGAGATCTGTTTTTGCGATTTGATCCCACCAAAAGGATAACAACTCAGTATATTTGACTTCTAAATGGTACATTGTGGGTGCTAAGATTATTGTTGGAAAAAGAAGCAGGTAGGTAGGGTTGTGTAATGAGTCAAAAAGGGTAGTCTTTTTTGTTATGGTGGTTTTGCGTAAAAATTATGTAAGGTTCTTAAAAGGTTCATTTTTTCAATAATAATAAGTCTTTAAAGAAAATGATTTAGGATGCTTTATGCATTAAATGAGTATAGTTCTTTTGGTTTTGCAGGTATAGAATTTTGGTTTTGTGTATAAAAATAATGGCATCATGGTTTGATTCTTACTCGACATTGCGAGCCTATTACGGAGATGTTGGTTTGTAATAACTTGTGACTACCTTTGTAGTATAATGCATGTGCAATAAGTTGGATATCGGGTTGAAAGTAAGCATCCTAGATCATATCTTGCCAAATGACTTTCATTTATATGCAAATTATTTCAATTATACTCATAAAACTTTTATGATATTTGGATGGTTGCCCGTTACGCAAATTACCGGGGAAGAAGTGACAACAAGATTCAGATGTTTGGCTTTGCTAAAAAGGAGTGTCCATTTCGGCATTAGCACCAGATGAGGTGCATGCTGCTATCGTAACATTTGGTATGACCAAAGTTCTTGCGATAAATAGACGTAAGTCTTAATATTGTAGTACATGTTTAGCTTATTGTTCATCACTGGCAGGTGCCTAACATTACTGATATCGGACTCAAGCCACGGGCCGTCAAGAAAGTTGTTGTGATTGGTGGAGGTTTAATGGGTTCTTACAATAGACAGCCCTTGTCATCACTAACATATTTGTTGTTCTTAAGGAAGTCAGCTCTGAGTATCTTCTAAAAGGGATAAACCCAGTGACTGCGAGTTGGTGTTGCTTTTGATGTGCTAAGATGGTGTTTGGGTTAGCTTATGTTACGGCCTTAGGACTTCTTTATGGCGGTGTTGCTGGGAAACATGTTAGTTTTTGCAAGTTCAAATTTTATTTAATATATTTATGCATTAAATTAGTAGCATTATTGATTTTAGAAAGTAACTGATGTAAACAAAGTTCATAGGATTGCAGTCAAATCATTCGAAGCTGCATACAAGGTGCTGCCTTTTGTTGTGACTATCTGGTAGAGTCAATTCAATGCAAATCTAAAGCCATACCAATTGGATGAATTTAAAGTGCATAGTGTTTCAAATGTTGGAATGATATTATATTCGGTTGAATCAGACTACGCAAAACTAAATACATGTTTGTTCACCTTTGATGTATGAAGTTTGTGTATACATACCATCTTTTATCCAACTACGAAAAACAATGTTACGACCTACGTATCTTAGCTGTGTTTAATAAAAAAACGCTATATGAAGTAGAGGTTTTGCAACTAAAAATGTGTAGCTTCCGGTAAAATATTTACCGAACAACGTAGTCAAACACACAAATTGTCGAACCCGCTACCAATAACTATGAAACTAACTCATGTGGGGATTTCACCAAATTATTTAGAAGACTATAACCATTCATTATCTTATTTTACCATGGTTTGGTAAATCTGTAACAAACTCAAACAAAAATATATGTTCAAGGCTGAAAAGCTCTAGAACCCTTACAATCTTTTTCTTGACATTAGTTGAAACTCCAAAGAAAATCAAAATCGAGCATATATTTTGGTAATAGTCTTAACTTAATTATTTTTATGTTGATTTTTTTATTATTAAAATTGATTTTCATTTTTTTATTTGATCCAGGTGTCAACTTTTGCTGACATGGAAGAAGAGGAAGTATATGATTTATTAATTCTTGGACAAGCTGATGAAGTGGTGGTAGAGCGCATTGCACACATGATGTTATAATTAGGGATGTTATCGGGCCTATCAAACAGGGTTGAGTTGGATTTTGTGTTTTAAAAGTGACCCTTAGAACGACCCGATTAAGAATCGGGTTATCAGGTTCGGGTGAGATCCGGGAGTTGTGATTCGGGTTATCGGTAACTATACTAATACCGACTGAAAGTTCATGGAATGGTGGAATTAATTCGCAAACTTTCGGTCTATCTTAATTCAACTGCTCTATAAACAGGTTACTCTATTTCATAATAATTTCATGTATGGGAGCAACTATATAAAATGAAACCTGACAAGTGTTCACAGAGGAACTATCTGAGACATGGCATATTTTGAAACTAGATTATGTATACTTAAAGAAACAAGTAATCAAGAGATAGATCAACTTTTTGATGGTGAGTGAATAACAAAGACTTCATATCACATTACATTTAATTGGAGACAGCACAAGAGTTATTATAGAACTTAAAGTTCATTTTCATGAATTAGCTATATATATTAGAACATTCTCAATGCCGCTATGTATCTAATATAAAATTTTGATATGGATTATGCAAGTTTGAGGCCTACTATACGTCAACCACAAACACCCTAAATAATTGTCAGTTTAACAAAATGCCAAACATTTTTCTTTTATAAAATAGTTGTCACATGTACTGAGGGTGTGTAGGTGTCTCAGACTCAAAAGTATTCGAAACTTAAAAAATCAAATATTGATTTTCAAGTCTTATCGGGTCTAACATTAATTAACTAACTTCTTTATTATTATCTTTCAAGTTTTGGGATTATTTTACGTTGTTTATTATTTCTTACGCTTGAGTTAGAATTGTCAAGTAAAATTATAAAGCTTGCCCGCCCATCCGTCAACTATTCTTTTGTATAAATTCGTTAACTTATTTTTGTGTTTATAATGTTTTGTGATTTTCAATATTTTCTTTACGTCCACTTATTTTACCCCTATTATTATGAAGCGAACCCGCCCATTGGGCGGGTTATGAAGCTAGTAAATATATAAAATAACTTACCAATTACGGAGTATTTATTTTCTCTCTTTTAATTTAATTCAAAATCCAAATCCAAATTTAAATCAAAATCCAAATCTTAGGGGGGTGTGTTGGGTAAAAATCACGTTTGCACAAACGACGTTTGCAAAATGTAAGTCCCTACCTCCAATTTCAAAACTACGTTTTGAAGGCAAATTCAGTGATAATCACGTTTGCAACCAAACACCAAAATTTGATTATTCACGTTTTGAAAACATGATAATCAAATAATCACGTTTTCAAAAGGTTGCCAAACACCCCCTTAATCCTAAACCCACCTACAAACCAAACGGGCCCTTAATATTTAGGGATTATGTATGCGGAGGCCACTCAACTATTAAACTTTTTTTCTTTAGGCCACTCATTTATTTAAATTAACTTATGGCCACCCAAATATATGTTTGTTTTCGTTTATACCGGTCTCGTTAGATTTCTTGCCGGAAATTTGTACAACTTGAATGACAAAGCTAACTTTAACATATCAAAATAATAAAATTATAAATTCAAGCGTAAAACATTAGTTAAAATTATCATAAATCGCTTTTAAGTATATGAAGTTGCACTTAGATAATGAGAAAAACTAATATTTAACATTTTCAAAGTTATTTGTATTGTTTTAATATGTTACAGTTAGTTTTATTCCCATTGTCGAAAAGAATTTCGAGAAAAAATTATTTAAAATTGGTATAAACGAAAGTAAACACATATATGGGTGGCCTAAATAATAGAAGTTTAATAGTTTGGTGGTCTCCCAATACATAATCCCTAATTTTTAAAAGAATGGTCATTTGCATATATCTCTCCAAAGATGAAAAATTGCATATATATCCGCAATGCATAAAATCATTGTACTATGTGCATCAAAAACTTGTAAGAAGGATATATATGTAATTATTCACCTTTGTAGGGATATATATGCAATTCCCCCATAAAAGGAAATAACTAATACATCACTCTATGGATTTATGATACTAATTACTACTACTATATTGTCATTCATTGCCTCTACAAGTCCGACACTTTGGCCGAGTGGTTAAGGCGTGTGCCTGCTAAGTACATGGGGTTTCCCCGCGAGAGTTCGAATCTCTCAGGTGTCGATTTATCTTTTTTTTTTTTCTTCATTTTTTCATTTTTTTTTTGCTTTTTTAATGGTGTTGACATTTGCTTATAACACTGAACTAATATGGACAAAATCTATACTTTGAAGAGTTTGTATTAGTGAGACTTTTTAATTTTAAGACTAGGAATGAGCTAATCTTCACCTTCATTAATTTCAAAGGTAAAGATTTATCCGCATCAATTATAGGCATCTCTTATGTGAAACATTTGCATAATCGGCATAACATCAATTATATAATTGATCCAAACACTATTAGATTATAACGTGACTCGTCACATTTTCACTTTTCTTTTACAGCATCATGAGGTAATTGCTTGGTGCTGCCAAAAGAACCAAACAATTAAGGAGTTAACAAATATTACGGAGTAGTTTCGAACCATATGCATTATGAACCCTTTATCAGTTAAAGCTAGTGTTAGACAAAATCAATTCCCCAAAATAATCAAATTTACAAATCAATCAAAATTTTACAACTAATGAATTATTTTCTAAAAATCTCTATGTTAAATACAAAAGTTTGTATATCCAGAAAAGTAGGGAATGGAGTAAAAAATATTGTAACAATCACCACCTTTTTTCCAATCCCACAATTTCCATATTTTCAATAATCTCACCTTTTTTGTTGCACAATTTGCATTTTCATGAATGATCCTCACTGGTATGTGTTTCATTATTTTATATTCAATGTTAATACTATGGTTTTGATTCGTGCAAAATTGTTAATCTTTTATTATCACAAAATGCAGGTTGTTTGAATGATCAAAGAAAAGCTGATTGTTAGCCGAATTCCAAAGCGAATATGGTTGAATCCAAAAACAATAATATTAACACGGGTGATTCGAAAACAAACACTTCGTCTGCCAAACACAACAATGCTCATGATTTGAAACACAATAATTCTGCCAAAGATTCAAATTCAAATGCCGATGCTCCCGCTCAGGTTTGAATATTGTCCCTTGAATGGTCATTAATGAATCTTTTGTAAAATAATTGATTTGAACGGCGTAGCCTTGAAATTTTAAAGCACATATATTGGGTTGAAGCCATGATTCAGATATCTAATAATTCCGTCAAAATCACATATAGAGTTGCCCTAAGAAACCCAATTATTTAGATGAACGGGATACATGAGCTATTATCAACCTTATTTTCCATATATAATCGGATCATGATCAAAGGCCGAGAACCACTTAGCTTAAATGGACATGATCAAAATAATATTGGACGACATAGACCATTAGGGCATTGGCGATAATGAAGGCTTTGAGAAAATAAGGGTGTGTTTGTTTCATTAAGATGTTTTAGGTCTGAATCTGACTAACACATCTTACGAGTAAGAGGTGGCTAGAAAGTCTAAATCTGAACGAAATAATGTTGTTTGTTTTTGTATAATTGTCCGAATGATTTTAAGTGCTCCTTTTACGCAATTTATTTATTAAAACAACGCAATGCGATAATAAGTAACACGAGTCTTCAATCTCTTATCGAATAAGAGACAGTAAGACAAGTCTCCAATCTCTTCTTGGTAAGTGTTATATATCTAACGGAGATCACTCAGCGAAAAACAAAGCAAATGGAAATGTCACAATAATATAGAGTAAAAGAGTAGTAAGATTTAAAAAAAAAAAAAACAAACACACAGTCTTGAGTTCAATCTCAACCTTTAACTAAAGGTTACTAGAAGATGTGCTCATTATATGAGGTTAGACCTTTCGAGAAGGGTTGGTCAGCACACACTAAAAACGTGTACTGGATAAGGTTACCTGCAAATCCAAACCTTTTGAGGAATATTGGACGATCAACATTCAACATGGCTAGATAACTCTTAATATTTAGAGATGTTAGAACAAAGAACTATGCTATAATATAGCAAGGATGAACGCAAAATTATTTTTATACCCATAAGTTTAACCAACTTGGATTCTTCAAGTCATGCATCCAACTATCACATGTTTTACCCAACTTAATTTTATGTTGCTAGTAAAGTAGTAAGTGGTTATTGCTGTTATTTTGTTTTAGGGAGACGGTGGTGGTACATTATCTCCGCACGCGGCAGATCAACCATCGGAGTACCAACATTCTCTTAACGGAAATAAGGTTTTCCTAGTTTTGTTAACCAGCTTTCAATTATTGTCACTTATGTGGTTAGTTTTCGAATTCAAAAGTGACATTGATCATGTTTTGCATAGTCCATACCTACCATATTCCACAAGTAAAACATGTTGTGTACATTTAGATGAACTTATTCATATTTACTCTGATGTGATAAGCTAGGCTAGTCTAAGAACTTGACAAATTGGAGTCTATATTTTATCTTCAAAATGACGGTAGTCCTATATTCAATCAATACTGGATCATACTTTACATATTATGATTGAAAGTTTTGTTCCTTGGTTTTTGATTTTTCCATATCCTTACAAGATAGTACTTTTGTACATACTGTAAATGTACAATTTGCATTACCATTTTATGTACAACATTGACTATATGCAATACCATTTTCTTTAGCAATAGTATTTTATAAATGTAAAATTAGCTATAGAGTAGTCTATTGTGTATTAATGTTCTCAAGCTTTTAACACATTTTTTTGATGTGAGAAATAATTATATCGATAGGGATTTCCAACTAAGTAAAATGTCTTTATAGGCTTGAAATAAAGTTCATGATGAAAACTGAACACTGAAAGCAAGTGAAACTAGTTTAACGAAACATGAACCTTTATTAGATAGTACATATGCTGAAAATATCATGATTTTTTGTATGAAAACATTTCATGTCAATGAAATAATAATTTTCCTTTAAATGGTACATTGGCATTATTTGATTGAAGAAAGGGACAGTTCAAAGTGTCACTGCCAAAGATTGTTCACATGGGTTACAATCTTTTTGGATTTTTTATCTCATGGGTTGGGACTTCATTTGATCAACATTTGATTTGATTTGATCTATAATTATTAATGTTTTTGCAGGTGTACAAGAGTGGTCCACTATTTCTTTCATCAAAAGGTGTGTTCTTTTCATAACTATGTGCTTACAAGTCTTCCACTGATGTTCTTTTTCCCATTTCTGATGTTGTCTTCATGTGTGAGATTATAAACTTGGCAAATATTGCACTTTTTCTACTGAGATTTCTTATCCTATTATGCTGCTATGTAAAATTGTTTTTCTTTGGTAAATTTTGTAACAACTTTTACTATGCCCTACAAAGTTCAGGCTTTTGTTGCTAGCTTAAAATTATGTGAAATGCATTAAGAAAATAAAAAAGATACTTCACTAGGCCAATGTCAGATTGTCACTTGCCAAACAAAGGGTAACTAATTTTTTTTGGGTAAAGGGTTTATAACCGGTGAATATAAAAATAATTCCGTTGCCGGGACTTGAACCCGGGTAACTAATTTTTCAATATGTTTAGGCATGATAAATTTCATAACTACATTACCCTTATGAAAGTTTTTATTAAGGTCAAGATTTAGCTTTTCAAAATAAGTTAACTAACTTTTAATATACCAAAATGAAGTACATGCCCCAAAGTAATGCTGTAATGTTGACTACAGTACCGTACTTTGTTTGTTGTTGCATTTTCCTCAAAAATTATTGATGTAGATGCACAACTAGTAATTTATCATTTAGTGTATCTTCTGAATTCTGATATTTCTTATTAACAACTAGTTTTGTTTAGTTGTGACATCTATTCAAAGGGATAATTATGTTAGACAGAAACTAACAAAATCGTTATTATAATAAAAAAAATCCAAGAGTTCAGAATTCTTTAGTTACGGTAACTTGTACATGTTACAAGGTAACAAATTGTGACATGGCAGTTGACGTGTTAGCTTCAACCAAGTTGAGTTTTTACTAGTGTGCTACTGGTGTGCCGCTAGCATGGAGTTTGGAAACCTGTTAGCCCATGATAAGTTTAAGATGACTTTGAATTAAAACTTTAGACAGTTTTCGTAGTTTTCTATGGACAAACAAAGTTGGTTATTCAAACTAAAAGCTTGAAAAAAGTGGTTACCTTTTCATTCATTTTGCCATTTTGCCATTATGCTTTTAAGGTAAAAAGAGCAGAATAGAGATAAATGGTATAGTATACAATAACTAATTTGCAGCAGTTGTTCTAGCTAGTTAGTCCACTAGAATATAGAAGGTTCTCTCATATCTATATGAGTGAGCTTTTACTACCTTTTCTGGATGAACCTTCTAATTAACTGTATATCTTTCACTATTCCAATACATTGTTTCATTTAACTTTTAGCTGGATATGGTCCTAACCATGCAGTATGACCACACCTCAAATGTAATGTTGACTTCACAAGTGTTTAAAAATTATGTTAAAACTTGTAAGAAAAAGTTGAGCAGTTAAGATTAACTTTCTTTAGATACCAGTTTAACACTTGTTGGCTATCAACTTCTTTTTCTTAGTATTAGACTCGAACGCTGAAATGGAATATGCATAATTTGACCAGTTAAAACATAAGTATATTATCATAAGTTAAAATCTTTCTAAAGATACCACTTGTGTTGTTCATCATGCATTTTAGTTTTATGATTTTATAATTTTAGATCATTTAGCATCCATATTAAAATGTTTGCATAAACCCATGCATCACAAGACCAACTTCCGTGTCATTAACAAATGTAAAGTTTTAAGTGCTAATTGTTTGTCATGCAGAGTGCACGTTATACTTTTTCCTAATTCAGTAATTACACGTCGTATACAGGGATTGGCTGGACCTCTTGGAAGAAAAGGTGGTTTGTTTTGACTCAAACCTCGTTGGTTTTTTTTCGAAGTGATCCCGTACGTTGCATTTTTACATGCATTTCTTGTTCTGATATGAATTATGTCGCTTTTTGCATCATTAATATGTAAAACGGACATTTAAAGTTTTTTTTTTCTCTCAATGCGCAGAATGCTGCTCCTCAAAGAGGAGGTGAGGTTAATCTAACCCTTGGTGGCATAGACCTCAACAGTTCAGGCAGGTTGGCTTGCTTTCTTTAATTCATACAATTTTCTTACATCATTTATTGCTGCTATTTAGTGTATCGGTGATTGGTTCTCCTCTGCTTACTAACGATCTCTTTATCTGATTAACAGTGTGGTTGTTAAAGCAGATAAGAAACTCTTGACAGTCTCATTCCCAGATGGCCGTGATGGCAGATCTTTTACGCTTAAGGTCCTCTTTCATATCATTTCGTTTAAATGCTGTAGCAACTTTAGTTCAAAGTATACGGAAAACTGATAAATATTTTTTTTAAAATGAAAATGATAACTGTGAAGTACTTCTTAATGAAACTGTTTTATGTCCATTTTTACACCTGAACTGCTAAAATTTTTGTTGTTTATAACATTGCTTTTGTGGTAAATTTGAATTTAATACTCGAACTGTTATAGTGTTACACTGAAATGAAAAATACGATAAGGTGTCACATACTGTAATCTAATATCAATGGGTGTAAGAATAGTTGTAAGTACTAAAACAGGTTTATTCCTTAGAAGTTTTTTCTAAGCTATACGGATAACTGACTACTATAATTTATAGGCCGAAACCACAGAGGACTTAAATGAGTGGAAGGCCGCATTGGAGGAAGCTTTGCCAAATGCACCAACTGCCAGTAAAACAGTGGGGCAAAGTGGAACTTTGAAAAATGACAAGGGTGATACAGCTGATGGTTCTTCAGAACAGTGTAAGAACAGTTTACATAAGACCAATTATCTCATTGGGAATTGCTTGTTTTGGTAAATAGTTAAATACAGACACACTGTAAAGAATAATGTATTCCATTGGCTTGATAATCTTCTTTCTACAGCAAAAGACCGATCACCAGGAAAAGGAACGGTTCTTGGTCGCCCAATATTATTTGCATTGGAAGATATAGACGGAACTCCATCTTTTTTGGAGAAAGCTCTTACATATGTTGAGGATCATGGTAAGATCCACGCTTTATTAATATATAAGTTTGGTTAACTTTATGAATCATTGCATGTGGCTTTCAGTTGCAAACAAAGCATGCTCGTTTAGTTGCCTTAAGTGTTAGTTATTTGGCTTCAAATGTCTCAGGAGTGAAAGTAGAAGGCATCTTGAGGCAGGCTGCCGATGTTGAAGATGTTGAGCGCCGCATCCGTGAATATGAACAGGGTTAGTAATCTTATCAAAATTCTACTTTTCATATATTTTAACGAAATCTTATTTTTGGTATTTTAAACCGAATAGCTTGAATATCCATCCAGTTTATTAAGTAAAGGGGGTGTTTGGTATCTGCTACTTTGTATAATGCTTATCTGCTAATCCAAACACTCAAAACTGATAATCTGCTAAAAAAAAGCAGATAAACACTTAGCAATCCCATACACCGTTTTTTGGAACATGGTGAAAGTTCCACATGACAGTAATGTTTCTAATTTTGTGCAGGGAAGGTGGATTTTACTGCTGCAGAGGATGCACATGTTATAGGAGACTGTATCAAGGTATGCCATATAACCACACTTGACATGTAGTTAATATTTGGCATATCATTGAAGTCTTTTCCTTTCCCTCTTTCACTTATGACAATTATAAATTATACATATTCTTCGCGTTTCTGTTTTTAGTTTGTTCTTCGGGAATTGCCATCATCACCAGTTCCAGCGTCTTGTTGCAATGCTTTGCTAGACGCATATCGTAAGTCTGTTATGGCATATTAGATGTTGTGATAGTATCATGTTTGGATTTTATTGATATGACAACTTATGGTTAGGAACTGATCAAGCCACAAGAGTCAATGCCATGCGTACAGCTATATGTGACACATTCCCTGAACCAAATCGCCGTCTGTTACAAAGGTAATCGACTTTTACTTACCAATTATTTTCTTGTTATCCTTTATATGTTACTAATTTATTCATTTTATTATCTACAGAATGTTAATCATGATGGAAGCCGTGTCTGATAACAAGACTGTAAACAGAATGAGTGTTTCAGCAGTTGCTGCTTGCATGGCACCACTACTTCTTCGACCCCTTTTGGCTGGTGAATGTAATCTTGATGGTCAATATAATATGGGTGGAGGTGATGGATCTGCTCAACTTATGCAAGCAGCAGCTGCTGCTAATCATGCTCAAGCAATTGTTATCACCCTTCTTGAAGAATACGATAACATATTTGGTGTAAGCTTTACACCTTTTGCTCTTACTCGTAATTCTTCTACTTTCACATAATATATATAAAACTTTCCAACCTTATCTAGTACTTTACTACTCATCAAAAGGACTATAAACTTCAATTTCTAACAAAACATAAATGTTCTGTCAAAATCGAACAAATTTGAAAAGAATCATGCCGTTTTTTTGTTTTTTATTTGGTATATAGGGAACATACAGTCGTTTTGAAGAGTGAGGAGGTACTGGATATTATATGTTGCATATCTTAACAGTATTCCTTTAATTGATGATTAAAATAAATAGTTAAAACGAAAGCAACCACTCCTGGTCAGACTTCAGAGTTTAGACCATATAGCGTATTTGATGTATCGTTTTGAGATTAAGTAAACCAATGTATTTGCAGGAAGAAGATATGTTAAGTGATTTATACTCAGACTCGGAAGATCTTGGAAGTGAGAGTGAAGAGCTTAGTGAAGATGATATTTATGAAGAGGATGAGTTTGATGACGGCGAGTACACATCCGAGGGTTCCAGTGGAGATGAAGATTCTGAACATGCATCAGCCTCTACTCATACCGGTGATAATATTGCAAATACTTATCCGACAAACACCAAGGTTAGACTTTTGTACCTATCAGAATAAGATGATATTATATCATAATTTTTCTTTTAAGTAATCGGTTAATGCAGGGGCCTGTTACCATTAGATCGCGTACCATTTCCCACAAAGTAACTAATGAAGCCAGCAGAAAGTTAAAGTCAAGCTGTCATGTTAGATCAGTAAGCCAATTTGCTGGTACTTTTTCAGATCAAAGTAATAATGATCTTCCAACAAGAAAAGAATTAGAGAATTTCGGACGTTTGGAAAGTGAGAATGTACATCCAAAAACAAGCAAACAGTTAACTGATAACATTCAGATATCATCAACTACAGCAGACGGGGCTGCAAACATGCAACACACTGATGTAAGTATAATATACAGACACGTGTACCCTATTTCTTGTATGCATCACTTGTAGGTTTTGGGCATCTAGTGATTTTTATTTTGTTTGAGTGCAGGCAAAGAAAGAGTCATCAAAAGTTGACAAAAAAGAGTAAGTGACACTTCATTTCCTTAAGGAAGCAATATGAAATTATGAATTGATAGCCATTTGTGGATAGGTTATATATACCATATCCTGATAGCATAACTGTATCTTATTGACAGCATGCTATTGTAGAAAGATACAAGAGAGCACGATTTGAGCATTTCTAACTATATAACCTTCCAAATTATCAGAAACTCAACAATGTGCTTAAAAAATGAAGTTAAAATCTACTTGTTACATGTTTAAACAAAGTTATACTATGTATATATCCGATTAAGGTTTATGGATTGTTAATTGAATTAGAACTGCAACTGATCAATTTATCTAGTACTACGTAGAATATTTGTCATATCAGGTAGACCAAGTATATTAAATGAGATGTTAGATTTATACACAGTTGGAAAATTCTAGAATAGTATTCATTAATGCTATGGTTAGTTATCTCATAGAGAAAACAACACATTTTTCTTCGATTTATATACAGAATAACTACAAGGTTTATGATATAAGCAGAATGACTACCCTGTGTAATTTTGCTGAAGAATAATGGCAGTGCTTATCATATAAGTTTGTTCCAATTTCATGGCTTTAACTGTTGCTATCTTTTCCCCTTATTTCTTTACTAGGGGTGAAGTCAAAAGGCCTGAGCCCACCGAAGATGAACTAAAAGCTAAAGCTGAAGAAGAGGAGTTATTGAACAAAAAGAAAGCTTTAGAAACGCGGCGTCGTCAGCTTGAGCAAGATGTATGTATAAAATATGGGTTGCATCCTTCATATCCTCTATTCATTTTCTAGTCTTATTGCTACACGAAACATTATCAAAATTTGTAAACATTTCTCTTATAAAAAAGTCATGCGTCTTGTCTTTCAACTATTGTGCACCTACACTTCTAAAAATATAAGTTCCATGACCTATTGATTTGAGATTATATGTTAACTTTTGTTTATCTTCGAATTTCAGCATTTTCAATTGTATGTGTAGGTGGCAAGACTTGAGGAACAACTACGAAAGGAGTTAGAGCTGAGAAAAAAGCTTGAGACTGGAATAATGATATCTCAACAGGCCTTATTTTCAAGATTCTCTACTAACGAAAAGGTCCGATCCGGACACTCTGTTTTTTATAAATTTGTTATGCGTAAGTTAAGGAGTAGATTTTTCTAGAGAAACAGGATGATTCCAATGATTTTTTCCCCTGGCAGAGGGTGATGTCACCAGCTTAAATATAAAAACCCTACGATCTTGAAGTGCAATCTTCAAATCCCGGAAAATTGTAAGCTTCATTTCCTAGATCCTGAAAGATAACTTTTTTCTGGATGTTACAGGATATACACACCAGCAACGATGGCAATGCTAAAAATGAGTTTCACCTGGATTCAACTAAATCGCCGCCACAGCAACACCTTGATCCAACTAGTAGTTTCAAGGTCATACAAATATCCTTTTGCCAACTTCACATTATTTTATTTTCCTTTAAAATTCATGTTTTTTTCTTTTTTCTTTTATATATTTTGTTTGTAACAGGAGACACATTCTTGTCAAGATAATGATGAAAAACATGACTTTCAATCTCAATCTACAAAGTTACCGCCCACTCAGCATTCAGATTCAATAAAAGATATGAAAAAGTCATATTCAACCAAACCAAAAAGATTAAATTCAAGGAACGAGGTATGTATACATGTGTAGTTTTTCTCATTTCCTATTTTACTATTACTTATGTAACTAGAGAGGGAAAATTCAACCCAAATTTTATGATGAGAGATTCTGGCTATATTGTATCTCTAACGGGTCAAACGGGTAAACACATAAAGTTTGTGGAAATGGGTTGAAACCCCAAACTATAAGTATTGTAAAATATATATTCGAAGAGTAAAGGTTAAAATAATACAAATTTTGGAATCATATTTGACTCGTTAAGCATTCCTAAAAAGTATATAAGTATTGTAAAGTATGTGTTTCAGTCACTCCGACCGACTCGTTTTGACCCGTACCTAAACCACCCATTTTGACCCATACCAAAACTACCCGTTTTGCCACCTTTTACTTTTGCAGAAGATACACACCTAAACTGTCACCCCTCGTCCCCACCACATTCATCTTAGTTTCACAAAATAGCTTTCATTGCATTGTCCGGATCAGATACTCTATAATGCACTGGTAAACTAAGTTTGTTATACGATGCTTTTTCTAGGCTTAGTGATTTCTGAGCTCATTTATTAACATTTCAAATGTACTACCATCGTCTTTTCAAGCAAGTATTCCTTTAGCCGAAATAAAAGATCACCACACCTTGGAAAAATCTTTCAAATGTGATCGTTGTTTCTGCATGTATTTTCACAATCTATCCAAAACTGCGCATCTTTTACAAACTAGAGGGCTATTCTTGGTATTTCCACACAGACAATCATACTATGAAGTTAACAACGAAAAGTCAAGTATGAGGTTCCAAAATTGATTCAATCTTTTCTAATCTGTATGGATATACAGAATTTGATTGGACCTTTGTACTGTGCTTTATTTTGTTCTTACGAAAAAGCCAACAACAAAAAAACACCATTGTAATTTTGGACTTATTGTGGATGATATATAAATACCAAAACATAAAAAGAATACTTTTACACTTGGTACAAGATTGTTTTTTCTTCACATGTGTAGTGTTCTTTTTGTATTTTCCAAAACGATGCTGTGTATTTTCAACAAATAATCAAGTATGATAACTATAACTTTCTATCACTTGAAACTCAAAAGTAGACCGCCCCCCTAAATATTTTGTGTTAGCCTAACTTACTACTATACTATTATTCTTTGCAGACTGCCGGAGCAATGTCAAAAATCACAAATGGACTCAACTTCTTGAAAGAAAGAAGTAACCAGCTAGCAGATGAGCTGCAAAGCATGAATAGGGATAGGAATAAAAGTCAGTCCCAAAGGCACGCTCGAAAAGGCTCACAAGAGTTTGACTTCCAATCATCCACAAGACCTAATGAAAGTCAACTCCAACACTTGAATTCACAAGTGGACAGGGGAAAAAGATCAGATGACCAATCTACAAACGTTGAGAGTCAAAAATATGAAAGGTATTTAACAGCTAAAGACCATGATGCAGGACCTTAACACTATAACCAACCTTCTCGCAAACACGTGTGGGCCCAAGCTTGGGTTTTGTTTATAATTCATCACCTGATTTTAGTTGTGTATAATGCAGGCCGAAAGAATGTGCCTTAGTAACAAGTTTATACACTTGTGCAAATTATAATCTAAGTTGTTGAGACTTAGCAGCTTTCTATTATGTAAAACATGTTGCGCTAGAATCTCGCTTAATAAAATGCAAGTACGTATAAAAACCAAAAACTCAAGGCATAATGTCCAATGTCATATACAAACTAATTCAGCAAGAAGTTGCAAAATATGCATTATTACACAAAAGTCTATTTTCAATGGCGGAGCTAGAAAACTTTCCGTGGGAGGGCCGAATTTTTTTTTCTTCGGGAAATACATTAAATGGGAGGGCCGAAATAATTTTTTTTTCCGGAAATACACATGAAATAGCAAAAAAATACACTAACGAGCTTAGGACTAGGTAGGAATGGATGATGATCCTTAATAGCTCGCCCTTGTCTATTTGTGTGGTGGCGAGCTCACACACGTTGATTAGTCCGCCAAAGTGGAAACCATGGTTAAAGAAACATTTCTTGTACATAAGAGCACACGGTGTGTTAACACCTTTGGTGCGTTATGGGTGATGTGGAGCCGCGTTAAGGCTGAGTTATTTCACCGTTGGGGTGCGTTGAGGCGCTGAGTTATGCCCCAAGTTACGGTGGCAACACACGTTAGTTGCAACTTTGAATAAAAAGAATATTTACATTCCGCCCCCTTCAACGGCTACTTCATTTGAATTTAAAAAAAAATACACTTATGGCCCCTTAACGTATATAAACGGCTATATCTATTAAAAAATAAACAAATAAACCAATATAAATAACCAATTAACACACAACTTTTTTTCACACTTCCACAACTCAAACTCATATACATATACTTCCTTTCTACGAAAAAAAAAACTTGTTCTTTCACAATGGATCTCAATAGCATTGTGAAGAACGTAACAAGCTGGTCCGATGTAGATGTGGCCGACATATACTTTATGGTGGCCGCGCGAATATAATAGCAGCGGTTAGAACAAGAAGCGATTCGACCTCGTTTATTTGTAACCATATCTATCGTGAACGTGAGGTTGCTTAGAACGTTTGATGAACGACTTTTTCATTCCAGGTTGTAAGTATCCGTACGTGAATTTTCGAAGAAGATTTCGTATGAGCCGTAAACTATATCTAATAATGCGTTATGGAATTGTTTATGCCGGGGTATTTAAGAAAACCAAGCCATGAGGACATTCAAAATATTTATGAAAGACATGATCGTTATCATGGTTTTCCGGTAATGCTAGGTAACATTGACTGCATGCATTGGGAGTGGAGAAATTGTTCGATGGGTTGGCAAGGGCAATATGGTAGGGGTGATAAAAAATATCCAACAATAATGCTTGAAGTTGTCGCTTCGCAAGATTTATGGATTTGGCATGCATTTTTTGGGGTGGCGGGGCCGAATAACGATACTAATATATTAGATAAATCTCCGTTATTCGACGACATTTTTAATGACGTCGCCCCTGTAGCATCATATGTGGTAAATGGAGCCATGTATGAAAAGGGATATTACTTAGCTGACGAAATTTACCCACAATGGGCAACTTTCGTCAAATCATTCACGGTTGCAACTGACAATAAACATGGTCATTTTAAAAGGAAATAAGAAAGTGCACAAAAGGATATCGAACGTGCTTTTGGTGTGCTCTAAAGACGTTGGGGTATACTACAACAATCGGTACGTCAATACGAAGTTACTAAGATAAGTAGAATCATGTATCCGTACATTATTTTGCATAACATAATTTTAAAAGATCAAAAATTTGCACTAAATGAGTTTAACGAAATGTGGGTGAATCTTGTACCACATATGAGGCACGATAGGTAGGTCGACAGATGTGATGTCCATCGTCGAAAAGGTAAAAAGAAATACGTGAAAAGCATACTAATCTCCAACTAGACATTACGGAACATCTTTGGCAAAAACATCTTCAACAACTACAAGAACAAGAGGAAGAAGAAGAAGAATAAGTATTTGTAATTTGTATGTTTTAAATTTCCGTGTATGTTTTTATTTGTAATATACTTTGATGAATGAATTATTATTTATGAGGTGATGTTATAAATGAAAATATTGGTTAAAGGGTTAAATTTGTAAATTTTATTTTTTTAAAAAATAGTAGAGCCTAAAATGTGGTGTTATGGCTGATTTATGATTGAGTTATGATAAGAAATATTTTATGTGTGTTAATATTGAAATGTTAAAGTTGATATGACGCTTACATAAGACCAAATTAATTGATAACTCAATTTCATACCAAGTGCTCTAAGACCGGTGACCATTGTTATGTTATTGTTAGCGTTCAGTTAGGCCACATAAAACATTTTGTCACCTAGATAACAAATGGATGAGACTGAAAAACGCTTGTGTGGCATTTGTCAAGTAGAACAATAGTATGTGTAGTGTGGGCCAATGGACCTCGTTACAATGTTACAATCATATCAATCATAATTGTCACACAATCATATCAATCATAATTGTCATCTGATTTTAATATTATCTAAGGGTCCGTTTGGTTTGAAGACGGGATTGTAATTATATTTGGATTTGGTGTAGGATTTGGATTTGAGGTAGATTTAGGAGAGAGAAATAATTTATATTAAATAAATTTTATAATAAAAATAATAATAAAAAAATAATAATATATACATGAAGACAAAATTAGAAATGAATTATTGTCACATGAGGACAACAAAAGAAGTTGAAAGGGATTAAAATCACAAAAAGCTAAAAGCATGGCAGTGATAATATAAAATCCAAGCACCTTGGTGGGTTTTGCAAAACCCTATGCAGAAGGTCGCATCCCATTTTAAAATCCTAATATTCAAAACAAACATATCTTTTTACTTTGAGTTCAATCTTTTTATCTTAAAACCGCATACCAAACGGCACCTAAGGAATCAATAAGACTAGAGGCCAAAGAGAGCGAATTTTCACTTTGCATCTCATATCTTTTCTCGACATAGTCATCTTAACCACTTTATAAAAATATACACATTAAATAACTATACACTCACAAACTAAATAAAAAACAATAAATAAGACAAAAAAGTCCCCATCACACCACATACAACTAGGTGATCGATTCACCTTAGTCTCTCTCGATATCAACAACTCAGCGTGACTTTGATATAAGGACAAGAGATCACTAGGTGAATCAGACATTCACCTTGCCAAACTCACACCCTTAGTCTCTGGTCTAATAATCAAGGTTCAAAATGGCTAACACCACCCAAATATATTGATCTTTCTGTTGTTCATTTTGTATCAATTAACCTCCTATGTTAGATAACTTTAATATGGATATAGGTTATGTTTGGCACACAAGATTATGAAGAGATTATGCTTATTTTTCAAAAAATAAGCTACTTAAAAAATAATCTTTGTTTGGCAGACATAACTTATAAGAGATTATAAAAAAAAATAATTTTCCATAATCTCTAAAAATAAAAGTTTACTTCATGTAACTTATAAAAATAATCTCTTTTTATAATCTTTTTAATCAACAGACACTAGCATCAGCATTCATCACAGTCTATTTTTGTTACAATTTTAAAATAAAAGTATAGTATTACTACGTATATATTAAGATTTGGTCAACTAGAAAGTAGAAACCAGAGTACTATTCTTTTATAGAGGAGAGTTATTTTACATACTAAACTTTTTTCACATACCAAGGGACTCATCTCCACCATCCATCTAAAAAGAAAATCAAATTTTTTATAATTTAAATATCTCTTAAACCGTTTATTATTAAGCGAAAACATTTGCGTCGCGACGAGCATTTAATATCTTTCTATAGGCGGGACTTTGATATACTTTCGAAAAAGAAAAAAAAATCATTTTTCACGTTTTTTCGTCTTTTCGTTTATTTTTACGTTCTTGAAATTTGAAAAAAATCATATATGATAAAACACTAAATTGAATATCACATGTGATATTAGTGTTAAATCATATATGATATGTAATATCACATGTGATATCATATGTGATTTTACACTAATATCACATATGATATTACATATCATATATTATTTTACACTAATATCAAATTAGTGTTATATCATATACGTAGTATGATTTTTCAATGCAAATTTCGTACGTAAAAAAGCGAAAAAACTTTAAAAAAAAGGTGAAAAATCTGAGAAAGTTTGTTTTGTCGAAAGTATATCAAAGTCCTATCTATAGAAAGATAATTAAATGCTTCGTTCACAATGATATTTTTTTTCCGCTTAACGATTAACGGTTTAAAAGTTATTAATATTTGAAAAAATGATGAAAGTTTGTTTTTTATATTGTTGGGATTAATCTCATCCATTAGATCAAATAAAAATGGAGGGTGAAGATTGATCCCTTGGTATGTAAATAATCTTTTGTCCTCAAATGATCTTATATCTTCTTTTATATTCTTAAAACACATAAACTATATGTTGTCCTTTAGCATAAACAACAAACATTACGGATTACACACTAATCTTGTGAAGATTTTATAATCAGTTGCAAAAGTCTTTATGCATTGTTTGCTATGAGCTGTTAATTGCTTGGCATCTTTATCTAGTTTAGATATAGGGGCAATGATATGTATCCTTCGATCCCTGGTGTCAAATAAATTGTATTGACCTATGCTAAAAAGATAATAAGCCCAAGAGGCCAAAAGTTCGAATCCATCTTATTTAAAACTTGGCAGATACCAAATGTATAAATGCATAAAATCAAATCCGCATGAGAAATGATTTGCATGCTTTCAATTTTTATTGGCTTGTATTTTAAAAATAATATGTTTTAAGCGCTTGTATATTGAAATGAGGTGAGATCCGCAACAATCACCAATTATCTAAATAACAAACCAACCAATCGTGGTCATTCGTTTAGCTTTAATCTATTTTTCACATATTTTTTAAAGAACATATCTTGCAAGCGATAAATCTTCAATCTACTGAAAAATACACTATCATTGGCGAGATTTTTTATAGATATGCACTTCTATAAGCTGTCAACGCACTTTTTTTCAAAATTTCGAGAAAAATCACATGTGATTTGTTATTTTTGATTTGTAAAATTCCGGAGAATCACTTTGTGATTTGTTATTTTTATTTGTAAAATCACTTATAATTTGTTATTTTTCACAAGTCACATGTGATTTTTCCGAATCACATGTGATTATTGGCGGAAAAAATCGAAACTATATAGAAGTGCATATCTATAAAAAGATAATTTCATTCTCGTCGCGATAGTATAATTAATTTCGCATTACGATTAATGTTTTGAGAGATATTTTAATTTAAAAAAGATGAAAAAGAGTTTTTTATTTCTTTGAAAAAATGGATGGCGAAATTGAATGGATTGTTTTTAGTAAATATTGTTCGCATAAAACTTTGTCATATTCAAATACGCCAATAAAAATAAAAATATGCAAATCACCATCTCTTATTGTTAGGGTAACAACACATAAATTGTTTTTAGCCTTTAGAGAAACTTATAATTGAGTTTTCTTTAGTTTAAGATTTAAATTTAAAGTAAATGCGTAACGTTTTTTTCTCAATTTTAAAGTATCGAACTTAATTTTACATGCAATGTTAGGTTTTTTAACTTTTTCAAATAGGTTATCGATTATAATTTTAGCCGAAATGACTTTTAAGCTGTTCAATAATAATAATGATACATCACATTCGTTAATCATTTCATGAAAGTAATGAGAAAGCCTCTTCGAAAAGTAGAAAAACCTCAAAAATCTTACATTGCAACAAAATAACTCGGTACTTTAAATTTAAAAAAAAAAAAAAAGGTTAGATACCTAAAATTCAAAGTGACCTCGATTACCTTTCTAAGTTAAACATTACATTTAACACACTACAATTATAAATTAGGGAAGGGATCTGGTGAGATAAAAAACTAAAATAAGAAAAATAAGAAGGATTTTTAGCCACACATTTCAAATAAGAGTGAGAAATTTAAGGAGAGATGCATGTACTTTTGTAGGTGCATCTGAAATATGTGGTTGTGGTTTCTTCTTACCATTCTCATTTTAATTATTCTTCTCATTTGATCATAACTCTTATAAATTAATATAAGACTAAAATACACCGTTGGTCCCTAAACTTGTTCATCCGCATCGCGATAGGACAAAGTTGGGCGTTATCATCATTGGAGGTCCAAAACTTGTGTTTTATACTCTAGACTAGTCCCTTGACCAGGATTGTCATAGTCAACATGAAATTTCGGCTTTACTTGAGGGTATAATAGACCATTCATAATTTTGACTCAACCTTCAACCCAGGGACCAAATGTGATTATGCCTACTAGCCGTTTCTTCCACGATACGCTAGCTTTTAATTTCAAGACCAATACACCCACCAACAAACAACTTTACCGATCATAATAACACCATTATCACGAAGCGATCAACTGAAAATCGAAATCGAATCTAAATCCTCATTTCCAGAACTCAAAAGACCAACCCAACTTCCAACAATACCATGTCGATCGATTATATTAGCAACATGCGGATATAGTGATCATTAACATTTTGAATCGGTTGCCTTTGTTAGAAGCAGTGAGAACCTCTAGTTTAGCGCTAAACTGGAGGTCTAAGTGGACTTTGCTCACCGATGTCATAGTTGATGAGGATTTCTTTTATTATTTAACATATGAATTTGATGAGAGGCTTGTTACTAGACTCTTAAATCGGCTTATGGGTCCAATAAGAAAGTTTGTCTTCTCTGTAGAGCCAAGAACAATGCTTGGAAAAGACGACTTTCATTATGAAGAGATTCGTGGTGGCTCTTGTTTTTGGCTCAGCATGGAATTGAGGAGCTGATTATTACAAACTGGTATGGTGAACGAGTTACGTTCCCAAACCAACTTTACTCTAGTAGGGAGTTGAAACATTTGGTACTTCATGTTTGTGCTATGGCTACTTTGGAATATTTTCATGGCTTTCCAAATCTATTGAGCTTAGAATTGATTCATGTCACTTTTCTAACCGGTACAGTTTGGGAGTTTATTCTTGGTTGTCACTCACTTTAGTCTCTTAAAATGAATCGTCCTACTACAAACGAGATGAGACTATGGGATATTGCAAAAGTTAGGAATTTGAAGAAGTTAGATTTGTCATACGGTCTTTATAATGTTGTGACGACAATCACAACATCCGATATCTTTCACCTGACAAGACTTCAAAATCTAGAGACCCTTACATTGGATTTTGATGAATACACGGTAAGAACAATTTGAGTTTTACACTTATAATTTTACAATGTTAAAGAAATGTGTAACAATAATGAAATTTAATCTTTAAAACTTGTTGTAGTTGATACATGAAGCTAATCCTAGGATGAATGTGCCTTTGTATCCTGATTAACCTTAAGTTGTCCGGTGTCGATTTTGGGAATAGTGTTATGGTATCGTTCATCATTGAAATGATTTGTGGATCTCCAAATTTGAAAATCTTTGGATACCGAGTAAGTGTAATGTCTTGTAATGCATATGTATCAAATAAACATTCCTAAATTTCCATGTTTGTTTATCTCAACACTATTTGATTTTTAGGTACGCAAACACGATTAGTGTTCTACCTGGAAAAAATTCCAATGTTGTAGAGAAACACAATAAGCCATGGCCACTACTGATTTGTGGTGTTTGAGCTTTTCTAGAACGAGAACATGAATTAACTTTAATAAAGTTTATACTTGCGTGTTCCCGGTCGCTAAAGACAATCAATATCAAGCTCAGTGATAGGAGTCATGATGGGAATGAAAATATCAGGAAGAACTGGGAGTTGGCTAGGAAGCTGTTGAAACTCCACCGAGCTTCCCCACGGCCGTTGTAGATTTCTTTGAGTGGTTGTAGTTTATGTATGGGTTGAATACCCTATGACAATTCATGTTGCAAAATAGTTTTTGTATTTTGGTACAGTATTTGTTTATATGGTTTGCTTAAAATTAGCTTGTTCATATGTTGTTGTTTGTGCATATTGTAGGTGATGCAAGTTTGACATTTGAAAGTCAAACTTTCATTTAGCATTTCAATTTGATTGTAGAAAGTAAAACTGCATTTTCAGTTTACTTTAGTTAGTCAATACTTGAAAATGGTGAATGGCTATTTTGTATGTAGTATTTGCATTTTGAATTTGTAAAGTCAAAATTGCAAAACCATTACTCAATATTTGACTTTGTAAAGTCAAATTTGCAAAACCATTACTCAATATTTTTTTTGGAGTTTATTGAAATGTTTTAGAAGTTTGACTTAACAAAGTCAAATTTCTAATGGTTTTGTGTTGTTTAATCTTCAACTAAGTTGTAGTATACGTAACTTGGCAACTTGAGGGACCAATTGTGTATTTTAAAGTGATTATTGGGCGGGAGTTTTAAGTATGACAACCGCAACCAAGACAAATTCAGGGATCGAGTGTGAAAAAAAAGTCACTATTAGACCATTGACCGTCTCTTACCGGAGACGCTATTTACTTGTGTACACCAACCGATAAACCCATCCACTACTTTTTCCACACACAAACAATTTTCAATGGAAGATTTCCCTATTTTGAATGAACTCATAGAGATTGCTGGTTCAGCCAAGTTGAATGATCGTATGGTCGTGTGGTTTGAAGAAGAGGTTGCACAAGAAGGGCTTTTGAAAAAGCTAGTTCTTTAGTGCATTGATCATCTAAAGAGGGGAATCATGAAACGTAGGGAGTCGATCGAGAGAACGAAGCTCTGGGACCTCGGGGAATAGTGCTTGACTGTTTAGATGCACTGAGGAAAATCCAGGCGAGGCACACACACCAACTTGTTCAATTCATACAGATTGTTGGTCAAACTGATGAAGCTATTCGTTTCAACGAAGGTTTTGTTAAGAAAATGGCTGAGCATAATGCCTGAATTTTGGGTTTTTCATTTGGGTAGATAAATGCGGTCTTTTGGGTGCTAGTTTTGGAAATATATGTTGGTAAAAAGGGCATGTTAATTGGATCTTTTGTTTGGTTGTTGGTCTTGGTTTGATGTAGTTGTTTCTGATCTTGTAACCGACTATATTAATGATAAAATATCATCTAAGTTTTATGTATTTAATCTGTTCTTGTATTGTGATATTGGGTGTATTTTAGTCTAATTAGTATCAGCAAAACCAAACATCCCCTTTTATCAGCAAAAGTTGTATCAACAAAACCAAACACCCCTTTTGTATCAGCAAAAGCAAAGTGATGGTTTAAAAATATGTGTTGAAAATGCAAATGCTTTAGCACTAAATCATAATGTATTAACAATGGTGTATTGTTTAGGAAGAAATTGGGTTGGTGTTAATGTTAACATTGGGGTGAACACCCAATGTCTCAAATTGTAACATCTTGAATTTTGACTTACCCAAGTCAAACAAATTTATGAAAGGCAACAAATTGTAACTTATTATTGTGGTATGACTTGGGCAAGTCAAACCTATTAAGAAATGCAAAACGATTTCAAGCAGTTACAATGCACAACCAAACACAATTACTTACATAAGAACCCAATTTTTTATTCATCGATTTCATGTTCTCAACAACTACAAAGTTTCCTATCATCTAAACATACACTTAGCTAGACCCACAACTCTCCCTATCATCCTTTTCCTTCATTTCCTTCCTTTCTTTAAGATATTTAAACAAAATTTCCAGATTTGTAATCCTTTCTCCCAAATCGTTAACCTTTGATAACACGATGTCAACCTCTTCCTTCTCCTTCTTAACACCCAAATCCTTTTCATTTGGGCAGTCTTCTGTCCTCAACGAACTCAACAAAGCCTCCCCCTTATCGTTTTGTGCCATTATAGTTTTTTTTGCTTTGGGCAGAATGTGTGTTGCTTGCATTTTAGGGTTCAATGTTGTGTGTTGCCGGTACTAATATGGTTGAAGGTTGGTTAGATTTTAACTATGTTGGGTCAAAATTATGAATGGTCTATTATACCCTCGAAGTAAAGCCAGAAAATTCATGTTGACTATGGCAATCCTGGTCAAGGGACTAGTCTAGAGTATAAAACACAAGTTTTGGACCTCTAGCGATGATAATGCCCAACTTTGTCCCATCACGATGCGCATGAACAAGTTTAGGGACCAACGGTGTATTTTAGTCTTAATATAATGATTATGTATTGAGAGGCCACCAAAATATTAACTTTTTTACTTTTAAGTCACTTATTTATTAAAACTAACTTATATGCAACTCATTTATCTATTTGTTTTCGTTTATAGCAATTTTGGATAGTTTTTCTTGAAAATCTTTGAAAGAGCGAGAATAAAACTACATATAATATATTAAAACAACATACACAACTATTGGGATGTAAAATGTTATTTTTAGCTATTATTTAAGTGCAACTTTATATAGTCCAAAGTGATTTATAATAATTTAATTAATGTCTTACGTTTAAATTTTTTAATATATTGTTTTGATATGTTAAAATTAGCTTTATTATTGAAAATGTATACATTTTCGGCAAAATTGAACAAGATTGGTAAACGAAAACAAACACATATTTAGATAATCTGGTGACCTAAAAGTAAAAAGTTTAATAGTTGAGCGACCTCCACATACATAATCTCATTAATAAAATAGAATGTAATCTTCTAATTCAATAAACTTGAATTTTCATTTTATAGCCACATCAGAACAATGGGTATCACGGTGTACCATCGTACGCCAAGCCACTTGGTTCGTATCATAGTGGTGTCATGATACCAGGTCCGCACCAAAGGGCATGCGTCATGGTAATGGCAAACAAACGTAATGGCATCAAAAGTTATCATCTTTTTTTTTTTTCTTTTTTCTTAATTATTATTATTTTTATTTTATCTTTTTGTGACATGGTTGAGAGTGTTTTTTAGTGTGTGTGATATGGTTGTGTTAAATGGAAAATGACACCAAAACCGTTGAACTTTTTAAATAATCTACTACTTTCGTCCCACATTAAATGTCCAATATGATTTTTTTAAGTCTTTTTTGTTCAATTTTGATATTAAATATATTTGTTTGTGTTATATAATACTTCATGAAAATTATACATATGAAAATACATTTAAAAACTTAATCCATTCATATATCTTGCATCAAATATTATATACCACGAACAAAAATATTTAAAGTCAAAGTTAAAGAAAAAGACTTAAAAAGGTCATAGTGGACATTTAATGTGGGACGGAGGGAGTAACTTATAATATAAGTTTTGTTTGTTACACAGGCTTATGAATGCTTTTATATACCATAAGGCTTCATAAGCTCAAAGCCAATTGAAACGGGCTTATATAGGCTTATAGTTAGTCAAATTATTTAAATACCTTTCATATATGATTGATTATCACGCAGAAGGTAGAAATAAATATAGATTTAATTTAGGGTATGTTTGGCATACAAGATTGTTGAGAGATTATTCTTATTTTTTCAAAAAATAAGCTAATTAAAAAATATTTATTTTTTGGCATACATAACTTATAAGAGATTATAATAGAAAAAACAATCTTTCGTAATCTATTAAAATCAAAAGTTACTTCACGTATATTATAAAAATAATTTCTTTTTATAATCTTTATTTCTAGCACTATCTCCAATTCTAGCAATAATTACTTTTATCAAACATATCTTTAACACCTTTTATATAATTTTATATTAATAAGCTAGTTAAAATACCCGTGCACACACGAGATTTTGATAAAAAAAAATATTTTGTATTAATATTGAATATTGTGTCTTTAAAAGTAGTTGCATATAATTATATATTTATAAGTTTCGTGCATGCATGAAGTTTACACATACATTAAATTTATTTTAACATTTTAGTTCGGTATATACACATATAAGAATTTGTCCATGAAAATTGTGATATAAGTACAAATAATACTTATGCACGAGTTTTTCACTACGCATTTATCTCCATTAGAATTTGGTAAAATATTTGTAAAAATTTCTGTTAGGTAACTCAAGACTTAATTTTATTTAGCTGACAAAAATGTTAATGTTGTTATTTAAATTTCACTACTGATATTATGTTGTACACATGATGCAAGTTTAATAGCAAATAATGAGCGTTGATAAAGTTAAAGTATACTCTTTAAAGTTTTTTAAAAATGTTTTTCTAGATAACCTTATATAAATATACAAGAATTACATGAGTCATTGTTATAAGTATAATCGCGTATATTTATTTTTATATAGGTGTAACCCGTGCTTACAGTTTGATAATTATATTCCTGTTTTCAGTAATTTAGCCTTATTTAAAATGTAAACTCGTGTCCACATAGGTTAAACTTTTAAAAATGAAATAAATGAGTCCTTATTAAACGTATATAGTAAAAAATTGATACTTATAATCTTATACAAATTTATATGTTGTTATTTTAAAACAACATATACATTGTATTTTTAAAGATATAAAGGGTATAAAGTATAAGGGGGTATTTGTTTATAATCTAAAGACTAAAATACACCGTTGGTCCCTAAACTTGGCAGGCCGGATCGCGATGGGACGAAACTCGCCCTTTTCATCGCCACAGGTCCAAACCTTGGCCATTAAATGCCAGATTCGTCCCTTGACCAATAATGTCGTTGTCAACGTTATGTTGGTGAGGGCAAAACCGTCTTTCACTGTAGCGTACTAAATAAAACCGTTGTACAGTGTATGTAGCTAGTATATGTGTGTAACAAGGTTTGGTCTACATTTATCACCCATCCCTAAACTATCCTTCAAAACCCGTCTTCTTCAAAACGATAATTATTTGAAGATGGTACGTTCTTTGGTGTGGTAAGCAAGCTATTATTCGCACTTCGTGGACCTCTGCCAGCCCAGGGCGTCGATTCTTTGGTTGTTCTGTTCAAGTAAGTGCGTCTTAATATTTCTTGTGTAAGTTTGTAACAATGGTGGTTGTTTAATGACTTGTCATAATCATCAATAGGGGTCTTCTTGTCGGTGGATAAGATGGTATGATCCTGAAATCTGTGCCCGTTCAAGAATGATCACACGGGACTTTTGAGGGGAGAAATGAGCTTGAGGCAAGATTAGTAGTTGCTCAAGGTGATGTGTGGAACTGGAAGATTTACCTGGTGCTAAGTTGGATGTTGTTCTTAATTGTTTATGCATTGGGATAACTTTTTAACCTTTTATGTAATGAGGCTACTTGGTTAATGTTCTGTATCTTGAATTGTAGTAACCTTGTTATGAAGTATTCATTTTGTTTGTTTCGATTTTCTATGCCTTATGGGTATGCAGATGGTTAGCAATTTTTTTTAGGGTTGACTTTTAAATGTCAACATTCTTATGAGGTTCTATTTAGCTTTGGTTACTTTTAATGCAAATTATTCACACATCAAGCTTAGTCAATCTAAAAAATACACAATAATGACATGGTTCCATAGTTAATGCAAATGGATATAATTCCAACCGCATAAAATTGCATACTTTTCAAAGCATGAGAGCTACAGTTAGACACACACACACATATGTTTTTAGAGTACATAACTTGTCCATCGAAAATAACATAGATGAAACATCGTCTAGATAATTAGCATAACAGATTTGACCTATGGTAAGGCCATCATTCTTTCCGGTCTGACTGCCTAGTCATTCTTCGTGTAGCAGGCTGGGTTGAAGCGAAAGTGCTTGAACATCGGTTGACATCTGAGAATCAAACTGGGATTGATCATGTTCTTTGGGATTGACACTGGGCTTGCTCATGCATGCTGGGATCGGCAATTGCTTCAGCTTGATGTTGCTAGGATTGTGACAAGGATGCATCATGTATGATGGGATCTTCAATTGCTGGCTCTTGATTTTTAGATTGAACACCACTTCCTTGAACTGCACTAACTTGGCTTTCAACAACAACACCTGTACCTTCAGCTTCTTTATCTGCTGCTACCTTTTTACCATTAGGATGTTTCTTTTTTCCTGCAGCTTTAGTAGGCACCTGTTTGACATTTCCCTTATTGGCAGTTCCACTACTTGCAGCTCCAGCATACCCTAGGCATGTTACCTTGTTGTGTCCAGCAATGCCACAAATACTACACCTGACACTCTTCCAAGCCCTTGACAACTTACCATCCTTCACAATCTCTTCACTTTCAGGAGCTATCCTAACTTTTTTTCTACCTCTTGCGGTAGGCGGGTTTGTTTCGGATTTCGGTGGAACAATTATTGTTGGCATAGTTGGTTTTTCCCAATGTACACTGCTAGTTATAGGCTGGACATGGTGTTTGTAGGTAGCCTCCCAAGTGAGAAGATAGTAACAAGGACGAGCCCATGTTTCTACTGACTCAGACTTATTGGCCATTTAAAGCCATATTCCAATTGGTAGCAACAGCATGTTTACATGGTAAACCTGTTATCTCTCACCTTCTGCAAGTACAAGTCTTGTGTACAACATTAACTACACATTGGTCACCCCATGGTCCACTAACCTGAAACTTAGATCCCCCATTCCATAACACACACTACAAGAAAAGGGGGTTTTTGGGACGTAACATTTTGGAACGGCCAAATAATCGTGCCAAATACACGTATTTGGCACTTGTGCGGTAACCGTGACAAAAAAGTAGGTATTTGGGACGGCTATTAAGAAAGTGTTCCAAATACGTATGCGTTTGGAACGTTTTCTAATAAAGGTGCCAAATACATGTGTATTTGGAACGGTTTAAGTTACCAGTGCCAAATACTTATGTATTTGGAACGGTTGGTACCACTAGTGCCAAATTTGTATATGTATTTGGAACGCTATCTACTATTGGTGCCAAATACTCATGTATTCGGAATGGTTGGTATGAATGGTGCCAAATTCCTATACGTATTTGGAACATTATTTAATGCTTGTGCCGAATACTTATGTATTTGGAACGATTTTAATAGGTTGTGAAAAATACAAATGTATTTGGGGCGATTTTTATAAACTATTTTTAGTTTTTATGTATTTGGAACATTTTTTTTAAAACTTACCTAACTTAAAGTTTTTTCCCGTACGTGTTGACTATTTTCTGCTTTTATTATCTTGGAGATCAAATTAAATTCATACTCGATTTTATTATTTTACTATAATATTAAATAGCCCTTTCTCATTAACTTTAAATCTATATAATTAATCTATATGTCAATTTTTTATATATCATGTTACTTAAAACACGATGCCTTTCTAATTTTTGGTGAGTTATCTTTGTTGTTTATTAAATTAACATTTTTTCCTTTAAGGTCAAGTTAAAAATATTCATATTATATATACAAAAACAGATAAACAAGTGATTGAGATCATCTATCTTTAGGTTACATGGCAGGGTGAGTCTTTGACTCAGATGTACGTGTTAGAGTGATGTGAACTTCGTATTATTGATCAACTGTAAATAGAGTAAATGAGACATCAAAGGTAAACCCTAATGAGCGGCGAAATTGCAAAAGCTCAAATCGGAGTGTAGACTATAATTATTAAACAAAATCGTGTTAAAGAATCAAAAATTTGATAGAAACAATCGCAGTGGATAAACGTAATTGGAAAAAAAGAAAGTTTTTTTTTTACGATGGATAAACCAATCATCTAACTCTAAGTGGTTTGAGAGTTATAAGAAAAATAACGAGCCATGTTTTTCTTGACCTCAAATAGGTGTAAGAATAACTTCATTCATAATAATTACTAGATGATAATTATGTGTCTAGGCCCGATCCCGTCTGTGGGCTTAGATCTATTAGGGTTTATGGCTTAATTAAGGCACCCCTGACCAATTCTGACCCATTTCCCGGCCAACCCCCAAACGTCAGCTAGTAAGTTTAAACCTTAAACCTATTGTCAAAAAGAATGGTCAAGTATCGGGTTGAAAAGATTTAGCTAACTCGGGTTTAGGTCAACCCGATCGACCCGAATAAGGGGTTTTTTTTCATTTTTTTGATATATTTTTATAAATTATCTATGTAAAAATAATTGAATTAGCCTAATTTTTTAATCATTTTACTCATATTCGGGTTGACCCAAACTCTAATAGACCATACCCGAACTCGTCTAACCCGAGTTAAAATAGGGTGGGGTTCGGGTGTGTTATTTTAGCACTGACCTGACCCGAACCTGAACCCGACCTACCGGACCCGATTAACACCCTAATTACAATCACAATATAGTCATGTTTTAAAGAAAAAAAAAGAAAAAGAGGGCCTTATTTGTTTGATTTTTCAGTTTATCATTGAGCGGGATTTCCCCCTCCCATTTTTTCATTTTTTCACTTGGTTTTCTTTTTTTCTTTTCACCTACTAGACCCACATACACATGAACCCTAAATCATTTTTTACTTATTCCCAATGGACGGCTTGTGTTCAAAAAAATTCAACAATCAAGTATACCATCTTGCTTTAACATCCATTTGATCATTAATTCGAGGTGTTGACTGGTTAAATTAAGGGGTTGTTTGTACGAATTTTCCCACCTCCGATACCATCATTGATGGTGGTTTTAAGCTCGATTGTATATACACTTCTTTCTATTATGTATGAAATTTTTTTAAGTGTATTTCAAGGATTGTATACAGATACTCTGTCTAACATAAGAGGCTGTAACCTATTCTGATATAACTAGTCATGGCATTGGTATTGTTGATATTATCTCTTTGTTTTTTTAACTCATAGTGACTTTACCCTGTGCAATAATTACCATACAAATTTACCATCAATTCAACTATTAGAATGCATAAGTGGTGAAACAATTGAGGGCCCGCTTGGTTCAAAGTGGGGAAAGGGAAATGGAAAAGGAAAGGGAAATGGAATGCAAAGGAATGAGTGAGGTGGGTAATCAATCCCTTACCCCTCGATTTATTCTATAATGGTTCATTACCCATTACGGGGTAATCAATCCTTTACCCCTCCCTAACCAAGCACTAAGGGCCCGCTTGGTTCAAAGTGGGGAAAGGGAAAGGGAAAAGGAAAGGAAAATGGAATGCAAAGGAATGAGTGAGGTGGGTAATCAATCCCTTACCCCTCAATTTATTCTATAATGGTTCATTACCCATTACGGGGTAATCAATCCTTTACCCCTCCCTAACCAAGCACTAAATCATAAGTGAGGTGAGCCCTTTTGAATACCTTACCCATTCCCCACCCCCCTTAACCCCCTAACCAAGCACACCCTAAATCATAAGTGAGGTGGGCCCTTTTGAATACCTTACCCATTCCCCACCCCCTTAACCCCCTAACCAAGCACGCCCTGAGTTTTTGTACAAGGACCAATTATTGAATAGTTGATATGAAAGTACAAGTTCCATTTGATCAGGATCATATTGTTACCATCTCATATTAATTTTCAACTTATCGTGTTACGAATCTTTTCCCACTCACTCCCTTGTTTAAAAACCAAACCATTTTTGGTTTTTAATGAATCTAACAAAAAGTTTCAACCCATTTAACCTGTTTCAAATGAGGTTGAAATCATTAGGATGATATTGAATCCATTTGACCCAGCTCTGTTTTGAGTTTGAAACTTTTGGCACGTTTTAAAAATTGTATAACCTTTCTATTGTTATTTTGTATATTGAACTTATTTCTTGTTTCATACATATTTCTAATTTTGAAATATTATATTATGCATTGTTTATGATGAAGACTTTATCCGATGAGCTTTATTAGTTTGTGTTCGTAATAAATTGTCTTAGTGATTTATATCGATTTCTAGTTATGATTTTGTCATTTTAAAGACCACGGTTTACAAGGATGTTGGACGTATTAAATTCCTTATTAGTCATGGGTCTATAACGCCATGTTTCTCTTTTTCCCCAATGCAGGATGAGAAAATTGAGCTATGTCGATTGTTAAAGGATGGAACAAAACCATGTTTTTTTTGCAAAGTCCAAAAAGGTATTTCTGCATTTGCATAAAGTGTAATATGATTTTGTTTTTTGTAAGTTTCTTTTTTATTATATGGATTATCTATATGCAGGCTATCAATCAATTACAGTTGTGTGGGACATCAGTACGTGGAATAAAATTGGGTTTAAAAGACTTCTTAGAAAGCATGCTTGTGTAATGTTAATCAGTCTGGATGGGAAATATTTAGCTCAATAAGTGTTTCGCATTCCTTGGATATTTCGTAAGCATAATGTATTCTCTAATTAGGACAAGGGTCAAAGCAAGTAACACATGCTTTCTTTGTCGTTCTTATTTTAAGAAAACGTTGATTTTGGTTCTAAAAGATTGCATCTCACCATTTGTCTTTATGAATAAAAACCTTTCCCTGTCCTTTTATGATTCTACACGTGCAAAAGATGAGCTCTAATTTTTTTTTCAGTGACTAACATACACAATTGACCTGATTATAAGATAGTCAACTTCATGTTTAATTTTGGCACGCCTCTTAGGTAGATTAAATTAGTTGCTTAATGAATAATATAAAAGTGTTTGCCAGACTTTATCAAGCATTATTATTTATTAGTGTGTGGTAGATGAGGTTCTTTTTCATCTTACATAAATCTAATGCAACATATTAATGTTATACAGGTGAAGTAAAGATGGTGATGTATGTGTAGTAGCAGTAAAGAAGATGGAGGTCTTTCACTGGAGTAAGCGCCTTCACTTGGGCTTTCCAATCACCTCCCTTGATTTATGTCCTAGAGAAAGGTAAAGCAACATTTATAAATCTCATCGGCTCCCTGGTTGAAGTTCATGTAGAGATTGTGTGCAAGTACTATCAATATTTTTATTGCTGGAAAAATGGGTGGGTTGGGCAACATATGAAACGAGTTAGGTGGGTAGTGTCGGGTCTAAAATTTTATTTAGTTTTTGTTTGGATTATCCGATATTTGAAATATGATTACTAGTAATCTGAACTTTTATTTAAAATGATGTACAAGGTTTCATGCATTTTACGGGAACAATTATGATGACTTTTAACCTGTGTGACCAACTTTAATCTAACCTGGTTCTCTTTTAGTTTAACTAATTTGACCCACGAAATTAAACGTAACCCAAATGGACCCATCAGTGTATAAATGGGTAAGAATTGCTACTTTTAAAAGCTATTGTTGGAGTTTTTACTGTGTGAAACTCACTCTTGGAACACAATGAACTTGATTTATTAAATAAAATTTTAACATCTACAAATATAGTTCTCCGACCACCAAAGGTTAGTTCAGAAGAGAATGGATGTGCATTAACGCTAGCTTATAGGATATATTCATATGGATAAGAGCATTAATTTGTTTATATCATATTTTACACTTGTTCAATAGACTGTTTACAAATCTTAAAAGTTCACAAGTATTTTTTTCGTATCAGCAGCAGCTAGTTATGCTTCAGAAATCCTTGTTTTGAAACTTATTTAAACAAGTGTTGGTGCACTTTTGTAGGGTTGTTCTTTCCACTTCAAATGAATGCGGAGCTACGATAACCAAATTAAATGTTCCTGCAGATTGGAAAGGTATGTCTATCTCACATACATATCCGCACTATTTGTTAAATACATGTGAAGTAAAACCATGTAACCTGTACAATTTGTTAAATACATATAAATTGAGTATCCATAAATTGTAGATAGAATTCTGTAATTTGATGGGGCTCTTACTGCCTATTTTGTGACGGTTTAAAGATACTCAATTTATATTTTTAAAAACATATAAATCAAAATATCAGAAGCTTGGTAGGATATACTGAAAACTAAAGTTAAAAAGTAAATTACTCAAATAAGCGCAATTTTCTAATATTTGATTATGAGTAACTCTAATAAATTAAGAGTTATCGCCATATGTGTGTGGCGACAGTTGTAGCTCATTCATAACTAATACAAGCCTTATTTATTTATTTATTTTGGGTACAGAATGGCAGATATATATCTTGCTTCTAGGACTATTTTTGGCATCTGCAGTCTTGTTCTACATATATTCTTTGAGACTTCTGACTCATTTTGGAAGTTTCCTCTCGGGACAGACCAGCCTACCCGGCCAAAGCTCATTTCCTTTTTATGAGATGCTCAATCAGACGACAAGAACATGTAGGGTCTGTGGACTTGTAGACATGGGTTCTCTGTTCCTGCTTCTTTTCTCCTCGTAAATGATATGTAGGCACCACGAATCAAAGTTTCAAAAAAATTGGAGTTAAGAGGAAGATTAACCGACTTATGACTTGTTACAGTTTTGGTATCTCACACTTGTAGAACTTGTGCAAGCTTGGAAAATTGTATGTCGAGAACAAAAACAATGCTCTTATTCAAGTGACCATGTTGACTTGATTTTATGGAAGATTATAAAATTTGAGTTTAATTATTTTTTGCTTCGATTGAATTATATTTTCACATATTTGAGATGGTTGGTTGATGCGATGGTGCACTAAAACCTGTTGGTAACGGAAAATGGTGCTAATACATGTTAGCAACGATTATACAAACCGTACCAGATAATTAATTGATGAATGCAAAACCGTGCCAAATGATTTTTATAACGAACGTAAAATCGTGCCAAATGTTTTTTTGGCAAGGTGAATATAAATGTGCTAAATGTGTTTGGCACAAAAAAATAGACCCCTGCCAAATACGTTTGTCACGGTAGATTAAACCGTCATAGTTAATTTTGGCACGATAAATAAAAACTGTACCAAATACGCATTCGGCACGGGAGATGAATTGGTACCAAATATGCATTTGGCACGAGATATAAAAGTGTGACGAATGCCCATTTTGGAACGGAATATTATCAACCGTGCCAAATACCTCACTCATGGCACCCCAAAGTTAAACCGTCCCAAGAACTGTGCCAAATACTATTTAGCACAGTTTCAACCCGACCCAAATGTATTTGGCACCCTCATATTTAGGACGGAGCTAAAAGTGTGCCAAAGCCGTGCCAAATAGCATTTGGCACGACTTTTTGAGTATTTGGCACAGTTTTCTACCCTCCTAAATACCACTTTTTCTTGTAGTGACATTATACTTAACAACCTCTTTCTTAATGGCCTCTAGCATGTGTTGTGCAGTTGGTGTTAGTGGCCCATCACACTTCTCAATCACCATAAGAACATGCAATATCCTCTTCATACAGTATTCCCTGATGTATTCTAAGGCTGTAATAATTGGTTTGCTTAACCCCTCTTTTATTTTCTCATGAAACACTTGACACATGTTATTAAGTAACACATCAGAAGTAGCTCTCCCTAAAGATGACAAGTAATAAACATGTATTAATTATAACTGTTTATACTGCATTTATGAATACAAAGTAAGTGAAACTGATAGATCACTTACATGAAAAATGTGACCTTGACCAATGAATCGGTGGTATCTTACTTAACCAATCATGGGCTGGTTGATTAAGTTTCTTGAGATAAGCCATAGCTTTCAAACTGTACAACAGTTGAGGTTGTTGCACATTTCCACAGATGGTCTTTGTAGGCCCTACCTTTCCATTGCAATTTCATTTTCTCATGAATGCTTTTAATACATAATCTGTGTTCTGCACTTTCAAAAACTTATGCTACAGCTCTACTTATATCCTGCACAAAATCAAATATCTTTACTGCCTGTTTCAAAACAGTGAGACCTAAATTCATGAACAGAGTAAGAGAGTACCTTATTCATGTCAGTAATAAAAGTGATGCTTGAAATTGGCCCAAGTGCTAAATCATCGGATAAACAATGAAGAAACCAAGTCCATGATCCTATGTTATCTGAATCAACAAAAGCATAAGCGAAAGGGTATATACCAATGTTGCTATCAATTACCACAACTGTCATCAGTTGACCATTGAAAGGACCACGAATTGGAAAAGCAGACAGCCCCAACAACGATCTCCCAAAATCTTTAAATCCTTGCTTCAGTGCACCTAAACAAACATACACTCTCTTGAATTCTCTGGTTGGAAGAGACTCATCCGGAGGTCGTTCCACATACATCTCCACTGTTGTATTAGGGTTTGTCTTCTGCAACTCTTGAACATAATCTCTCAACATGGTAAATTGTAGCTTGAATTGACCCCTGATGGCTGTTATTGCTAGGTTTTTGGCCCTTAAAACCTTCTGTAGGGACACTTGAAAGTCGTATTGGTTGGTAAGTTGATTATGCACAGACCTGACAGGAAGCTCTGGATTTGTTTCAACTTGTGCTGTAATTTTCTGTGAGATATAGCGAAGGTCAAAAGCTCTGACTTCCCTTGATTGTAAACAAGTGTGTTGCTCATTATATGTTCTGACTGACCAGATATCTGTCTCACCATTCCTGCCGACAAACAATAGCCATGGGCAGAGTATTTGTGAAGGGTCCTTTTTACCAGAAAGCAATGCATTTATACCCCTTCTACTTAATGGACTTCTAGATGGGCCAATATCCAGTCCAGGACCTTCAGTTGGGCCTGAAACTGGAACACAACCCCTACACCTGACCCTTATTCTTGTTTTGTCATTCTTCAAAAAAAACAACTCCCTCCTAGTTTCTATTGAATGCTCTCTTACTAGGTTTTTTACTTCCCCTGCAGTACCAAACTCCTGACCAGTATAGAAAAAAGTGGTATAGACGCCATTAGCAAAGTGTGCGTGTTGGAAACTAACATGGTCACTGCAAAATACTTCATCAACCATCACAGGTAAATCATTTACCAACTGCCTGTCATCACTTATATTATTGGTTGTTCCTTCTTCACCTAAATCATTACTCTGACCTACTTGTAGCATACCAAGTTGTGCATCATTCTCTTGACAAGTGTTATCTTAATTTGGTTCAACTGCATTGCCAAATTCACTAGTGTCACTCGCTTGTAACAGAGTAAGATCAACAACAGGATCCTCTTCCATGTTATCCTGAGTCAGTTGAAACAGAGTTACATCCACATCAGGCTCCTAAAACCTGTTATTCACATCAACTAGTGGTCTGCCTGCTTTGTGTAAATGCTTCTCCTGAGTCAATTGAAACAGATTAACCTCAAAATTTTCAGGCTCCTCAAAGGTGTTATTGACATCAACTAGTGTTGTTCCACCTTTGTCAAAGTGCTTCCTCTGACTCACTCTAAACAGATTAACCTCAACATTATCAGGCTCCTTTATAGCATTGTCCTCATCAATAACTACTAAAGCGCGCTCACTGTTTTGAACAGGTTGGCTAGCAAATGAGCAGTCTAAGGTGGAAAAGAGTGGCTCAATGTTTGGCAAATTGCTAGATTCACCAATATCATTGACGTCCACAGGCAATTGTGTAAGTTGGATAAACGGATCTAGGGAAGGTTCATTATCTATATCATCTAACACCAACCGTCTACAACAGGATTGAATAGCCGCAGTTGCAACTTTTCTCCTATCTTCATCCATCTCCCAAAAAACAGTCTTAATTGATTGTGGGGACATTTCAGAAAGTTCTAATCTAGTCTTCCCTATTTCAACATACACGTCTATCAGCTTATGTTGTATGACAACATCTTTCAACAAGTCTAGATTAGCAGGTTCACGCAAAGAAAACAAACCGTCGTCTAATGTACAACCAGGCTTAAGAAAGTAGAAATAATTGGTTTGTCCAGACTTATAACCGATTTGGGTCATGAGAGCATCCATTTCATCAACAGATACCTCTTTTATTTCCTCAAGATCAACAAGGCATTTCTTGCCTCCTTGATATATCCTACATGGAAAGTATTTGAATGTACCTTCATAATGGAACATCATGCTAAACGATCCAGGTTCACCCGCTTTATAAAAAATGTACAAAAACATTGTTAAGCTAAAGTTACCTAAAAGGGAATAACTTAATCAGTCGTACTAACATATGATTGTAATAGGCTCTAACCAAAAAAGACTTACAATATCTCCTGACTGCAACTCTTTCCTCCGTTTCACGATCATCATATAAAGGATATTCCCTTACTCGCCACAGAGGTTGTTTGTTATTTTTTTACTCAGATTATTTGATTTGATGATAGACATTGCATTAGGGTTTTCTGGGTAGGCTTCCAAAACAAGTTTGGGGATGAGCAATGAGTACACGGTTTTGTTATATTGTACAAAATGGCGGGAAATTGGACAAGACAGGTGCACCAGTATATAAAACAAAATGACTATTGTACCCTCAACAGTAACATGATTACGGGGTTTTTTTTTTTGCGTATAACGGAACGTTGACAACGCCGTTATTGGTCAAGGGACGAATCTGGCATTTAATGGCCAAGGTTTGGACCTGTGGCGATGAAAAGGGCGAGTTTCGTCCCATCGCGATCCGTCCTGCCAAGTTTAGGGACCAACGGTGTATTTTAGTCTAATCTAAAGTTATTAAAAAACATGAAGGCTTATAATATTATACTTAACTCTATATAATTTTTAAAATATCAACCACTAAAGTTTTATTAATTACTCCTCATTTTTTAAGTTTTTGTTTTCACAAATTTGACACCTATATTTTTATGTTTTTTTTATCAACCAAAATTCTCCACCAAATTTATTAATGTTTGACCAAAATCAATTTAATTTTGACTTTTATTAGCCAATCACATTACACGATTTTGCTTACGTGACTGATGACGTATAGTCTATATCCGGGTCACGAACCCGACCAAAGCCCAATACTGATAAGCCCAGCACGAACTGGGCTACGCTGATAAGCGTTTAGGCCCACGAAGGCCCAAATACAAATCTATTTACGAAATAGATATCGGATATCTCTTAATCAAGGGGATAATCATTCCCCAACCGACTTAAGCGGGATACGCGAAGGTTGAGAAACACGGAACCAACAAGGATTCCGTGTGTATATTAAGGGAATCACATCCCTCGTTTAAGGTACGATCTACAAACCCTAATTCTCCTTAAACCCTAAAACCGATTACTTACTCTCACGCCGGAGGATAATCGTGGGAGACAATCCCACGGTAAGCCTAACGGTGTCTTTTGTCTCTTAGTGCGCAGGTCTCAAGCAATAATTCTCAATTGGTACGAGAGACGGAGCCTCAAACAAGGAACGCCCAACTTTTGTATCAACAAGTGGCGCCATCCGTGGGACCCTACACTAAGAACCAAGACTAGAATGACGAAGCAAGGAAATCAGCGATCGCAGATCGGACCTTATGGGAAAGAAGTCGCAAAGCGGACTAACTCCTAAGCAGACTTACGGGACAACCAGGCTGCTAAAACAAGGGATCAGGCCAAGACTTGGTCTTCCCTCTGGTGGAATCGCGCTTGGGAACAACCCAAGCCACTACAACCACCACGAGTGGAGTAGATCCACTGCGCACCGTCTTTACTACTCCTTTCAATCGGTGCTAGAAACTTACCTGACAAAGGCACCAGATGCACCTGACCGAAATAAGGGTGTAGTGATAGAAACAAACACACTCGCTCTTGAGGGTGTCGCACCAGAGCTTGCACCAGAAGATTTTGTATCCCAAAACTACGAAACATTAACTGCCCTCATGCAAGAGGAAGAGAAGAAGAGATTAGGTCGGAACTTGAAAGCCCGACTCAATTTCGATTCTGAATACGAGACTTCCACACTGCGCCGTCAGAAAGAGAAGCGCGGGAGAGACGCCGCCGACCCCGATATTCAACAGAATCGGGAGGAGAATCGAGGATGATGAGACATCTCACTCGCATCATCCGAAAGTGAGAATGATGAAGATGAAAAGCGTACCAATGTCCACACCAGACTTGGTAGCCGCAGAATCCAAGACAGGCTTGGACGACACTATTCCCCAAGTGAAAGTACTCCGAGTACAAACTCGAGAGGACAGTCGGTCGTAAGCGCCGAAAAGAGGAAAAATTCGTCCTCTGAAAATTCCTCGGACAACGAGGATAGCGAAACCGGACACTGGAAGTCCAGAAACAGATATAATGACCAGGAGGATGAAGATATATCCCTCCCTTGGCGCCGTCAAAAGGTGGATGCGTTTACTCGGCGCATCAGTGACTTCTCAGAAAGAAAAAGAAGGTGCATGCCTGCCAACGTAAAGACCTATGACGGAACAGGTGACCCTGATGATCACCTCAAAATTTTTGAATCAGCCGCGACAATTGAAAACTGGCCACAGCCTGTGTGGTGCCACATGTTCAACTCCACACTAGTGGGAAACGCGCGGAACTGGTTCAGCAAGCTTCCACGCAGAAGCATCAATGGCTTTGAGGAATTGAGAAAGGCGTTTCGCCTAAACTTTACTCAGAGGAAGAAGTGGGCTAAAAATCCTGTCGAACTCGCCAGGGTAAAGCAACGCCAAGGAGAATCTACAAGCGCATTCATGGAACGCTTCAAAGACGAATGCATGCAAGTTAAAGCATGCCCGGAAGTATTGAAAATTTCTGGTTTCATGAACGGGATTAATAATCCAGAACTCATCAAGAGGTTGAACGACAAGATTCCTGAAACCTTTGATGAACTCATGAAACGCTCTCGGTCCTTTGTCCAGGGAGAAGCCGCCGCGGCGGATAGCAAAAGGGACTACTCAAACTACCGGTCACAGGAACAACCTGGGAGACAATCCAACGACCGGGGTAGTAACCGTAATAAGAGCTATCGCAGCCAGGGGAGCGGGAGGGATAATGATAGATACACCCCCGATCAAGACACCAAAGGAAATACTCGCAACGGAAGGTGCGAATTTTCCAAGACCGCCGCAGATGCGCACTCGGAGGATCGGCGCACTGGAAATGGATATTGTGATTACCATGCACAGAAGGGCCATACCACTAACGAATGTGTCCAACTGCGCCAACTCATCGACAAGATGGTTAAAGAAGGTAGATTGGACCACTTGGTCAAAAACATTAAAGAGGGAAAGGATAAACAAAAGAGTGGAAACAAGAAGGAGACACCCAAAGATAAGGCCGACACGATCTACATGATACAATCATGGCGGCGGATCACTAGACGAAGGTCAGCCAAGAGTTTTCCCGAAGAAGCGAAATCTCTTTCCCTACTCTAACTGCGGACAACGCATAGTAGAAGCCACTAACCATTGAGATCAGTCGGGGGTCACGACATCCACCGCATGTACGTCGATGGGGGAGCATCGGCGAACATCATGTATGAGCAATGCTTCAAACGACTGCGGCCTGAAATACGCAGCCAGTTAAGCCCGTCGAACGGCGCTAACTGGTTTTACGGGTGAAAAGATATGGCCCATGGGGCAATTACGATTACCAGTCAGCATTGGCAATGCGAACACTCTGCGGCAGCTTGGATGGAATTTATGGTGATCAAATCCCCTTCGCCATACAATGGCATTATCGGAAGACCCGAGATATCAGCCATGCGCGGCAGTGCCATCAAGCGGCATGTGATGCTGAAATTCCCAGTAAAAGGGGGCATTGTTACTCTTTACAATGCCACGGTACCAAATAGAGAATGTAACACGGTTACACGCGAAACGGCACCGATCCCGAACGAGCGCAACCAAGGTCCCAAACCTGAAGGTTGCGATTCACCCGGAATACCCGGAACAGGAAATAACCATCGGAGGGTCATTGTCGGACAACGGCAAAGCAGCCGTGTGTGCGCTCTTGTAAAAGAACTTGGACATTTTGCATGGGAGCCAAAACACATGACAGGAGTGCCACGCTCAATCACAGAGCATAAACTGAGAATCCGACAAGGGTACTCACCAATACGCCAGAAGTAGCGCGGCCAAGCCCCAGGAGCGCGCAAAGCAATTCTGGCAGAGATACATAAACTGGTGGATGCGGGAATCATGCGTGAAGTCTACTACCATGACTGGATTTCTAACCCAGTTATGGTAAAGAAGAGCGATGGTAGCTGGCGGATGTGCGTGGACTTCACCGACCTCAACAAAGTATGTCCACAAGACTGCTACCCACTACCAGAGATAGATTGGAAAATAGAGTCCTTGTGCGGATATCCCTTAAAGTGCTTCCTCGACGCATACAAGGGATATCACCAAATACAGATGGCTAAGGAAGACGAGGAAAAAACAGCCTTTCATACAAGCCAAGGCGTTTACTGTTATACAAAAATGCCCTTTGGCTTGAAGAATGCGGGTGCTACCTACCAGCGGTTAGTGGATCATGCTTTCAAAAAAAGGTGGGCGCAACCGGAAGTCTATGTGGATGACTTGGTTATAAAGAGCCATACTGAAGATGAGCTTGTGCGCGACATAGAGGAAACGTTCAAAACTCTACGAGAGATTAACATGAAGCTAAATCCGAAGAAGTGCACATTCGGCGCTACTGAAGGCATGTTCCTAGGATACCTGATAGAGCCTAACGGCATAAAACCTTGTCGAAAAGACAAAGCGGTCACCGAACTTCCTTCACCGCGCACGCTGAAGGAAGTCCAATCTCTTAACGGAAAGCTGGCCGGCCTAAATAGGTTCCTATCCAAGTCAGCAGAAAAATCCTTACCCCTTTTCAAAACACTCAAGAAGTGTATAAAAAGGGTGATTTCCGGTGGACCACGGAGGTGGAAGAAGCCTTCACTCTGCTCAAACAGCATCTAGCAGCGCTCCCAACACTTGTCGCACCCGACCGGGGAAGAGCTGATCATGTATTTATCAGCAACTCATGGAGCAGTGAGCGCAGTGCTACTAACAGATAGGGATTCGGTATAAACCCCTATCTATTTTGTAAGCAAAGCGCTCAAGAAGACGGAGATGAACTACTGGCGCCATGGAAAAATTAGTTCGGCATTGGTGTTTGCGCCAGCGACTACGCAGTACTTCCAAGCGCACCCGATAGCGGTAATCACGCAGACCAACCGATCAAGCGGATCATCTCCAAACCTCGTCAGGCCGACTCCGAAGTGGAGTGTATCTGCTAGGTGAACACAACATCTCTACAGACCGCGTCCGCGATCAAAGGACGATTCTGGCAGACTTCATCATTGAGAAGCCAGACACCGACGAGGTACCCGCACCAAGTAAGAAGGAACTACAAGATCCATGGATCTTGTTTACAGATGGATCCTCATGCGTGGGCGAGCCGAGAGCGGCCTCATTCTCACAAATCCGGTGGGAATAGAATTCACTTACGCACTGCGTTTTGAATTTACTGGCGAAAACAATGAGGCAGAATATGAAGCTCTAATCGCCGGATTACGCATTGCAGCTCGAATGGGTGTACGTAACCTGGAAGAAATGTGGATTCCCGGCTAGTAGCCAACCACGTGTTGGGCGAATACGTGGCTAAAGAAGAAAATATGATTCAGTATCTCGACAAGACCAAGACACTGATTAAAGGCTTTGATAGATTCACCATCAAGCAAATTCCTAGAGGAGAAAATCGCAAGGCAGATGCACTAAGCAAGATCGCCTCGACAAGCTTTGCACACTTGTCAAAGCAAGTGCTGGTGGAAACACTGAAAAGCAAATCCATATCGGAGATGGAAGTCTCCACAATAATAGAGGAGGAAGGTCCTACGTGGATGACACCGATAACGGAATTCCTAAACAAAGGAATGTTACCCCAAGAGCAAAAGGAAGCTCACAGGATACGGCGCACAACACAAAGATTCGAACTTCGAGACAACATACTGTACCGACGCTCCTTCCTTCAACCATGGCTCCGCTGTGTGGGCCCACTACAAGCAAATTACGTGCTGCGAGAAATCCATGAAGGTTCATGCAGCATGCACTCAGGACCACGGTCCGTTGTGGCACGCGCCATGAGATCATGGTACTACTGGCCAACCATGCACCGCGATGCGCGGGACTTAATAAGGAAGTGCAACGATTGCCAAGTTCACCGACCCGTCCCGCGCAAACCACAGCACGAGCTAATGCCAATCACATCCCCATGGCCATTCTACAAGTGGGGTATCGATATTGCAGGACCTTTTCCAGTCGCAGGTGGAGGATTGAAATTCCTCATAGTCGCCATAGACTACTTCACTAAGTGGATCGAAGCAAAAGCAGTGGTAACAATCACTGGCAACCAGGTGAAACGCTTCGTCTGCGAAAATATTGTATGCCGCCGGTTTGCCGGCGAAATCATCTCGGACAACGGGAAACAATTCTGCGAAAATCCTTTCAAGGATTGGTGCTAGAAGTTGAACATCACACGCACTTCGCATCGTTAAACACCCACAAACCAATAGCTTAGTAGAGCGCGCAAATCGAAGCCTAGGTGAAGGAATTAAGGCACGCCTAGAAACGCACAAAGGAAGGTGGGTGGAAGAGCTATCACATGTCTTATGGGCGCATCGAACCTCAATCAAAACTAGCACGGGAGACACTCCCTTCTCTCTAGTCTATAGGACAGAAGCCGTCATACCAGCCGAGATCGGCATGCCAACTATCCGCACCGCTGAAATCAATGCGGCAACCAATGACGACGAGAGACGGATCGACTTAGACCTGCTAGAAGAAAGGCGCGAACGCGCAGCTATACGTGAGGCGAAATCAAAGTCAAGGATGAAAGGATACTACGACACTAAAGTGCGTAATGTTTCATTCAGACCAGGTGACTTCGTCTACCGCGCCAATGACGCGAGCCACGCAGAAGACACGGGCAAGCTCGGACCAAAGTGGGAAGGACCCTATGAGGTTACTGAAGCACTAGGAACAGGCGCGTACAAGTTACGAGGCTTGGATGGTCGAGAACTGCCGCGCACATGGAACATCTGCAACCTCAAGAGGTGCTACCTATAGGAGTGGCCACGGCCCACAGTACAAGCACTCAGAACTTTACTAAAGTACCCAATAAACATCTATGTACTTACTTTTTTTTTGTTTCTCTTATTATAATGTCTTACCTATTTAAACTTGCAAGTATCAATAAAACGTCGCGGTTTCTAGTTAACTCCGCGACACATTTTAATTTGTTATTTCCATATACTGTATGTCTTAACAATTTCTTATCTCTTGCCTACATGGCGTGCATGCACTATAATAAACCCACGATGGTAAAAGGATAAGTTAACCTACTAAACAACTTGTTGAGTAAGAGGGTTGCAAAACCATCAACACCGGATCACGTATCCTTGTTAAACACCTTGTTCTCAAGACGTTGGAACAAGTTTTCTGCGCATCCCACGACGGGTGCGCCACATCGCATATGGTGCACGTTTAACAACTTAGGAACCAAGACACTTGATTCTTTAATGTGATATTTACAGACGTGAATATCATAACATACACGACTATGATAAAGTACTTAGAAATTATTTCTCAAGTACACTATGATGATTACGGACTTCCTATATTGTTCGCACTAGCATACACATTTGTTTCTTCGGCAACGAATACGTCTTTTACGCAAAGACAAACAGATAAACATGTACAGCACAAAGTTACAATAATACTCACATGCACTTAGTAAAAGAAGATTCTTATTAATAACTACGAGTTATTACAAAAGATGGTTACTTCACAAAGTACAACCTACCAACTATGACAACGCTTAGTAGATGAGCTACCCACGTGGTTTGCGGTATCTTTAGCCTCGCTAAGCCTCTTCAACAAGTCTGAGTCCTGACGAGACATAGTAGCAACACTCACTGCACCCCGTCAGACCTTGGCTGATGAGCTGCACCAACCCCACACAAAACCGCTTTACCTTTAATACCTTCCTTTTTAGCAAGTCTGGTCGCATGCGCTTCCAACACTTCCTTCAAAGGTACTTCTTTCTCTAAAGCAAAGGGATTCAGAATATCCCTGGGACGAACGAAGACATGTACTTGAAGCTGAGATTCATGGGGCTTCAAAAGTAGTCCGGTGCTTCGCACCCTCGACACGATGATGAGCTAAGGTCAATCCCGCCATAATAGCATTTATAGGATAATCCTGATCGCGCTCCAGTTCAGCAATCATGGGGAGCTCTAAGTCCTTCATCCTCTTCATAGCAGCGACCAGGTGATCATAAGACTTAGCATCATAATTTGGTACCTTCTCAATAGGCACCTTCAACAGATGCGCCTCGTGAAGCTTTTCAACTGCCTCTGCCTTACCACGCTCCAGAGCGCACTGAACTACCTCCACGAAGGCATTAACCACTTCGGAGACTCTAGGGTACCTGAGTGCGGCAAGACGAAGACCATAGCCTATGAGCCATCTGCGCTCAGCTATAGTAGACATGAGCTGAGGATACAACTCCTCGTCATACTCAATGCTAAGCTTGCGCAGTTTTGCCTCTTGCACCTCCAATGCCCAACTCACAGTAGCGCCAAGATCTCCTAACTGTGTAAGCAAATCTCCCTTACCCTGTTCCAGATACTTAAGGGCCCAGTTACATGACAACTTGTACTTTCCCGCTTCAGCACGCTCCTGGTTTATTTGGGATAGTAATGACATTTTTTCTCCTGCAAGCCTCTCTGAATACGCATTGGCCACCTTTATTTCAGCCTTGGCACTGCCAATGCGCCTCCATGGACGCAATAAGCTGATCCTTTTGACTATCATGGCTACTTTCTCCAACAAACTTTGCCTTTAACTGCGCAGCCAGAGAAACAAGATCCTCAACCAGTTGACCCATTGGCACATCCCCTGCTGCCACCGGACCTCGCTACGGATCTCGGTTCTGCAGACTCGAAGGAAACGGACTCTCTTTGGATCGCGACTCCGCACCCTGTTCAAACCTGCGAGGCCAAGACATAGAAGTGTCAATTTCTCTTATGAACAGTTGACAAAGCAACAAATAGAGGGTAAACAGTATTGTCAAGATTACTTACTGGGGGCCAGAGACATTCGCCGATGGGTGCGATGACGCAGCCTCACTGGCAGATGATTCCAGATCGAAGACCACAGAACGTTTCTTCCTCGACGAGCTCGCGCCATCTTCTCCACGCGACCTTTTGCGCAATAGCCCAGACTCTTGCTCCTCCACCTCCTCGTCCATAGGCTCCGCCACTACTACGGGTGGTGGCTGCGCTATGGGGGAGGGCACTTGAGGGCTTGGCATGCTTTGCAACGGCGTCGCCTCTACTGCAACGGAAGAACTAGTCCCTGTCTCCCCTAAATTCATCTCCATGGCACGCCCTGCAGTACCTGCCAGTATAGGCTCATCTCCTTCTTTCAACGGCCGTGTCCCTGTCTTCACCTCAACTGGCTTCGCTAGGTGCACGACGGTAAACAAATCCATCTCTGCGCAACACAAGACAACAAATAACACATGTTATATAATGCGCGGAAAACAGAAGACAGTTCTTACAGTAATTACAAAAGGGGTTGCGGAAGAACGAGTACCCACCCTGGCCATGGGCGCCTAAGAAGATTGGGATCTCATCTTCGGGACCAAAATAATTTCGGCTGATGCCCATATACACCAGAAATTCCTCAGGATAGGAACTAATGCGGATGCGGTTAGCATTTATCAGTTCCGCATCCTCAGCGAAATATGACCCGGCGGGGGCACTCATCCTTCTCCAACGAACCCGGGTATGAAAATTATAAGGCCACGGAAACACGATTGTCGTCTGAAAAGGATTCCCTCCAATTCCTAAGCGCATCTAGTTTCTCTGTATAACATTGAAGTCTACCGGCGCGCTTAGCAAAGGATACCCACCCATGTGACCATGTCGTGTGATAAAATGCGTGAATAGGTTGATGGTTGGATTTACCGCCAGACGACGGTTCACCTCAAAATTCATAATTTTAGCGGCACCAATACAGGTAACCTGGGATATGTGCAGATTATAATAATTTAATATGTCGCACAGAAATTGGGACAGAGGCACCCGTTGATTCGCGAATTCTAAAAAACGTGTGTATACCCCCACCTTCCCTTCGGGGAAGTCTGCAATAGAGGCCCCGCACCGGAACAACCGGATGCACATCCAGAGGTATAAAGTAATCCGAGGTGAACTCTAGAAGATCACTCTCGGTGAGGTTGGAGGTGAAATCCGACAACTGTTTAACCATCGTTTGTTTTACAAAACGCACGCGCGGCTACCTCTGCAATATGTTGGTTTCTGGATGCAACTGCAAATTTTCTTGAACAATGGCGGATCAAGTTTTCTTTTTACTGTGAGAAATACAGTGAAAATAAAGCGATATGTTATATAACCTTCCTCATCCACGCGATGAGTGACACGTGGATCCCACCAACCCTACCTATGTGGTTGAGATTGCTTGATGGGACATGGGTGCAGTAACTTTCCCCCGAATTACGAGGCGCCCATTTTTTAATCCAATGTCTCGATACAATGTACCGGTTGGTATATTTTTATGGCTTCTTGGCTACGCTTCGAAGTTTTTTGATGACTACGGTTATTAGTCTAGCATCCGCAGTTAGTCACTACGCATACTAGACTAGGGGGACATGATGACGTATAGTCTATATCCGGGTCACGAACCCGACCAAAGCCCAATACAGATAAGCCCAACACGAACTAGGCTACGCTGATAAGCGTTTAG